>MWVB01000085.1:80809-92324 GCA_003054985.1 Leucosporidium scottii
AGGGGTATGAAGCGGAGGTTGTGCTGTCTAGGGAGCTGAAGGAGGAGGTCGAAGCGGCGGGGCCAGGTTGCAGGGCGGCAAAGTAGTCCGAAGCGTCGAGCATGGGCAGAGGCGAGAAGGAAAAGGCCTGCGAGGGGAGGTAGGTGGGGAAGGGGGTCCACTCAGGCAATTCGTATGGATGTGAGGATATGGAGGACGGGGCCGATAAGTCGAACGAGGATGAGGAAGACGAGGAAGGGCGCTCCGAGCTCATCGCCGAGAGATTGGAGAGGTTCGAGTCGACGGTGGAGAGGTGGTTGAAGGCCAAGAGCTTCGCGGCGAGGGTGTTGTAGTCCATCATGGTATCAATAGGCGTCTCTGCTACAGCGTAGGCAAATTCTGACGTTAGTCAGCGGAATCGCGAGGGAGAAAAGACGCGCCAAGTGGAGGCGGAGGGGAGGTGAGAGAAAGGCTCACCTATTGGCTGGGGCAGAGGCAACACGAGCGGGAGAGCTGGGAGATGTTCTAAAGCAGGCTTCTGCTCCTCCTCTTGCTCGGTCGAAGATCGACGTGACTTCCTTGTGCCGCACTTCCTCCCTTCGTAGCAGCAGACGACCTCCTCCTCGTTTCGTCCCTCAAATCGCGCTGTACGACGACAGCTGTTGCAGGAGGGCTTCTGTCCATTGCATCGCACCTTGCGAGTCTTGCATGTAGAGCACGCGAGCCCTGGTGAAGGAGAAGAGTAAGACGTCAGCTCGGCGAGGGGTTCGAGATGGCAAGCTCACCTTTGGCCAGAGCAGGGCTGCTCAAGTGGACATGCTTCCCCTTGGTCGAAGAAGGGCGGTGGATCGTAGGCATCCTACAGCAGCAGCGCAACAACTCGAGCAAAGCAAGACTGTGGAGCAGCTGCCAGGGATCGCCGAATTCAATCGCGAGGGAAGGCTCAGCTTGCTCAGCCTTGCTCCGAGATCTGCACCAGCGCCTCCGACGTCCAGCAGCTCAGGCTGAAAATCTGTACATGTGCAACCGGCGCTTTTTCTTTCCCCCCCTCAGAATCTCACCGAATGACCAGCTGCCTCGGCTTGAAAATAGCGACCGAGATCTGCACCTGAATAGACTTGTGGCAAGGGAGAAAGCGATGCAGACGAGAGAGCTGCGATGCTACACGCGACAGATTTACAAAAATTGTCGTCAGTCGCATGCAGGGAAAGGAGGCTCTCCGACTTTGAGGTTCCCGCCGTCCAAGCCGAGCTCACAACGCTTGCTCTCTGACCACTCGCTCGAGCTCCCTTCTCTCGACTCGTTGGACAGCTTCAACTGGACTACACCTTACGCTCACTGCTTTCTGCTGTACCACGACACCTGAGGGACGGCGCCTAGTCCTGCCTCGACTCGACCCAGAGTGACCGCATCAGCCTAACGCGACCTCAAACAGCTTTACCTTGCGACAGTCTCGGTCTCGTTCTTTCCAACGGCCAAGGTGAGCAAGAGGTGCAGGGTAGATGTGTAGCCTGAGCTCTACTGACAGACACTTTCCGCTCCCTCCGACCACTCGCTCCCTCTCTCCCTCTCTCCCTTTCGGCGCCCCGCTCAGCTTCCCCTCTTCGCTCATCTCCTTCAGCCGTTACGCCTCTTCTTCTTCACTCGACGGACTCGCCATTCTCATCTCGGACAGCGCTTTCTCTCTCGGGCTTAGTCCTGTAGGCGACTCGCATCAGGACAGCCAAACGAGCCGATAAGCCAGGAGGGACAATGTCAGCAACGCGCTCTGCCCCTCCTCACTCTCCCACCAGGACAAAGATGAATCCTACAGACTCGGCCAATAGGGACGGCACACTCGCCAGTACACCTCACTTCAACTCGCCTCCACCCGACCCAGCGCCTGGCCAAGGCAGGGAGCGCTCGTCCAGTCGCCGTCGCTTGACCACCTCCCTCGGCAATCTCTTGGGCAAGCGCACCGACAGTGCATCCTCGGCCGTCAACGGATCGTCACCAGCTACAGATGGTGTCAACGGTGCTGCTGCTCCTGCTCCCGCACCTCGCAGACGTAGCTTCACCTCAAGGAGAGCCAGCGTCGACGATCCCTCCGCCCCGCCTGCCTCCACCAGCACCTCGGCCTCACGCTCAAAACCTCCCGTATCCCTCCCCAACTTCTTTCGCCGTCGACTCTCTTCGTCCAGCAGCGTCGCCGGTGCAGACGCATCCCCTGCACCCTCATCACCGCCGACTAGCACCTCCGGCGATGCAGGCGCTCGGCGTCCGTCCTTTGACATCGGACAGACTCACCGCCGAACCGCGAGCGAGGACAGCACCGACTACTCGCAGCCCGCCAACGTCGTGCAGCTCAGAGGAGAACGGACCGACAGCGGCACGACTTCGAGCAGTCGAGAGGCGCCGACGAGCAGCAGCAGCCGAGGAGGCCTGTCTCCCGCCAGCGTCGTCACGAGTCAGAGCAGCTACATCGGCAGGGGTAGTCAGGACTCTCCGCTCAGTGATGATGGGGAGA
Organism: Leucosporidium scottii; assembly: GCA_003054985.1. Classification (NCBI taxonomy): domain Eukaryota; kingdom Fungi; phylum Basidiomycota; class Microbotryomycetes; order Leucosporidiales; family Leucosporidiaceae; genus Leucosporidium; species Leucosporidium scottii. The sequence continues at coordinate 83,295 of MWVB01000085.1, forward strand.
CCCGGTCGCCAGACGCCGAGGAACAGGAGGAGAGCATGAGCAGCGGCAGCGACGACGCCGAGGACGAGGGTGAGCCCTTCTCTGCTGCTTTGCAGTTCCTGACACCGTCTATCCAAGCTAACTCCTTCTCTCCTACAGACATCCGCGACTTTGTACGAGCTTCAGCTGGGTCCAGCGTCTCGCCGCATGCTACCCCAGGTGCGTCCTAATGCGAAGGGCACGCCGACGCTAATCCCATCCTGTGGAAGCTGACGAGAACGCTCTACTCCAGCTTCGCCCTTTTCAACACATTCACGGCTCTCAGCACTGTCCGACGATGCCGCGCCAAATCTCGAATCGCCTTCCTCGGAGGAAGCCTCCTCCCGCCCCGTCTCGCCACCGCCGATCCAGGCTCGTCGCCTCACTGCCAGCAATCTCGCACTTCCCAACTTTCCTCGCGCCGGCGCTTCCTCCCCAGCTCCGCCTCCCGCCTCTTCCACCGTTGCATCGACCGATCCCTCTGCCTCGAGGGCCCCGTCCAGCTCCCTCACCGAGCGACGCCTTCGCACCCTCCCTCGTCTCCTCTCCAACGATGCCTACAATTTCGCAGCACTTCGGCAGCCATCCGTGTCGGTACCAGCATCCTCGACCGTTGCCGAGGTCGCGACTGGCGAGTCGGAGACGGAAACCGAAACCGAGACCGAGACGGAAGACGAGGACGAGGAGTGGGCTACTTCCTCTCCTCGCGACTCCGTCCCTGCTCCCAGCAACCTCGAAGCGTCCACTTCGACCCTCACTCGCACCACGCCTACCATTTCGACCACTCCCCGAGCTCTCGGCCTCGGCATGACGTCCACCACCTCCGCCGCTCCCAGCGTCCCTCCCAGCTGGGTCACGTTCGACCCCGTTACGCCTACTCCAGGACATGTTCGCACCGCGCGCATCGCCGACAGTGCTGGCCCTTCCGACTCGTACTTCGACATCCCTCGCCCTCCCGGCTCCACCTCGACTTCGGCTCGAACGCCAGGCGCCCCTCTCATGACCCCCCTACTACCTCAGAGCCTCTCCAACGTCACTCGAGGGCAACGACCTGTTCGGCAGGATGAGGCGGAGCGCACGAGGACACCAGCAACGACACCGGGTCGAGGAGATCTGGTCGTCCCGAGCGCCGAGGGATCTTCGGCGACGAGTCCCGCGGTCGTCGACGGTGCGGAGCTGGGAAGCCCAGCATATCGACGCAGGGCCAACAGTGCTGTCGCCATCATGAGTCCGAGCCTACTCGACAGCGACGACGAGCCTGTCGGAACCGCCGCGCAGGAGCTCGACCCCGTCTGGCAAACCGGAGGGCTCGCTACTCCTGGACCCTCCTTCCTCTCTCCCGCCCTCTCCACTGTCGTGACCGACAACAAGAAGCCCTCAGCTCCCTCTTCTCCCGTCCAGGCGCGCCCATCCACCGCCGGCTCTCGCCTTCATCGCCCTCGGTCGATGTACGAGCTTCACGTCGCTCCTCCCGCCTACCATTCGGTCTACGAGCGCGCGGGCTTCGGACCTAAGCAGATTGTCTTTCCTCGCGAGGAGGAAGGCAAGGAGGGACTGCCCGACTACACCTGCGCCATTCACATCGAGGGCTACATGCCCCGCAAGATGGAGTTCACGGCGCCGAGCGTGCAGGCCAAGGATCGAGCGTGGAAGCGCCAGTACGTCGTGCTTCACGGGACGTCCATCAAGTTTTACAAGTACGACCTCAAGACCCATCCCATCGCCGGCGAGGAAGATTGGGCCAACGCCTCGCCCGAGATGGCAGGGAGGGATGGACCGCCGCCGCTGCACTTCCACGCCGGCGAGTATGGAGTGGACGACGCCGCTCCTGCTTCCAAGTTTCCCGTCTCTGTTCGCGACGTGAGGGCCAAGGCCAAGAGTCGCATCGTCCAGGCGACGACCGCTTCGGACACCAACGCCCTGCTTCGTCATTACTCGCTGCAGAACGCCGAGGTGAGTTCTTCAGCCTCCTCATCATCTGTATTCTCTCGCTGACTCTTCGTTCTGCCCTCCAAAGTCGGGTCTCGCCGCCGACTACATCAAGGTGAGCTCTTGCTGCGCCTCGCTCGCTACCTTCGATCTCCTCCCTCACTGACTCGTCGTCCTTCTCTTCCCACAGCGCAAGCACGTCGTCCGAGTCCGAGCCGAGGGCGAGCAATTCCTCCTTCAGACCGGCGGCGACCGAGGGACCATCGACTTGATCGAGGTTCTCCAAGCGGCGACCAACGTAGCCCTCGACCTCGACACTCGGCCGCTCCCCAAGTTCATCACCCTGCCGAGACGAAGGCGACGCAGAAGACGTCCCGACGCCGCTACTGCTGGAGCGAACGGAGCGGCGGCAGCAGCGACGACGGGAGCTGCAGGCGGCGCCGAGGGGGCGAATGGAGCGAGTCAGACGACTGGAGAGGAGCCGGATCGGATGGGAGATATGCTGGCTGAGGAACAGGTGAGTTTTTGTATTTCTCTGTACGCCACCAAGCGCCCTACTGACCGTCCTCTCTCCTCAGAATGCTTATTCGTCGACGAGGGAGACTGCTTCGGCTGTTTGAGGGAAAATGAAAGGAAGGATCATATATATCTACTTGTATACTGTACAGCTCTGGCACTGCAGTTCTCGATACCCCTCATTCTTTGACTTCATCGAGCTTGCGAAGGGCGATTTTGAGCGAGCCGATCGCTCTTCTTCCTCTCCCGCTCCTCTCGCTCGCTTTCTCGTCTCTGCTTCTCGACCGTCTTTTGGAGGAGTCAGCTCGCCTCTGATATCTGGTCGCCAAGCTGTGAGTCTCCCACAGAGACAGCCGCGAAGGGATCCGCTGACCCTCTTCGCTAAAGCAGCTACAACGGGGATCCGCGCTCACGCTGCAGCAAGAGCGCCATCTCAGTCCAAGGAATTCATCTCCACCTCTCTCCCGCTGCTCGCGCCTTGCGACGCACCATCTACCTCTCTCACGATCGTTTGCGCTTCGAGCATCATCCCCCCTTCGTCGTCCGCTGGAGACCGTCACGAGCTGAACCATGAAGTTCAACCGCTACTTGAAGGAGCATGTTATACCGGAATGGAGGCGGGCCTACATCAACGTCAGTCATCGCCAGAAACGTGCGGAGCAGTCATCGAAGAGCTGACCGTGTTTTGGGACAGTATCGACAACTGAAGAAGCAGATCCAGCGCGCCGAGGACGAGCTAGAAGCACTAGATGATGCGCCACAACTAGACCCTACGGCCGAATCCACCGCCGTTCGGAGGAGCAGCCACGACGAGCCGGATCTTGAGCGAGGGAACGGGACAGCTCATGCCTCCCCCAAGCGGGCTCCCTCGACAGTAGCAGCAGTCGCACCAAGCCCCATCGCTTCCCCCGGAGCCTCCGACTTCTCCCACGCCGACTCGGATGCACCGCTACGTCGTCGCCCTTCGGTCGCTTCGGGGATGAGTGTCGCCTCGGCGGGCCTGCTGAGGCGGATGCAGGTTCGGCGAGGGGTCTCGGGCTTGACTCCAGCAGGAGACTTCAATCCGAAGAAGTCGAGGAAGCCGTTCAACAGCAATATGTCCATTTCGGAGATCCTCGACGTTTGCGAGGCCCTACCAGCGCCTCAAAGCGTCAAGTTTATCGCGATGCTGGATCGTGAGCTGCACAAGACCTCGAGCTTCTACGAGGATCGGGAAGCGGAAGCTGTAAAGCGATTTGAGGACCTGAGCATCCAGTGGAGAGAGCTGGCCGGTGAGTTTTATCATCCCGGCGCTAAACGATTCCTCGGCTGACGTTGTTACGCTCCCTCGCAGATCACAAGAAGGAGTTTCAGGTTGATCACTCTGCTGCATGCTTTTTCCGGTAACCATCACTGACCTTCCGACGACTTGCAGGCCTTTCGAGCTCGCGAAATGAACCCTCCTCAATTTATGGCGCCTTTCGTAAACCGAGTCCCTCAAATCCCTGGCTCCAACCTGGTTCGCCGCACGCTTGCTGGTCGCCAACCTCAAGGAGAAGCAGCCGCCAGCCCTGATGCTCACTCTCACGACGCCAGCGACGGCAACTGCTTCACCCATGGCCGGCCTGAGGACTATACGGCGGCGCGCTCCAAGCTTAAGCTGGCCAGTGAGTATTTCAAGGGGTCGTGAATGAGCTCTCTCTCACCTTTTTCTTTACAGCCTTTGAGTACTACCGCTCCCTCGGCATGCTCAAATCGTATCGAGTGCTCAATCGGACAGGTGAGTCGCTTCGCCACCTCGAGAGCTTTACTAACCGTCTTCCACCCTCACAGGTTTCGCCAAGGCGCTCAAGAAGTTTGAGAAGTCGACCAGGATCCCCTGTGCAGCGCCTTACGGTGCCAAGGTCGACAATGCCGCTTTCGTCAGCTCGACCAAGCTCGACGAGCTCATCAAGGAGACCGAAGATGCTTTCACCAGCGTCTTTGAGCACGGAGATCGCAAGAAGGCGTACGTCTGATAGTGGACATGTGCGCCTACGGTCACTGATCGTTCATCTCTTGCAGACTCGAGCGACTTCGCGATTTCGGCGCTCGGACAAACCACCACTTCAGCGTGTGGCGCTCAGGCATGCTCATTGGTGCTGCTCTACCTCTTTTGATCGAAGGTCTTGTGAAGTGTGAGTTTGGATGGCTTCCGAAGGAGCGAACAACGCTGATGGTCCTCCGCGAGCAGGCGCAAGTGCGACGACTCGCGCCGAGATCCCATACTGGCAGGCCCTCCTCCAAGTCTTTGGTGGCATGTTCCTACCCATCCTCTTCTCCCTGCTTTTCTACCTCAATTTACTCGCATGGAGCGCCGCTCGCATCAATCACGTCCTCATTTTTGAGCTTGACGTGAGTCTTGACCGAGACCGGTGACCTTTCTGCATGTTGTTGGAGCGTATAGACTGACCTTTTTTCGACGACAGGTCCGCACACGACTCGACACTCGCCAGTTCATAGAGGTGCGCCGACGCCCGGTCGCGAAATCTCGTCGTCCTCGGTGCTCGCCCATGGCTGACTTTCCCACTCGTCCACAGATTCCCGCCCTCATCTTCTTCATCTTCTCACTCTTCTTCTGGCTCGCCTTCTCCAACTTCTGGCCCAACCATATCGCGCCCTGCGCTTATCCTCTCGCCTTCCTCGTTCTGGTCCTCTCCCTACTTCTGATGCCCTTCCAAATCCTCTATCCTTCGGCACGGTGGTGGATGGTCCGAAGCTTTGTGAGTTGATTACTCTTCGAGGGTGAAGAGGCTACTGACGCTGTTCTTCCGCAGTGTCGAGTGCTCACAGCTGGACTGGTTCGCGTCGAGTTCCGAGACTTCTTCCTCGGTGACGAACTGTGAGCGGGCTGACCTCGTTCGAAGACAGCGAGCTGACGTTTCGTTACACAGCAACTCACTCTACTACTCCATCACCACGCTCGGCCTCCTCGTCTGCACCTACAACCATAGCTGGTCGCCCGACGTCGTCTCGGTCTGCTCTACTAACTCGACTTGGGCGACGCCAGTCCTCGCTTCGCTTCCCGCGGCATGGCGTCTTGGGCAGAGCATTCGCCGTTACATTGACTCGGACGGCCTCACCATCCATATGCTCAACGCGGGCAAATACTCGGCTTCGATCCTCCAGTTCTTCTTCTACTACTCTTGGTCAGTGCACGCTACCCTGGTTCGAGCGTTCCACTGACTCTACTTCGTACCAAGGCGCATCTACGGCTCGGAGAGCACGGCACGCAAGGCCATTTGGATCGTCTTCGCCGTCATCAACTCCCTCTACACGGCCTCTTGGGGTAGGAAGGCTCGCTTTTCGGCCTCAAGAGCAGTGCTTACCTCATCTTCTCTCGCAGACATCTACATGGACTGGTCTCTTATTCGCAAGAATGCCAAGCACCCCTTCCTTCGCTCGGAGCTCGGCTTCTTCAAGGAATCGCCATGGGTCTACTACGTCGCCGTCGTCTACGACTTCCTCCTGCGATTCGCCTGGGTCCTCTACCTCGCACCGGCACCGTCGGTCGCCCTGCGCGGCTACATTCTCGCCCTCGTAGAAGTCGCGAGGAGGATAGTATGGAACGCGTTTCGTGTTGAGAGTGAGCACCTCGGAAAGTGAGTGACTCTCATTGCAGCTTCCTCTATAGCATCTTACTGACTGCCCCCTCCCCTCCAGCGTCGATGTACGCCGACTCGTCTCCGCTTCTCGACTTGAACTGGGCATGCTGACCGTTCCATCTTTCCACATGCAGGGCTACCGAGTTACTCGCAACGTACCTCTTCCCTACGTCACTGCCAGCTCTGCCGCCAGCTCTGCGCGAGATGACGACGACCAACTCGAAGAGCTGCCTCAATCGTGGCGCGCTCGGACATTCGCCTTCCTCCACCAGCTCCATCGTGGACTCGTCAAGGACTTCGCGCCACTCGCAAACATCCACCTCCTTGTTCTCGGGAGCAGCGCTCGCTCAAAGCGGGAGGCCCGAAACAGGGAGAAAGGTGCAGCGCGCAAGCGGCGGAAGAGCACCGCTGGCGACAGTTCAGACGAGGAGGGCGAGGGCGACACGGCCGCCGAGGACGAAGACGACGACGAGTATGGAGACGTTGCAAGGAACGGCGAGCAGGAGATTGATGGTGGGCGACCCCGCGAGGGCTCGCATGAGCGCGCCGAGCGGGAGCGGGAGGAGGCTGAGGCCGAGGAGGATTCGGACGATGATTCGGACGACGAGGGCGCGGAGGTAGAGGCGGTCATGGATGCATTGGGTGATGCAGATCGCATGATGGAGACGAGCGGAGAGGGACTCCGGACGGAGGGCATGGAGGGCGCCGAAGCGGCATTACGATCATCCTCGTCCATTCACAAGCTCAAGTAGTTCATTCAAGTAGACTATGTCAAAACAGGTTCTTCGCATTAAGCTTGTCGTCCGCTGCCGAGGCAAGGTCTTGACGACATTCGGCGAGCTTGAGCGAAGCTCCGACTCGCTTGACTCTCTTTGTTCGCTGTCTCACCTTTCCTCTTGTATCAGACTGAAACTCGAGAATGATGTACATGATACTGCTTGCATACACTTGTGTCCATCAAAACTCCCAGAAACCCTAACAAAGCAGCAGCTCGGCCAATGCGCCCATCTCGTCTCCCGCTCCCTTGCCCCCCTTCCTCCAGTCCTCGGCTCCCAGCTTTCCCGTTTGCCGCATCACCTCGTCAAGGATGGAAGCGACGTCGATAGAGTCGACCGAGAGGGTCGAGTCCGAGTCGTCGTCGTCGGAGAGGTCGTCCTCGGCGGAAGGGGGATGGGATGGCTCGGCGAAGGGAGCGGAAGAAGCGAGGAGGGAAGCGAGAGAGGCGGGAGTGAGGGGTGTCGAGGATTGCTCGGAAGGAGGAGATGGGCTCGAGGGGGCGGCGGAGGCGTTGGAGAGTGATGGAACGGGAGGATCGGCGGAGGAAGTGGAAGAAGGAGGCTCGGCGTTGGAGAGGGAAGGTGTTTCGGGGTCCTCGGCTGAGGAGAGGCGGGGAAGAATCAGCGAGTGATCCTACTGGTGGAAGATTGAAAGCATGGGAAACTCACCTTGAGCAGCCTCGGTCTCTTGTGCACCATTATTCGCCCGCTCCTCCTCCCAAGCCTTCTCCCTCGCGTCATCCAACCTCTTCAACTCGCCCTCGACCTGCTTCACCAGCGCCTTCCTCGCTTGTTTGACACTCCTATCTCCACCACTCGAGACCGCGTCAATCTTGCTCAGGAGCGAGACGAGAAAGTCCTCGTAGGCGAGGAAAGGGGCGTTGGAGGATTGGAAGGCGAGCTTGGGAGCGGTGGTGGGTGCTGCTGCTGGGGCGTCAGACGAGAAGGAAGGAGGAGGAGATGGTTGGAAAGTGAGATTCGAGGGGAGAGTGAAGGCGGATTGCTGGGCGGAAAGGGAGTCGCCGAGGGAGGAAAGGGTCGAAAGGGCTTGACGGCGGTGAAGGTGAGTGCGGTAGTGCAGGTGAAGCTCGTCGACGGGGGAGGGGGAAGGGGGCCTCTCAGCGGTCTCGGCCTCCTCGACGTCGGGCGCAGGGGTAGGCGAAGCGACCTCGGCGGAGGGGAGAGGCTCGGCGATGGGTTGCTCGGCGGAAGTCGAATCGGGTTGCTGATGAGTAGGGGAGGAGTCGGTGGTGTCGGCAACGGGGGTCTCCTGTGGCTTCTGGAATCCAGAACCGAAGAGGAAAGGAAGGAAAGACTGGAGTATGGTGTCGAGCGAGTCGTCCTGCTTGGGCTCCTCCTGCTCGGCGAGCTGCTGACGGCGAGCGAGGGCCTGACGACGATGCTGAGCTTCCTCCTCCCGCTCATCCGCTATCATCCGCCTTCGGATCTCCTGCTGTATGACAGCACGACGCTGCTGCTGCCTCATCATGGCCTGCTGCTTCTCCCGGCGCTCTCGCTCCTCGAGCTGAGCGATGAGGTGCTCCCTCTCCGCCTGCCTCTGAGCAGCAAGACGACGACGTTGGACCTCCTTCTTGATGGCAAGCTCCTGCTCACGGCGGTAGAGTTCCTGCTCGAGTTGGTGCTGACGGTGGTGACGATGGGCGCCGAATTGGGCAGCCGTCGAGAGGGGTGAGAAGAAGTGATCCTCCTCCTCCTCGTCTACACCACCGGCGCGGAAGGGGTTGCAGGTGGGCTGAAGAGGGTAGCCGTAGGGGTGGAAGTGGGTCGAGTGCTGAGGAGCAAAGTGGAACATGGTGGTGAGGCTGCGGGAGGGGAAGCTCGGCGATGAGGGTGTGAGAGTGGAAAGGTGGAGTGCGGGAGGGGATGCGGTGCAGGTGGGTTGATGTGGGAGAGGTAGGAGAGAGAGAGAGACGCTCAGCTTATATAGGGCTCGTGCGTCGGGTTGTGCCAGCACTCGCCAGCACCAGCTCGACGGTCCTGGATCCTTGTGGAAGCTCCCAGGTCGTTCGATGGAGGGAAGCAAGGGGAGGGCGAGGAGGTGAGGATGAGGGGTGTGCAGGGAGTGAGAGATGGCGGAAGCAGTGAGATGAGCGAGCCGAGCCACAGCGAGAAACGAGAGCACAGCAAGGGGAAAGGTCACAAGTCGA
>MWVB01000086.1:0-92089 GCA_003054985.1 Leucosporidium scottii
ACGATCGTTTTTCCCTCTTCCCCCACCCCGAAAATGATCAGAATGAATCACCCATCATCCTTGGTTTGCGCGATGTGAGGAGAGCGCTGTGATGAGGTGGTCGAGAAGAGAGAGAGCGCAGGAGAGGTTGTCGGGGGAGATCTGCTCGCGGTGCTCGCCGGGCTCTCTTCTGTTCTTCAAGAATCGCCTCCCGCCCCAAATAGTCTCTACTACTCTCTTGCTCCCCCTCTTTCTTACTGTAATACTCCGCTCAACCCCACCTCGTCCTCAATTCTCGCTGCGAGATGCCCGAGCGCCGAGCCTGCCTCGTCGTCAACGAAGGGACATGAGCAAGACTGTGCATCGGGTGTTCCAAAGCAATGTCTTCAAGTAGTTGCTCTGTGATCTGCTGGTGGTGCTGATGTCCCTCTGTGACCTTCTGCGGAGGAAGGGGATCATGGGTCAACTCGGCGAACTGGCAGAAGAGGCAAGAGAGCAGAATGAAGAGATCAAGTCACCTTCTTGTACCTCTTTGCGCACAGCAAGACCTGTAAGAAAGAGGAAGTCAGCCTCGAAAAGCAAGAGAAGCAGAACGTTCGACTCACCACCCCCCGAGTCCAAGCCGAGCTCGTAGCCCAATCCCGACGGCCGACCCACAGCAGGACCTGGAAATTGTTGCGAATCGTACCTCCACGCATCATCCATTGTACGGCCTCGTCGACGTAGTGGTACATCATGTTGGCTGTGGAAAGAAGTAGGAGCGGTTCAGCGAGATGCTCGGCGCCGCCGCCGAGCAGGTCGGAGGTCCATGGAAGCGCACAAACCACCGGATCAAACATGATCTGCGGAAAGAAGATGTCAGCGTTCTGTAGAGCTTTCGAGTGGAAATCGAGGACGGCTACTCGCCCGCAGGAAGGGGATATTGTTGTTCATGTGCTGGATCTCTTGCTGATGGCCATAAGTTTTGCGAAATTTGGTATCGTCGGATGGATTGCGATTCGCTAAAGTTGATTCTTGCTTGCTGAGAGCTTCTCCCTTGGTGGCGTTGCGTCGGAGAAGCGTGGTGGACCACCCGAGGACTCGTTGAGTCCCGGGACTCGGCGCAAGGGGTAGGATGGGCAATTGCGCGCCGACGGGGACGAGGCAGTGTACTACGGCGGTACTGACCGACATCATCTTGAGACAAATGTCTACTGTGAGGCGGCCATCAGGATGAGTGGACTGGATCGCCGGAGCAGTGAGCTGGTCGGCCGTGGCCGAGCCCGCCCATTCGATGGCTTGCTGCTCAGTGAGAGGCATCGGCGTTGGCTTGACAGCTCGAAATTGAGGTGGGGGAGGTAGAACTCGACAGACCGAAAGGGAAGATGCCAAGGGGCGCGCGGTCGAGTTGAACGACGACGCGGAGCAGTGCTCTCCTCGGAGTTGCGGATTGACCGAGACGATCTGCTGGCCTAGTTACTGCAACAGAGCTCGAGAGTAAGATTTGAGGATTTATCGAACCGCGAGGCCTTGTGAAGTGCAGGGCCATGTCGAGGAGTGCAGACGAGCCTGCAGAACGATTGCCGAGAAGCCAGCGACTCGCTCGCCTCAAGTCCAGGTCGAGCGAAGAATGACAGATGCGCACTAGTGATACACTCCTTGTACAGCTCTACAGAGTATTCTCCCCTCCATCACCCCTTATTACTCCTCCCCTTGGTTCCGCTGCCACTCTTCGCCAACTTGGCCTTGACCTTCTTTCCCCCCTTAGCCCTCTCCTTCTTATCCTCCCTACTCATCTTCATCCGACTCTGCGGCTTATTCTTGATCCGCTTCTTGTGCGACTGCACAATCATCTTGGGCTGCTTCTTCTCGCCGTCGTCGGCGCCGGGTGGAGGTGAGCCAGAGAGGGAGCGTGCGCGAGGTGCCGGTGAAGGTGAGCGGGAGAGGGAGAAGGGCTCGATCACGACGGTGGAGACGAGGTCGGTCGACTCGAATTTGGTTTCGTCGGGCTGTTCGTCCTCTGAGTCAGAATCTGAACCGGAGGCGTCCGAGCCGAGCTCTTCTTCGTCTGGTGAGCCGGCGTCTGTGGTGTGGTAAGAGGGTAGCGAAAGAGAGGGGGAGAAAAGAAGTGCGTTCCAAAGAGTTAGAGACGAGAGAGCGTCAGTACGGAGAGGGAGAAGGGAAAAAGGGAAGAAACGAACCTCCGTAGAGCTCCTTGGCGTTGCGGACGTTCAGTGCTGCTCGCTCCTTGCGCTCATCACGGATCTGTAGAGAACAAGAAGATCAGCGTCATGTAATCTGAGTACGGCGGTGTCAAAGGAAGACGAGACTCGGCGAAGAGGCTGAACCAGCTTCGGCGCCGAATCGCCCACGCGAAGGGTTCGAGGTGATCATGCACCGCGCGCACAGGTCATCCTCGCCTCGCTGGGTAGGCTTGAAGTGGCCATGATTCCGCCTCGTACAGAAAGCGCCAGGCGCGAGAAGCGAAGCGCAGGCTCGGAGAAGCCTGCACCTCCCGCACAAGCTCGGCTTGCGCAGGTCGATGAGGCATGTCCAAGTACAGCTTTTCGCTCTTACTAGCCTGTCTTCATCCTCTGCAGCCTTGCTACAGCTCCAACAGCAGCAGCTCCTCCCTCCGCTCTCGCGCTTCCCTCGCTGTAGCCCATCACGTCCCTCTCGCCCCTCGCCAAAAGCACCGAGCCATCCTTCACCCCCGAATCTGCAGCCCAGCATGTGTAGGGAACTTACCGCCCTCCTCGCTTCATTCTTCTCCTCCCTCTCCCTCTCAATCGCCTTGTTGCGCACAGCCGTATGCCGCGCTTGTTTCCGCTTGCTAAATCCCGTCAAGTATTCTCTGTAGCACATCACATCAAGCTCGTCAGCGCTCTTGCTACCAGCCCTCAGCCCTCAGCGAAACGACGAGCCCAAAACGCACTTCCTAGCATCCTCGTCAAACACGACTTCTTTCACCTTGCGAATCTTGGCGGGTCGGCCGGAGGAGGACTTGGAGGTGGAAGATTTACCACCGCGACCACGTTTCGGGGCGGGCATGGCTGATGATGAGGAGAAGAGCGATGAAGCGGGAGGCAAGAGAGCAAAACACGGCGAAGCGAGAGGTCGAGACGGCACGGGAGTTGATGGGCTACATAGTGACGGTACAGCTTGGTAGAGCAGTGCAGCGATGCGATTTCATCAAATTTGACACCCTTCAGCTCACAAGATCTGCGCCGAGCTCCTCTCCACCCTTCGCAAAGGCTTGCGCCGAGCCATCGCAGGGTCGAGAGTCGACGGAGTTTCTAGAACTGCTGTTGAAAGCTCTACGACAAATGGCGGTTGAATGCTACAGGTTGTATCAGAAAGAGGGTATCGAGGGAAGAGATGCTGTTGAGAGGGTTGCAGAAGGACCTTTCGGCGTTGAAGAGCGACGGAAGGGAGGGGCGGCGTTGAGCCGCTGTTTGCTGTAGTGTTGAGACAGAATCGGATACTAGCTGACGATTACTTTCCGGCGTTGTAGTCGTACCTGCACAAAGGGAGAGAGGGTCAGCTTCCCATTCGTCTGGACCTCCGAGCATTCGCCGAGCTCGAGAGGCCTCCCTTCCGCACACAGCGCAAGCTCCACTGCACTCGCTCTCAGAAACTCACTTCTTATAAAACGCCTCACTCTCGGTCGTCTCCCCCTCCGCCCTCTTGGCCGCACCCCTCTTCTTGGTCCCTCCCACCGCAATCTCCTTCTCAATCCTCTTCTCCTTATCCTGCGCCAACCAAGCGAGAGCCAACTCCAACAATTTACTTCCAGGCCTTTGAGGGTCCTCCATCTTCTCCCTCACTCCTTTGGGCACTCCTTCGACGGTAGCAGTGGGATCGGAGGTAGGGAAGACGACGGGCCAAGCGAGAGGGGAAGGAGGGAGGGTCGAGCCGAGTTGAAGGTGACACAAGTGAGTGGGGAATGAGTCGAGTCCGTCAAAGATGTGCGTGGCGTAGAGGATCGTGGCGTTGCGGGTTTGGGTCTCTTCGGTCAGGAAGGCGAGCAGGCGGGAACGGACGAGGACGTCGAGATCGACTGTGACCTGTGAGAGGGATGCAGGGGTTAGCGCGGCGAAGTGATGGAGATGAGAGTGACGGAGGAAGGATCAAGACTGGGGAAGAGCGAGGGGCGACGGGCGAATGGAGGGCGAGGAGAGCAGCGGGATCACACTCACCTCGTCGAGCAGAAGGACCTCCCAGGGGGCCATCAATCCGCTGACGATCTGTACACGACGACGTTCTCCATCCGAGACCTAGTGGCGAGGGAAGTACAGGAGCCAAAAGGAAGAAAGGACATCAGCTCGGTTCCGTCAACTCGGTTAGCGCTTCTCCCCTGCTCGCCCAATATAGCAAGGCAAGGAGTCTCTGACGAGCGCGAATGAAGCGTACCTCGTGCATGTGCCAGTTGAGGTCGACATCACTGAGTAGAGAGCAAGAGCAAGTCAACGAAACCGCTCTCGAAAGACATCGCCGAGCAGTTGAGTCAAAGCTCACAGGATGTCCAACAGCCTATCCCTTCGCTCTTGATGACGGTAGCCTCCGACCGAGTCTCTGGAGTGGAGAAGAGGAATGTGATGAGCATAACGCTTCGAAACCGGAGTAGAGCGACCGCCAAACTCACAGGAAGTGCGAAACGACGAGATCGGATCTGACGACGGGGTTGGCGGCCCACTCGGTTCCTGTACAGCATTCTCAGCGTCAATATAATTTTCGTCGTCGCTGAGAGACGAGCACCAGCTACTCACCGAGGTAAGTCACGCCCGCTGGAGTGCTGAAGAAGACGTCCTGCCCGAGGACCTTGGCGCCGCTGCGTGTGAGCTTCTTGCCTGCAAGGATCTGGAGGAGGGTGGATTTGCCTGGTTGGTGCGAAGTACCGGGAAGGAAGAAGACCGAGTGCGAGAGCGAATGGGAGGGAAGAGGGAGCGCCAAGAGAAAGGAGAGGGGATGAAAGACGGTCAGCGAGCTGCTCTAGTACATCGTATCTGCTCTGTTATATCCCCCGGCTCCCTTGGCTTTTGCTCAGAGCGATCGCAGTCCACCACTTCACCATCGTCTCGATCCCCAGCTCTCCAGCGCTCGTCAGAGAAGGCTGAGGATCGGCGAATCCTGCTCCTGCCGCGCTGCAGGAGCACGGAAGAGTATCTGCAGCTCATCTGCACATCCTCCAGTTGCTCCCTACGAGCTTCCTGCCTCCTTCTCGTCTCTTCCTCCCCAGCCCGCATCTCTCCTCTCCCTCCTGCTTCCTCCTGCCCCTGAACCTCGACAGTCGCTGCAGCTCCCGCAACCAGCTCTTCACAAATGCAACACACCTGCACCATTAGCTCCCACCAAGATACACCTCGATCCCTTGGGCAAGTTGAGCGTCACGTCCTCGAGCACTGGGGGACCTTGAGGCGCGTTGACGGGCGTATAGGCAAAGTGTAGCGAGTTGACTTCGAGGGCGAGGTCTGACATTTTGTTAGAGCGAAGAGAGACGAGATGAGGAGAGGAGGAAGCAGAGAGAGGGAGGACAAGAGCGGGAGGTCGAAAGCTCAAAGCGAGCGGAGGCAGCGAGCGAGTTGAAGTCGCTCGAATGAGTGAAGAGGTGCATGCGGGTCAATCTGATCACGACGCAGGGGAGCGGCGGCAGCTGCTCAGCCACCCTGCAGCAAGACCGAGATCGAGTAACCCCCCTTTCGGCTCTCCGGCTCGGCGAAAGTGGTATCTTCGAGCGAGCGCAGGGCCATTTGACTGGAAACGACGTCAGTATCAAGAGCATACCTACATCAGGACTACCGCTGCTTGAAGCTCGGAGGTGAAGGTAGTTCGAGCGATCGCTTGGGCGAGCTCTTTCGCCGAACGCTCACTTTCGTGCCCCTGCTGGCCAAGTTACCCTCTGTCATTGACACCTTGCAAAGGACTTCGGGGAGTGCCAATCGATCGTCTCATCGCACTTCGCTTCGCTACAACGCCTCGGCAAGGCAAATGAAGCGGCTCGAAGCATTTAATCGTTCTCCGTTGCTCGCTCATTTTGTCTCCTCGCATCGGACATCGGATCAGATATAGCTAATGCGGCAGTACTCCGTTTCAAAAAGCATACGCAAACCGATTGGACGAGAGCCTCATTGCCGTAAGCTCCCCCAGCGACTTGTCGATGCCCGAGGTGAAGTCGCCCATCTCGGCTGGATGGAGCTTGTTCTCAACTTGTTCAAACCCCTTGAGGTGGTCAACCTGCAGAGACGCCACCAGGGCTTCTGCTACAGGCTCTGAGGCCTTCTCCATATCGTCCATCTTGTCCGCTACCGCCTGCCTCGCCTTGTCCTCATCGACGACCGAGCCGAGTTGTCCGATCGTCTCCAACAATAAGAGAAGGAGTAGAGCGAAAGATGTAGCCGCGAGTGTAGCAGCTGATGAGATGCCATTGATGAGGGGGAGGAGGGCGAGGAGGAGGGCAAAGCCGAGTCGGAGGAGGAGGCGGATGGGACGGGGAACGAGAGCCGAGCGAGGGCGGTCCAGTGGTTTGTGGAGGATGCCGAGGAAGAAGAGACAGACGAGGACGGCTGATAAGGCGCCTCCGAAGTACCATTGGCGTTTCTGCGGTCGGGCAAGTGGGTGAGGGTCAGTGAGGGGGCTTTGACGAGAGGCTACGGCTTGACGACAAGGAAGAACGCACCTGCTCCGCCTCACCGTACTTGACAAAGCTCGATACCGAAATAGCGGCGAGGATGAAGGCAGCGCTTAGCGGAAAGTGGAGCAGCTGCCATGTCGTGCTTGAGAGCCAATGCCGCCTGAGCGCCGAGCTGAAGGTCCTTGAGGCCGATTGCTCTTGGTAGAGCCATCTGTGATCGGGCAAGGGGATCAACCCAAGCTTGAGAGGACCGCCGAGAGAAGAGCGACCTACAGCACAGCGAAAGCAATGAAAACGGCGAGGACGGCGCGCCAAAAGATGGGCTTTAGTCCAGCATGGTTCAGCGAGCCGGTGTACTTGGCGCTGTGGATGAGAAGAGGGTCAGTCTGCCCCTTGTTTTCAGCTGATAAGAGCTTCTCACCTCGACACCATCTCGCCGACGACGAGGATCACAAAGAGATAGGTTCGCTCCACCGTATGCTCGAGGTTGAGGGCGGGAAGGAGAGATGACGGGCTATGGGAGGGTAGAAGGTCAGTCCAAATCTCGAGGACCCATTTGGAGTGACTGCACGCTCACTCTCCCGTGCCGTGAGCTCGAAAAGCCCGATAGGTCACCCGAAGAAGTGGCGTAGAGATGTACTGAGCAGCGATCTCAATGATGATTGCTGCCACCGGGAGAGTCAAGAAAGCAGCAGGTGCAGTCACTCCCAGGAGGATCTGTAGAAGCCGACGAAGGGCTCAGCTCCGAGCGCCCAAGCCGAGTCGAACCCGAGAGACTCACAATCCACATGCACGAGCTGCAAGTCAAGATGGCGGCGCGGATCAAGTGAGCCCTCTTAAAACGAGGAAGCCAGAAAGCGCTGTAGCGTGGGAAGAAGGTCAGCGCGCTAGGCCGACGAGCGCTCTACGCCGACTCACTAGACGACCAGTAGGCCTACTCGAATCAGGCGCGCTACGAGATAGAAAGCGAGAGCACCTCGTATGCTTCTCAGCCATCCAGGGTCCATCCAACAGCCGTCTGGGAGCAGATACGGGTCGCCGAATCCCTCGTCGTAGGTCGAGTCCGCCTCGTCGTAATCGCAGTTGATGGTCATGGCTGAAGCGTTGGCAGAGAAGCCAATGAGAAGGCAAGCGAGGACAAAGATGTAGCAGCGCTGTAGGACGTCGTTGTTGCCGCTGACGTTGACATACTGGCGAGCCTGTGTGGAGCGGAGTCTCAGCCAGCGCTCGTCGGCGGCTACTACGAGCACTCGAGGGAGTGTAGGATACTCACATCTTGCCAGATACTCCACGCAAGCCAGAAGAAGACGGCAAACTTGAACAAGGACCAGCTCGAGTCCTCATTGCCGGCCGTCTCGGCAAACTGGCTCACGACAGCGACCAAGACGAGGTCAAAGAAGAGCTCGAACCCTCCTGCTTCCCTCCTCTCCTTCTCCCGCACCAGCACATCGTCCACGACCCACTGGCGAACGACTGGCCGCTGGAGAAGATGCCTCCAGGAGAGCGGAGCGTGGTGGTCGAGTACATGCCTCCGGAACTCGGTGCGTTGATGCCGAGAGTGCGCTACATCGAATAAAGTCGGCGCTCCGATGGCCTGGTGAGATGTTGTCGAAATGGAAGGAAGGGAAGGGAGGCTTGCGGCGGCCTGCGAAGGGGATCCGGTTTGGGGAAGAGCTGCTGGGGCCGTTTCGAGCAAGTCACTCTTTTCTGGGTCTGTGATAATACTCATGATGAAGCTGTTGTTCCCGCGAGAATGTAAAGAGCGGGAAAGTGAGCGAGAAGTGAGAGCTCTCGGGGACGCGCGCGGGAAGCGCCAACGGTTGAGCGAGGGGTATGGCGCTTGCTTTGCCCCCAAGCGGCCAGACATAGCGCTTAGAGCGCTGCCTAGACTTCTCGGGATTACCGCCGACCACCCAAACTTCTCGAGGGCGGTCACAACTATCGCCGAGCTCTTTCAATCGCAGCGAAGGGGTCTGAAGAGAGAGTAGAGTCCCTAGGACTTTCACTACCAACAGACACAAACTATCTAGTTCCTCCAGCCAGCTTTACCCCCACCTCGCCCTCAGCTGCCCCTCCGAAACTCCCGAGCGCCGAGCTTGTCTCGCCGTGAACGAGGGAAAGTGGGCGAGACTGTGCAAGGGCTGGTGTGATCCGAGATCCTCGAGCAGCTGCTGTGTGATCTTGTGGCTCTGTAGTCCCTCCTCGACCCGCTACGGATGAGTACGACGACAGGTCAGCTCGGCGATTCGTGAAGGGAAACGAGAGGAATGGATTGGGAGAGATCAAGCCACCTTTCTGTACCTCTTCGCGCACAGCAAGACCTATTGAAAATATATAGTCAGTTTTGAGAAGCAAGAGAAGCTTGATCTTCGACTCACAACCCCCCGAGTCCAAGCCGAACTGTTCTCCCAATCGCGAAGCCCGACCCACAGCAAAAGGATGAAGTTGTTATGGTCGGTTCCACCTTGCATCATCCAATTCACTACTTCTTGAATGTAATTGTGCATCCTGTTGGCTATGCAGAGGGGGAGCGCTGATCAGCACGAAGTTCGGCGCGGGCTGGACAAAGCGGGTTGGGAGCAAAGGGCGGCAGCGAACAAAGCATCGGGTCAAACATGAGCTGTGCACGGAGACACAAAGAGTCAGCTCGGCCTCTTCGTTTCACAGAATGCGGCACCACTCACACGCAAGTAGGGAATTCTGGTGTTGTAGGTGGTGATGTCCTCTCGATGGCCGAATGTCTTCCGAAACGGGCCATCATCCCTCGGGTTGTTGTTTGCCAGTATACTGTCCGATTTGACCTTCTGCAGAGCCTGCTCCTTGCTCTCGTTGCGAGCGAGGAGGCTCATGCACCAGCCGCGAGCCCGCGCCGAGGTTTCGTCCTCTGAGAGGGGGAGGATGGGCAGCTGCCCTGCTCCTCCGGGAATGAAACAGTGGATGACTGCAGTGCTGACTACGAGCATTTTCCGACAGACGTCCACCGTGAGGCGGCCTTGCCGATGAGTCGATTCGATTGCCCGAGCGGCGAGCTCGTCGGCGGTGACCGTGCCCGCCCAGAGGTGCGCCTGTTGCACTGTGATGGGCATGTCGATCGAGTATAGAGATGGCGGATTATGCGAGCGAAACGAGAAAAGAAGAGAGGTTCTACGAGAACAAGTCAGAGCGAAGGAGTCCTCGTCGTCCGCGGGACGGCACAGCAAAGGCGCGGGGCAGTAAGCTGCAGAATCGTAGAAGCAATCTCGGAGCGTGGATTTGTAAGATACAAAGTCTGAAGCAGCCAATAAGTAGCAGAAAGCGGCGAGCGAGCGAAGAAGAGAGGAAAGAAGCTCAATTCGCCTCTTGATCTCTCGCCTTCATCTCTCGCCTTCAACTCACCTACACAGCCGGGCTATCCTTCGCGAGGAGCTTCAGCACAGTCGTCTTCCCTCTGTGCTCCGACATCTTCGCTTCGACTCTCCCCAGCAGCTTTCCTTGTCGCCACTCAACTCGCTCTCTCGTCTCCTCAACGCTCGCCGCTCGCCACGAGGCGTTCTAGCAGGGTGCATTGCTCGTGAGCAGGTAGAATACTATACTACAGGTGTGTGCTCTCCCAGATGAGGTAGATGCCGTGAAGCGATGGAAAGGAAGCGAGGGAAGAGGACGAGCTCCTTCTTTCGCTCGAGGGAGACGACTGCTGGTACAATATATACTCTGGCTCGCAGCGGAGAGGTATTGGGGTCGAATGTTGGTGTCGGACGCTGCTTTCTCGAGGATCTCAAATGACGAAATGAGGTGCCGAAGCGCGAACTTCCAGCAACGAGGGAGTGCTCTGCATCAGAGTAGCCTACTGACCTCTCGTTCACTCCTCAGCGCACTACAAAGTAACATGTCCATCTTCCCCGGCTCGATTAGCAACCCCGCCGCCAGCACCCACCGCTCTGCCCACTCCGCCGAGCAGTCGCCCTCCCTCGGCGCTTCTCGTACCCATACTCCGACGCCTCAGTACTCCCCTCCGCCCGAAGAATACCTTCGAAAAGTACACTGGGGCTCCCCCGAGTTTTTCTCGCAGGTTCAGTCGCAGGAAGGAGGGCAAGGAACGAACGCCGAGGGAGGAAGAGGAGAAGATTCCCATCCTCAGAGTCAGCAAGGAGATGACGACGACGAGGGATGGGATGGTCAAGGAAGGGAGTCCGTCCTGGCTATCACGGCGATGAAGGGCCGGGTGGGATGCTGCTACTACGATGCGCAAGCGGGCAAGCTCTACTTTCTCGAGGATCAGAGCGATTCGGCCTCCTGGGATTTGACCAACATCGGTGAGCTGTCGTGAGGTTGTCTCTCTCAGAGAAGAGAGCTGATTCCCCTCCTCGCTTGCAGTCCTTGAGCAACTCCTCCCCTCCACCGTCCTCACCTCCGCCAACGCCGACACCAACTTCCTCGCCTCGCTCGAAGCGACCCTCGCCTCCCTTCCCGTGAGCAGCACCTCCTCTTCCTCCTCCTCCCGCATCTCAACTTCAGACTCGGATCCCTCCGTTCGCCTCGAGTGCCGCCCAGCTCGCGAATTCTACGCCGGTCAAGGTCGCAACGCCCTCACTCAGCTGCATGTCGTCGAAGGAGGGATCTACGAGGTTGAGGAAAGGGCTGCTACGGGGGATGAGTCGGCGGCAGATAGCTCTGGGGATGAGAGTGAGATGATGAGTGGGAGTGGAGGGCGTAGGGATGCGTATGAGTTTGGGAGGAGGAAGAAGGGCAGGCACGGACTGGGAGGAGAGACGGCGGGAGATTTCCAGGGCGATAGGGCGAGGAGGAATGGTGTGCTGAGGTTGGAGAGCTTTTTGAACGGCTTGGGAGATAGTCCGTTGACGGTGAGGCTCCTCTGCTCACTCTTCGAGAAGGAGATAGCTCGCTAACTTGTGCTTGGTTCCACAGCTCGGCTGCGCTGGCGCTCTCCTCAGTCACATCTCGAGGTCGATGAGCTGCGCCGGAGAGCTCGATGTGAATGGCGGATTGTCGGTCGCGGGAATCGAGCTCATGCATTTGTACGCCGCCCCCGCACTAACCGAAGGCCCGCCGAGCTGACCTCTTGTTTCGTTGACCAGGGACAAGGTCATGCACATCAACTCGGACGCTCTTGCGTAACCTCATCTCTCAATTAAGGTACATCTCCCTGTTCAGACTGACCCCTCATCCTTGCAGCTCCCTCCAAATCTTCACCGACGAATCTCACGCCTCGATGCACTCCGCAAAGACCAAAGAGGGTCTCTCGCTCTTCGGTAAGTCTTCGCTGCCTCCACCTGACTCTCGGATCCGAATCCTCACGGCTTCAAAACCCCCAGGCATCCTCAACATCGCCCGCACGCCTCTCGGTCGTCTTCTCATGCGCAACTGGTTCCTCCGCCCTCCTCTCGACCTCGACGTGATTGAAGGTCGTCAAGCCGCTGTCGAATGCTTCCTTCGCTCCGAGAATCGTGCGTGTCTTCTATTCTCTCCTCTCCTTCTTACCGAATGCCTCCGCTTATGCCCTCCTTCTACACCGCTCAGAGCACATCGCCGACGCCATTCAAGCCAACTTCCGCACGGTCAAAAATGCTCCCAAGAAGGTCAGAACACTCGCAAACGGTCGCGGCGGCATCCCCGAGTGGCAGACGGTATGGCAGGTAGGTCGACACATTGAGGGCAAGCCTTGGAGCGCCCAGCTGACCTTTCCGCCTTTCGCTCCAAGTTCCTCTACAGCGCCATCATGATCCGTGACGCCGCTCTGAGCTTGGTGCACGGTCGTCATGTCACGGTGGTCGAGAAGGTGAGCTTGCAGCTGCCTACGTCCACTCGCAGGCTCATTTTCTCTCTCTCTTTGCAGCTCCTCGCCAGCTTCGACGCCGATGAGTTCAAGGCGCTGGGCAATATGATGAACGATGTCGTGAGTTCTTTGCAACATTTCAAAGTTCGCCTGAGAGCTGAGCTTAGCTTGCGTCAGATCGACTGGGAGGAATCGAGCAACGTCGGCCGAGTGACCGTCAAGTCAGGTATCGACCACGAACTCGACGAGCTTCGCAGGGCGTACGCTGGCCTACCCTCGCTGTTGGTGAGCTCCCTACGGGGTCGAAACTTTTCTCAGCTTTGGATCTGACCTCTTCGCCTGCCCACCGCAGTCCCGCGTCGCAAGTCAGATCGGCGCCGAGATCCCTCCTGGTTTCTCGCCCACGCTCTCCGTTGTCTACTTTCCTCAGCTCGGCTACCTCATCAACATACCCTTCTCTGATGGTATCACTGATCCCGAGCGCTGCGAAGCCATCGGGTGGGAGTTCCAGGTCAGTCGCGGGCAGGGGCTTGCTGAGGAAACGAGCTCACCGAACCGCTCGTTCCGCACTACAGTTCGTCACCGAGCAGTTCGCCTACTTCAAGAGCGACAAATGTAGGGATCTGGACCATCATCTCGGCGACATCCACTCTTTCATCCTCGGTGAGAGCGATGCAATCATTCGGCGCTAGCGGCGCTGATTAGATCTCGGCCTTCAGACAAGGAGATTGAGATCCGTGAGTTTCACGTCCCGCTTTCGAAGCCTGAAGATGCACTAACTAATCTTTCTCTCAGTCCAATCCCTCCTCAGACACCTTACAGATCTAGAGCCCGACATTCTCGTGACATGCGATGTCCTAGCCGAGCTCGACTGGTCAGCTCGGTCTTTCCTCCCTCGTCGAGATCGATGCTGATCCACCGTTCGCTGGCAGTTTGCTCGCTTTCGCCGAAGCTGCTCGACTCTATCAGTGGAACAGGCCCAACATGACCGACGAGCCGGTTTGCAGGATCAGCGGGTGAGTCGAGTCGGCATCTTCGCTCGTCTACACCAGCTCACGCTCTTCCGCATTGCCAGTGGACGTCATCCTCTCGTCGAGCTCTGCGTCGACTCTTTCGTCAAGAACGATCTGGCTCTGGTTCGTCGATTGCAGCCCTTCGGCAATCCATTCTCACTCGCTTCTTTGGCAGAGGGGCGGTCAAGGGGCTGCTTGGGAGGCTCGAGAAGACGTCAAGCCGGATGTCGAAGCATCGGAGGAGCAAGAGTACCTTGATCCCAACAAGAGCATGCTCATAGTCACGGTCAGCTCGACAGTTTCCTCTCGGCGAACAGAGCTTACCTTTCGCGACGAGCAGGGCGCCAACTACAGCGGCAAGAGCATCTTCCTCAAGCAGATCGCTCTGATCACCTTCATGGCTCATCTTGGTAAGCTCGAAGCCTCCCACACAGCCGACTTGAGCTCACCTTTCTCTCTCTTAGGCTCCTTCGTCCCCGCCGAGCGCGCTCGAATTGGCATCACCGACCGCATCCTCACCCGCGTCTCGACGAGGGAGTCTGTTACTAGAGTTAGAGTCTCTTCTCGCTGTCGTCGAGGGACAGAAGCTGACTTGTCTCTCGTCGTGTAGGGATCCTCGGCCTTCATGATCGACTTGCAGCAAATCTCGTAAGCGTGGCTTGCCTCTTCGCTCCCGAGCACCAAGCGCACACAAATAATCTCGTATTCCCTACAGCTTCGCCCTCCGTAACGCCACAGCTCGCTCCCTTCTCATCATCGACGAGTTCGGCAAGGGCACCGAAAGCGACGACGGAGCGGGACTCTTCTGCGCCGTAATGGAGCACTTGATCTCGAGGGGAGAAGAGACGGTGAGCTTTAACTGATTTTCACCCGTCTCTCAGTGATCTGACCGACTTTCCCCCCCTACAGCCTCGCATCGCCGTCGCCACCCACTTCCACAGTCCGCCGAGACCGCTCATTGCTCTCGTTCGCGACGCTGACTCAATCTCGTCCACAGACATCTTCGCCAACAGCTTCATCTCCAAGTCTCTACCCATCAGCTACGCTCATATGGAGGTCCTCATCCACGAATCGACGACTGGCTCCTCCGTCTCCTCCTCGGTTGACTCGAACTTGACCTACCTCTACCGGTGAGTCCTCTCCTCTTTCCTCCTTGTTGCTCCACCATCTCAAATCTCAAACTGACATCCCAAAGCGCAGCCTCCGCCCCTCCCTCGTTCTCACCTCCCACGCCGCCGCCTGCGCCTCGCAATTCGGCATCCCCTCCTCGGTCCTCAATCGCGCCAACGCCGTCTCCACCGCTCTCCTCAAATTTGATATCGATTCGATCCTCAACGAAGCGCTGACCGAGCAGGAAGAAGCCGAGTTGCAGGAGGGTGAGGCGGTTGGGAGAAGGTTGCTCGAATGGGAGATGGGGGAGGAGGAGTGGGCGGATGAGGATGTGAGTAGGGAGCAGGTGAGGAGGAAGCTTGCCTGGGTGCTGGGGATGGAGGAGAAGGAGATCGAGGGTGGAGGAGAATAGGCGGGGTGAGTGTTCGAGGGCTGAGAGATCGGCGGTGGAAGTGCTTGAAGCTTGCGAGAAGTTCTGCAACAGTCTGTCCGTGCTCAGAGCAAGGAGAAGAGCGATCAAAGTCTTTAAATTGACGTGCTCGACTGCTCATCCCATCGAAGGCGTCACGGTGCACAACTTTCGCAGCGCCGAACACTGCTCGCATTGTTTGTCGCTCCTGCTGCTCACGCTCCCTTTGATTCACATGCGGGCGGTTTCAAAAAAGTGGCGAGCTTGCCATGAGAGTAAAGAGCAAGTACATTACGAACGAGGCAGTCGCACATCAACTACGAGCTCCCTCATCAAGCAAGTCATCTCCGAGCGGCTCCACAATCCTCCCGCCTCCCTCATCTCTCGCTCTTGAGACCGCTCCTCGGCGCCAACGGATCGGACGAAGAAGGCGGGTCCTCCGTCGCTACCTCTTGACCGGGCTGGGGCTTGCTGTCCTCACCTTCGGCGGAAGAGAGGACAAGTCCGACCATGTCGAAGGTACTGATCTGGGGAGGAGAGGAAGCACGACCGGAGGCGATGGTGGAGAGGGTTGTAGTGGCTGGTTGGAGGGTGGGCGTGGAGGAGGGAGTGGGTTGAGGAGTTTCGGGGCAGAGGATGATGGGGTCGGCTGGTTGGAGGGGAGGGTGAGTCAGCTTATATCAGCGAGAGAGGAAGACAAGAATGAACAACTCACCCTTGACTTCCTCCTCCTTGGACTCGACAGCAAATCTCCACAATTCGGGCTCATCAACCACTTCTCCCGGCTCCTCGTCGTCATCCTCCTCCTCCCAGGCCTCCTACTCCGCCTCATCCTCAGCGCCCTCATCCCATCCCTCCCATCCCGTGTTCAACATAATCTCATCAAACGCGCCCACCACCTCCTTCTTAATCCCCCTACACCCCACCCCCATCCTCTCCTGCACCTCCAACTGCCCCTCCCCTTCTCCCTCTCCCTCCCCGAGCACATCCTCCAAATCTTCCACCTCAAACGCATCAAACACGAACACCTCCTTCAATTCCTCCCTTTGTTTCCTCGTTGCGCAACAGGGTCCCGTCCAGCCTATGTACTCGGGATCGAAGAAGGAAGGGGAGAGAGGAGAGAGGTTCATTGAGGAGGCGAGGGTGGACCAGTAGGCGTGAGAGGAGGGGGCGAGGTAGAAGGGGGCGTTGGGGTCTTCTACTTCTGTCTCGGCTGAGGCTGGGGCTGGAGGTTGAGGAGGAACGGTCGATGGCGAGGCGGCGGGTTGGTGATCTTGGGCCACCGAGGCGGAGGAGATAGCAGTAAGCGTCGACGAGCTCCCGATAGTAGCGGCCGTGGTAGAGGATGAAGGAGCAAGCGAAGTGTCAATCATGGTCGACGGCGCGGCTCCCTGCGAGAATTGGAGAATCTCGGAATCGCCCACTTCTCCTTCTGCATCATCATCGGAGCCCAAATCCATGGGCTCAGATCCGAGATGAGGAGGTGGATCGTAGACAAGTCGTTGCGATTCGTAAGTAGAGTAGACGTGAGGTGGGAAAGCGGCGAGGCGATGCTTCGACGAGTAGTCAGTCGGCTCGGGGGCAGTGACGAGAGCTTCGAGGTTTTGAAGATCGCGGTCGACTTCGAAATCGGCGGTCGGACTGCGAGGACGACGAGCTTGGTATCGAGGTTTCGAGGGCGGCGAAGGACGAGGAGGAGGAGGACCGAACGTCGACGTGGTGCTGCCCCGAGGACGACGAGGAGGGATGAACAAGCTCTTGGCGGCCTTCTCGCGAGCTTCAGCGCTGAGCTGCCCTTGATGAGCTGAGGGGCGTTTGAGAGCTGGCTTGAGTTGAGGGGGACCGGCAGCGGGAGGAGCGGGATGCGACGACGTCTCGGTCCAGTCGGGCGTGTTGAGCAGCGCTTCTCGAGCCCGACGATTGATCTTAGCTGTTATGACAGACAGAAGATGATTAGCTATCTGAGCGGTGAGAAGGCACCATCAGACTCACCTTCGCTGTCCTCAAACTTGACCGAGCTTCTCACTCCCTGACGATCCCTCGAAGCGACTTCCTCACGCAAGGCCTCTTGACAACGTCGCTGCATCTCGTAAGCTTCCTCGTCGTTGAACTGGTCGCGCGGATCTTCAAACTCGAGCGGTTGGGCTTTAGGACGAGGCGGAACGGAAGAAGGAGCAAAAGCGAAGCCAATCTCGGGTGGGCCAGATGGAGCGAGACCGCGGTTCCTGTGAGGGTTACGCTTCAGACTCGCCGTTGCCTTGTGTGGTTGTTGCGAGCGAAAGCCCGGAGTGCCCGAGAGGTCTTCTTGGCTGTGAGAGAGAGCATGCGAAGCAGCCGAGTCAGTTTGGCTGTAGCGAGTTGGGGAGTGAGACTCACTGTCTACTCAGCTTCTTCTGATGAGCATTCTTGGCTCCTCCCATGTAGTTGACGCCTGGCATCCTGTTCTGAAGAGAGCTCGAGCCTGTTCTTGACGCGTCGAGCTGTGAGTCTACTCTGTAGATCTTTAGAGATCGTTGCAGAGCACCAGACAGTACTTGACATACCTCAGTGCAGCTTGTCGCGTCTCGACACCAGCTTCAAGTCCTGTAGCGCGCGATTGAGCTCGAAACACGCCACGAGCCGGTCGCAAAGGTGTAGCTTGAGCGAGAGGTCTTGCAGGCGTTTAGAAGGAGACCTATAATCGATTGTCGGTGAAGTGAGACGAGGTAAGAAAAGATGTAGTAAGAGCTCAAGCCTTGGGAGCCGCTCTCAGCTCTGTGAGCTCTCGGGGAAGCTCGCTCTCGCTGGTCGTCTCTCTCTCCCTCCTCCTCTTTCTCGCCACTCTCGCTATGCTCGCTCTTCGTTCTTCTGTCAGGGTGAGTTCATATTCATAAAAGGCTACAGAAATCTACTACAGAGCTAACTCCAGCTTCCAATCCGCTACAATCTCCAGACGCTCTCGCGCTCCGCTCCTCGCGCTGTCCCTTCCCTCGCGCGTGGACTCGCTACGGCTCAGGATCCTTACGATGTCGTCGTCATCGGTGGAGGCAAGTGCAAAGTCTCTCTCGTCATCTGCTCTGCTACACAATCTGGTCTACTACGCTACTCAGCGGTGCGCTGTCGGCCAAGTTTGTTGGGTCGACGGGTTGGCTTGGGACGGAAGAGAGAGGGAGCTGAAGCTGCTGGAGAGCAGAGGCAGCTATAGCAGCAGCTTGTACTATATACTAACCTATCGCTTCCAACCTCCTCACACCTCGGCGCCACTCGAATCACTCATCCCCCTCGGCTCGCTTACCGACGCACTCGGGTTCCGCCTCTTCCAATCCCTCGGTCTTGCATCTGCCATGTACTACAGGACCCGGAGGATACGTCGCTGCCATTAAGGCTGCTCAGCTCGGTCTCAAGGTGCGTTACAGGCTTCAATTCAGGAGCAGTGGGCGGTCGATGCTCGCAATTCGTGTCGTCGGAGGTCATGAGTTGAGGTGTGGAGGGGTGTTGGGGTGCTAGGGAATTCGCTGGGATGCTTTTGAGACGATTCGGATGGATTGGATTGCAGGGAGCTGCTCGACTAGGCGGAGCAGAGGATCCGACGGGCCGCGCTACTTCCTTACCCAGGCGACTCGCGATGCTGAACATGTGCTGACATTTTCACTGCACCACACCCAGACCGCTTGCATTGAGAAGCGTGGATCTCTTGGAGGAACGTGCTTGAACGTCGGATGGTGAGTAGTGACCTCGGGCTTTCCCTCCGGTCCCATCGCTCACAGCCCCGATCCTATAGCATCCCCTCCAAGGCCATGCTCAACAACTCGCACATCTTCCACCAAACTCAGCACGACACCAAGGCTCGTGGAATCGATGGTGGGTGTTCTTTGAAAGGCCGGGATGATGAGCTGCTCGGCGCCGAAAGGCTCACCTGTCCCCTCCCTCCCACCCCAGTCGGCGACGTCAAGCTCAACCTCCCCGTCATGCTCGCGGCCAAGAACAAGTCCGTCTCTGCCCTCACCGGTGGCGTCGAGTACCTCCTCAAGAAGAACAAGATCGACTACATCAAGGGAGAAGCCTCGTTCGCCTCGGCCACCGAGATTGACATTGCCCTGCTCGAGGGTGGCAACTCGCAAATCTCGGCCAAGAATGTCATCATTGCTACTGGATCCGAGGTGACCCCCTTCCCCGGGATGGAGATTGATGAGAAGCAGATTGTTTCGTCGACGGGAGTGCTCGACCTCCAGGAGGTGCCCAAGAAGCTCGTCGTTATTGGTGCGGGAGTGATTGGATTGGAGATGGGATCCGTGTGGAGTCGTTTGGGATCCGAGGTTGAGGTGGTGGAGTTTTTGGGAACGATTGGAGGACAGGGAATCGACGGAGGGATTGCCAAGAACTTCCAAAAGATCTTGACCAAGCAGGGTATCAAGTTTTCGCTCAACACCAAGGTTATGGGCGCGGAGAAGAAGGATGACAAGGTTCTTCTCGCTATTGAGGGCGCCAAGGATGGCAAGAAGTCCGAGGTTTGTTCCCTTCCCTCGTTCTCTTCTTCGGCCTTTATTGATCCTCGCTTCTCTCTACAGATCGCCGCCGACGTCGTCCTCGTCGCCATTGGTCGCAGGCCAGTGACCAAGGGACTCAACCTCGACAAGATTGGCGTCGAGGTGGACGACAAGGGTCGCATCGTCATTGATTCCGAGTTCAACACCTCGGTCAAGGGCGTCAAGTGCATTGGAGATGTGACTTTCGGTCCCATGTTGGCTCACAAGGCTGAGGAGGAGGGTGGGTTTTGTTTTACGCTTGCAGAGTTGGATTTTGGGCCGAGCTGACCTCTTCTTTCTCTCTTTTCCTCTCGCTGCTCGTTGTCGATAGGTATCGCCGCTGTCGAGTACATTCACTCTGGTTACGGACACGTCAACTACAAGGCCATCCCTTCGTTCGTCTCTTCTTTGCCTTCTCGTCGAGATCCTCCCACCTCGGCGTCGACTCGCTCCCCTCCTCTCGAGCACAACTGACCCCTCCTGAATCTAAACAGCGTCGTCTACACCCACCCCGAAGTCGCATGGGTCGGCAAGACCGAGGAGGACTGCAAGGCCGAGGGCATCGAGTACAATGTTGGATCGTTCCCCATGGTCGCCAACTCGCGCGCCAAGACCAACAATGATACCGATGGTCTCGTCAAGATTATCACCGAGAAGAGTACTGACAAGATTCTGGGAGGTCACATTGTGAGTCGCCTTCTCGTGATCTGGGGACTCGGCGAGCACTCCTCGGCGCACTTTTGACTCGCGCTGACTCGCATTGTGCTCTACAGATCGCCTCGGCTGCCGGAGATATGCTCGCCGAGATCGTTCTCGCCATGGAGTACACGTGAGTCAAGCTCCCTGCTCTCCCCTCCTCCAGCAGCCCTCGGTCAGCTTCTCGCCGCCACTTCGGCCAGCGCTCGACTCGCTTTCCTCCTCTGAAGTCCCACTGACATCCTGTAATCGAGTAGCGCATCAGCGGAGGACCTAGGTCGTACTTGTCACGCACACCCTACTGGTGTGTACAACCTTCTCCCGCTCTTTTTGGGCGACTTGGAGCCGAAACGAGCCGTAGCGCTGACGCCGAGCGCCTTTCACAGTCTCCGAGGCAGTCAAGGAGGCCGCCCTGATGGCTTCCACCGGCAAGGCGATCAACTTCTAGATGCTGATATGATTGGATGTACGTCTGCCTCCTTACAGCCCGTTTTCGGCTCCCTCGGCGCCGAAAGCTGACCCTCCGCTCGACTCGACAGGTGGGTTTGTCGGTTTTAGTAGTAACGACCGAATGCACAAGAGTTCTCGTACACAGGATCGCGGATGTTCAACCTCGTGCACGCCAGCTCTGCTTCTCGTTTCGTATGGCGACCCCTCGGCGATGGCGCTCTCTCGGAAGGGGCGCTTCTCGCCTCGTCCCTGTCGCTCAGCGTACAACAAGCTCTTGCGCAGGCTATCCACACCATCAACGCCCTCCTCTCCCCACCCACCCCTTCGCAACGCTCACTCCCTCCCGCCCGAGCTTCTCCTTCTCTCCATTTCAATCGTCTCCTCCAACATCCTCCACCCTTGCGCCCGATACTGCAACACTACCTCAAAGCTCTTGATCACGTTGACTAGGGCGTCGGAGCTTGAGCGTCGGCGATGAGAAGGGAGAGGCGCGATGGGTCTCGGCGATGAGGGAGCCGAGTGGTGGTGGTCTTGCGCTGTGTAAGGGGGAGGGGAGACGCCGCGATGGAGATGAGAGGTGGTGGTGAGTGGCGAGGAGGTGGAGCGTTTGCGGCGAAGAGGGTGAGGAGCGAAGGAAGGGGAGCTTCGGAGGTTGGATTCGGGGCGAGTGAGAGTCGGAGGAGGAGGGAGAGAAGTCTGTCGCTGTCTGCGAGGAGAGTGGTCCGCTTCTTGACTCTCTGTATGAGCATCCTCCGCCGGTCTGGCCTCGTCTTGCTGCTCGTCCTCTCGTTGCTCGGCCTCGAGCGCCGCTGCACTCTCCTCCCCCAAACTCCTTCTAACCCTCTTCACCTCCCTCTGCTCAAACTCGCGCTCAACCTCCTTTGCCTGCACCGTCCATTTTGCGACGAGGTGATCATACAGCGCTGCATAGACTTGGGGAGTCGGCTGCGAAGGAGGAGGAGCGTAAAGTCGAGGAGGGGGCGTTGAGTAGCCTCGAAGGGGGGTGGGGTGGTGCATCGAGGGCGAGGGGAGCGGGTAGGTGTGAGAATGGGAGGGCGGTGAAGAATGGAGTGGAGGCCGCGCGTCTTGCTGGTGTCGCTGAGCGGCGAGGGAGAGGTGCGCCGAGGTGGAGTTCATCGAGGTGGCGAAGGGGAGAGGGAGAGCTTGCTGCGGGAGCTTGTGGTGCACAAAGCAGAGAGTGGTAGTGGGAGAAGGACAACGAACGGTCGCAAAGGAGCGAGAAGGTCCTCGGCCGCTGCTCTCGTCTCGTCTCCTGCTCAGACTCGAAGGCCGAGGTCGATCTTTCGGGAGCGGTCTCGCCAAGTTGCCCCCCGGCCGAAGGCGATCTGGTTTACACGAGCAAACGAAGGCTCCAGGCTCGGTCGCTTGCCTCTGCCAGCAGGTGTCAGCTCAGGATCATGTTCCGGAGCCGTCTCGGCGCGAGTTCTCGCCCGTACGGGGCTGTTCTCGGTCCGGTGCTCCTACCGCACGGTTGCACTTATGCACCAAGAGGGCTCACGGTCTCTCCTTATAGGCCTGTGCTCGTCTGTTCGCTGCACGAGGCAAGCCTAGCCAAACCTATGCATTAGGAGGAAGGGGGGGACCACAAGCCTGGCCCGTTCGCAAGGGCCGAGATCCGAGTCGTCGGTTGGGTCTTTTCCGCTCTGCAGCACATCAACTACAACTACTCTCCTCTGCTGCAATCAAGGGAAGTACATAGGGACGAGTGCAGGCTACAACCAGACACGCATACTAGAGACGCTGCGCAGGACTGCCGTTGAAGGAGGCTCGGCAAACGAAGGGCGAGCTTGCCTGCCTTTTGCATTCGAACCTTGCTGAGGAACGCTCCGGCTTCTTACATCCTATCATCTCGGGAGTCCTCCCCTCGAGACTGCCCATCAGGGAGCCATTTCGTCAAGCAACAGCCGGGTCGCTGATCGCTCGCCGAGCTTCAGGCTGGAGGTTTGGCGCGCTACCTAATTCCCTGCTTCAAAGCTCAAGGGATTGAGAGCCATGCAAGGCAGTGTTTAGGAAGTTCTATGAGAGGAGGCGCGCGGTGTAGGGCCGCAGAGATGAAGAAGCGAAGAGGGCGAGCTCGGCGATCCTGAGGGGAGAAGCGAGAGCTGAGGGGAGGTAGGGCTTGAGGGAGGATGCACCATAGTTTGAGACGCTACATAGGGCGGGTATGTCTGTCGATGTGCTACATGGCAAACGAAGAAAACACGCCAAGGTCGAGTCGCCGAACTTGCTCCTCCTTCGCCGGGCCCTCCCCCTATTCCCTATCTCCCGACGAGGAAGCGCCCTCGGAAGGTGACTTCATCGAAGAGCCATCTCAAGTGCAAAACGCTGAGATGCAGACAGGCCTCGATGCAGTGCAAGCTCGACGGTCGAGCTGAAAAGAGGCCTGGACTCGGGATTCGAGGGGAGGTGAGTTGAGGCGCTGGTGAGCTCGAATTGCGCGCAGGTCGAGGGGAACGGGTTGGTAGAATGTGTGGGAGTAGCCTAGTAGCGTACACACTCCTTATACCAGCAGAAGAGCCACTTGAAGCATCAAAACCGAAGCTGGAGAAGGCGTCGCGTCGACCGTCTCCCGGAGGCGATTCGGGCCCGGACCTTTTGGAGAGGCAGCGCAAGGGGGAAGGGGGAGGCTCTCGCCCGCGCTCGCTCTCAAAGCCCCCAGGCAACGGGTAGACTTACTGCTTCTTACCACTACTACCCTTTTCCCGACAACCTCGTTACAGCGCCCCCCCTCGTCTCGCGCCTTGCCCGACTCGTCGTCGCTGGTGTTCGCTCTGCCGCCTCTCGCGCTCTTCTCTCTCTCTCTCTCTCGTCTCTGTCCCCAAGTCAAGAGACGTACGTCCAGCTTCGTCTTTTGATCGCTTTCGAACCCGACCAGCGCCCTTCTGTAGGGCAATCCTTGCCTCCCCTCCCTACCCCATGACCGCCAGCCAACGCCTTCGCCTCATCGCCCTCTCGTTCGCTCGCTAAGGCGAACCGTAGGCGGAGTTCGAGGGCGACGACTCGATGTCAAGTGGGAGGGGCTATTGGGCTACATCGGCACAAGCTGCTGGGATCAAACGAGGAGGATCAACAGGCTTGTACGATGCACAAGGATCGCAGTTGCACGGTTACAGGGCGATGGGCTAGCAGTCGAGCGAGACGAGAGCGAGCGGGAGAGCGGGTCTTCAGCGGGTAGTATCGATTACAGAAGAGACGGGCGCTGACACCCTTTTCAATCTCTAACAGTCTCTGCTGCCTGGTACCGCCGATCGCAAGTTCTCCCTCCACCTCGTTCGCACCACGCGATTTGAGCGCTCTTCGTTCTTAGGTGAGCTCCGAGCAGGATCTACAAGATCAGAGTAATCAAAACTGATCCCTTGCATTTACTAAAGCTCTCACCCTCGGTCGACAACGAGGCAGAAGCGACGACGTCGACCTTTGCCGTTCGCCCCGCTCTTCCCGCCAGCAGCGCTCCCTCGCGCTCAATTCACCGACGCCCTCGGTCCATCGGAGACGACGAGTTCCCTTTCCCCTGCGATATAATCGCGCATCAGCAGCAGCAGCAGCAGCAGCAGCAGCAGCACGCGGCCAAACCACTCGCGCCGCCCCCACCGCCAACTTACTCGCGCATGGCGCGCCCTCCTCCCTTCCTGCGGACTCGATCCACCCCAACCCTCACTCCTACCGCATCACCTCCACCTCCTTCCCCGCTCACCGAAACGCTCCTTTCGACCCTCCCGCTCCCTCTCCTCGTCTTTGAGCCCTCCCTCCGCCTTCACTCCATCAACGCCGCCGGTCGAGCTGCATTCGGTCTCCCCGATTCCGCAGGATTCGACAAGTCGTTCGGTCCAGGAGGAGCGGAGCAGTTCTTCTGGACTCATGCGGGCATGGAAGGCGAGACACCAGGGGATAGGATTCGTCGCGAGTTTGCTAGGCTTGCTGGACTGCCTAGCGAGTGGGGAGCGGGGGATGCGATGGAGATGAAGAGCGCTTCGTCCATCCGGTGGTGGTCCGAGGTACGGGTGCAGTCTTTCACCCCCGAAGCGGAATTCGGTCGGTCATCGCCGAGCACGAGCAACGGTGCTTCTCCGCTGCTACAAGGCGCTTCCTCTTCCTCCTCGGGATCTACTACACCGACGCGTCGCCACGGCAACACTTGGTACTCGGTCCTCCTCCTGCGACCCATCCCCGCACCTCCTACTCGACCGCCTCCTCCTCACCACTCCTCGACCCCTCCTCGCTCCCTCTCCTCGCTGGCGGCACCTCTTCGCCGACAAGGCAGCTCCTCGGATCGTACACCAACTCTACAAGCCTCGGAACGACTCGATCCTTTCGGTCTCTGGCCAGTCGAGGCGCAACCGGTCCGCATGGTCGACATCGAGGAGGACGCTCCTCCCACTTCTTCAACGGAAGGCGATTGGGCGCACATCATCCCTCCACTTTCAGCGCTGTCCAAGCAAAACTCTGCAGCCGCTTCGGCCCAGCGCGAGGCCGCCATCAACGATCGACCTTTCCTCCCCCTTCGCCTTTCGCAACTCCCTTCGCCTGGCACTCCTCCGCTCTCCAGCGGCGGAACGGCCTCCTCACGCTCCAGTCGAGGGTCGTTGCTTTCCAATGGCACGGCTAGCAGCGCCGGAACCAGCGTGCACTCGAGTTCGCGCTCGGGACCAGTTTCGGCGGGAGCAGGAGCACCAGAGGCCGATTCAACATCCGTCGCCGTTACAGGCATAGGGATCTCGGTTTCGAGCGCGGGGATCCAGCTCTCGCAGAGTCAACCTCTCGTCACCGACGTTCTCGCTCCACCACAACACGAAATCATCATGCGCGAGCCCTCCCCTCCTCGACCTACCTCGCTTCCTCCTCCCAGCCCCATCCCGACAACAACTCGCCCCGACCCTCCCGCTCTCCTCAAATTCGCGGCTCTCTCCAACCTCCCCAAGACGGGCGTCATCGTCGCCGATGCGGACCTCACCTCGGGCTTCGTCAACGGTCTCGCTCGGGAATTGCTCATGGGCATTCCTGTACGGCAACCCCATACCTCCTCCTCCTCCTCTTCACCACCCTCCGAGGAATGGTGGACAGCAGGACATTGGACCGCCGACGACTTGTGGTCCACCCTCTCCGGCGGGACTTCCAACACCGAGTCCTCCTCCTTCTTCCCTCTCGCCTCGTCCCACTCGGATCGCACAAACCCCTTTGACGCCAAGGATCTCATGCACGCTGCCATCATTGCTGCCGGAGAAGCGATCCCCGTGGAGAAGAACACCGGAACGGCGGGCAGTTCGATTCGGATTGGGAAGCCTCAAGAGTCGAATCGCTACCGAGCGACTGTGGCCGCTATCCTCGCTAGGAGTCTCATCTCTGCCGAGTCCTCCAACCTCTCGCAAGACGACGCTCAAGGCCGCTGGGAACCGACTGCTGCCTCCTCCTCCTCCTCCACCAACCCCTCCTTCGTCGGCGTCGGCACGAAACAAGGTCGCAAGCCCTACAAAGTGTTCGACCATTCTTTCTCCCAACGCATCATCGACCCCTTTGAGCCTCTCCTCGAGTTGACGGCACGGAAGGGACGACACCCCGCTTCGGTGGGCGAGGACGAAGCGGAGGATGATTCCGCTGCTTCGGGGATGATTGTCGGCGTGGAGGTCGAGGTGTGGGAAGCGGGAGCAGCGGGGACCGAGGGGTCGTATTTGACTAGTACTAGCAGTTCGACGAGGAGGAAGAGGGTGAGGAGGAGGTTGGTCGAGATTACCGCGGCGCCCATCTTTGCTCCTTCGGCGGGAGGAGGAGGAGGAGGAAAGGAGAAGCATTTGGGTGGTATGTTGTTGTTGAGGGATGTGACGGATGATCGAGGACGAGCGGCGCCCGGTTATGCGCATGGTGCGAGTTTGAGGGAGGGGAGCAAGAGGAGGAAAAAGGCGGCGGGGGATGCGTACTTTAAGCAGGTGAGTTGGAGGTGCGAGAGGGCTCGAGAGGGAAGACAACTGACTCGTTTCATTCGATAGATCCTCGACCACATGCCTCAGATGGTCTGGACTACGACGCCTCTCGGTTCCCACGACTTCTTCAACCAGGTGAGTTCGCCCGAGGCTCTCTTCTCCGACGCCCACTGACGTTTCGCTCGCGTAGAACTGGTACGACTTCACCGGACTCGAACCCGAGCAATCTCTTGGCCTCGGCTGGCAATCGCCTTTCCACGAGGGTGAGCAGCTCGCTTCCTTCACCTTTCCTCTTCGCCGAAGCTGACTCCTTCGCCTTTCCCTACCACAGACGACATGCCCGCAGCTCTCAAGGCCTGGAGTCACTCGCTCGAGACGGGAGATCCGTACTCGGTCGAGTATAGGTGTCGCCGAGGCGATGGCACTTGGCGCTGGATGCTCGGTCGCGCGCTTCCTCTGCGTTCGCTCACGGGAGAGATTGAGGCGTGGTTCGGAACGTGAGTCCTCACGTTTCTGAGGCTTCTCAGAGTTGTTCGCTGATCTCGCTCATCCGATACAGCTGCACCGACGTCGAAGAGTTCATCCAGGTTCGTTTCGCCTCGCCTCCCCGCTCTCCCTCCCCTCTCACTCACTCGCTTCCCATCCCCCACAGATTCGCTCCCAGCTCGCCAAGACGCAAGAGCAAGTAACAGCCATCATCGAAGGCGCCGACGTCCTCATCTGGGCCATCGACCGCGAGTGGAAAATCACCTTCTTCTCGCACCCGACCTTCCTCGGCGCCGAGGAGGCCAAGGAAGTGGTCGGTCGCAATGTCAAGGACATTTGGCCCGAGTCGCCGCTTTATGCCAAGGCGCAGGAGATTCTGGACGGAGTGGTGGTGAGTCCAGCGCGCGATCTTCATCGTCCAATCGCCGAGCTGACCTTTCGTGGGACTCTCTCGCAGCCTTCTGCTCGCATGGAGTGGATCCCAAGTCGAATGATGAGCGATTCGTTCTACCGCTGTCTCGTACATAGTCTCGCCACCTCTTGACCCGCTTCCACCGCTGACTCAGCTCGCCGCCTAACAGCTGACGCCCCTCACCGAGACTCGAGTGGACGGCACCGTCGACATCATCGGCGTCATCGTCGTCGCCACGGACGTTACGGATCTCAACAAAGCGCAAGAACGTCTCCGCCAATCTTACGAGGAGCGCGCGACCCTTCAGGCCTCTGAAGCGGCCGCCAACGAGGCATCGAGGCTCAAGACCGAGTTTGTCGCCAACATTTCGCACGAGATTCGGACGCCCATCGCTGGAGTCATCAATATGGCGGAGCTGCTGTTGGACGACTCGACGCTGGCTGAGGCGCATCGGGTGTCGATTGGCAAGATCATGCGCTCGGGAGAGATTCTGCTCGAGATGGTCGGAATGGTGCTCGACATGGTGCGTTAGATTAGCTTCTCTTTCACATTTCCGAACACAGCTGACCTCTCCGATTCGTCTTACAGGGCAAGGTCGAAGCGGGCAAGCTGGACCTCGAGAACCGCCCCTTCCTGCTCGAGGACATCATCGCCGACGCTCGAATCTTCTCGGTCGCCGCTTCCAGGAAGAATCTCGCCTTCACATGCGAGGCTGACAACTCGCTTTACACCGGCCCTGTCCTCGGCGATATGCCGAGGTTGAGGCAGGTCATCGCCAACTTGCTCTCCAACGCCATCAAGGTCAGCTCGTCTCGGCGCTCTGTCTCTTCCCATCTGAACGGCTCGCTGACCCCGATTATGCTACCGCAGTTCACCAAGGACGGATCTATCACCCTTCGCGTGCACCAGGAGAGTCAGACTCGCAACGCCATCCGTGTCAGGTTCGAGGTTGAGGATACCGGAGTCGGCGTCAAGA
Source organism: Leucosporidium scottii (assembly GCA_003054985.1). NCBI lineage: Eukaryota > Fungi > Basidiomycota > Microbotryomycetes > Leucosporidiales > Leucosporidiaceae > Leucosporidium > Leucosporidium scottii. The sequence continues at coordinate 28,356 of MWVB01000086.1, forward strand.
AGGAAGCCATCCCTCAGCTGTTCAAGCCTTTCCAGTGCGCTCTCTCTCCTTCCTTCTCCTTTTGAACAGCTTACTGATCTCCATTTACTCATCTACAGCCAAGCCGACGCTTCTACCGCCCGACAGTACGGCGGCACGGGTCTCGGACTATGCATCGCCAAGAACGTACGCTTCTGCCCTCCGCTGCGCGGCGTCTTCCTCGCTTACCCTCTCCGTCTACATCAAACAGCTGCTCGGCCTCATGGGCGGAACCATCTCCCTCGAATCAACTTTCGGCGTCGGCACCAAGATGACGGTTCTCCTTCCTCTCGAGAAGGCGCCGCTCACTCTCGTTGACATGCCTACGCCGGATCTGCCACAAGTCGACCTCGTCAGGGAGAATACTTGGATTCTGGTCACCGGTGAGTTGGTGCACCGTGCGCTATTCGTCACTCGAGCTTCAACTGACCAGCCCTTCGCCGAGCAGACGACAACGAGCTCAACCGCGAGATCATCACCAAGACGCTCACGAAGAGTGAGTGGTCGCTCACTCGCTTCACATTCGACCCTGTGCTAATCTCCCTCGCTTTTGCAGTGCGCTTCAACGTCGAATCCGCTTCCGACGGTCTCGAAGCTATCGCCGCCGTTCACCGTCGCCACTTCGATCTGGTGAGTCGCTGCAGCTGGCTACAGCTGCGAGAGTGTGATTGACCTCATCTCCCTACAGGTCCTCATGGACGGCCAAATGCACACGCTCGACGGCTACGAAGCGACCAAGCGGATTCGCCAATCTTCGGACCCCAGGATCGCAAGGATGACCATTATCGCGCTCACCGCTTCGGCCATCCAAGGCGATCGGGAGCGCTGCATCGAAGCGGGCATGTCTGACTATCTCAGCAAAGTGCGTTTTGATTCTTAGTCGAGCGACGACGAAGCGATCCGAGCTAACGCCCCCTCTTTATCATCAAACAGCCCGTCCGAGCCAAAGTCCTCGAAGCGATGATTCTCAAGCATCTCGCCACCTCCCCTCCCGTCTCCCGTCGCGGCTCAGGCTCAAGCTCCGCCACCCCAGGAGCCGACACCGTCGCGCTCATGTCGATGGACTTTTCGCCCGTCATCTCGGTCGCCGACGTCGAGCGAGGGGAGGTAGGGAGGAGAAGGCCGAGTCATCCGAGTTACTCGACGGAGGCGGTGCCCATCCCTATGCCTCCCTCCTCGAAACCCAACTCCAACTCGAGCTCGGCGACGACGTCGCCGGCGCCCACGGCTCCCAATTGGTCGCCCTCCTTCTCCACTTCACCCCCAGCGGCCCAATCTTCTCTCCACCCCCATTCGCCGAGGCCTTAGCACCTCCACTACCTTTTCCTCCCTTGTTTCTTTCTCAGTCGGTTCCCCTTTTCGCCCCCTCTCTGTTGCTACCCCTACCACCTCATTCATCTTATCGTGACATCGTTGTAGCAAACCTTCACGGACCTTACAGTAGCCAACTACCTTTCTGTACATACTGCAACCATACATCGTCCATTGCAGCCTTACGGAGAGCGGCGAGCGAAAGAGCGAGAAGAATCGCTGATGAAGCGAGCTGGAGGGGCGGCGACTCTCCGTCAGTCCCTGCGGACACCAACTCACACGCGACGGCCCCTCTACACAGCCTGCTCCTTCTCCACCTGCACAAAGGGCGACAGCTCAAGCTCGGTGGTGGCGAGAGGGGGTTCGGTGAAGGTCTGGCTTTGTCTCGACAGCCTCTCAAGGCTCACGGAAACTCTGGTAATGGTTCGGGCAGATTATGGCACTTCTCCAACTCCCTACAGCTCAATCTTGAATCTCACCTGCGTCAGGCCCTCGAGGTTTGCTGAGCCGACGCTCTTGACTCTGCTTTCACCAGTCGCTCGTCTCTCGGCCCAAAAATCTCGGCACAGCAGCAGCAACAGCGTAGAAAAACGTCCTCGATTTCGCTTGGTTGCTGGCCCCCTCCAAGCCCTCATCAAGCCGTTTCCCCGCCTCTTTCGCTCTACTCCCTCGAGTCCCGGCTCTTCTGCAGCTCCAGGATGCTCGCCCACTTGGCTACAGCAGCGTTCGGAACCCTCAAGCACCACCAACCAGGCCCACACCAACCGGATCTCATCTACGATGGCTTCCCTCGTTTAGCTGCTGCAGTAGGCTGGGTTAGCATTGCCCTTTGGATCATTGTACGTCTCTCTGGGCTCAGTACTGCTCTGTCGTCGCCCTCTGCTAATAAAGCTTCTCTTGTACATTACAGGTGTACTCTCCTCAGGTTCGCGCTCTCCCGTTCGGTACAAGTCGCTGAGACGCTTTTCGTTGACCTCTAGCTCGTTCGATCAGCTCTGGTTATGCGTCGCTAGTCAGAGTGGGGAAGGATTGAGTCTGGTGTTCTTGTGTATTGTGAGTCGCTCGCTGGTCCTGGCTCGGCGCTGGAGAAGGGGACGGAGCAAGGGGGCGGGTTAACGCTGGGCGCTTGAATGCTGAGGTGGAGGGGAGGCTATGAAGAGATATACAGCGGAGAGAGTACAGCTCATCGCTCCGACGCTGACTCCCTTCCTCGCACTCTGCTACAGTGGCTCGCCGGTGATGCGACCAACCTGCTCGGCGCCCTGTGGCAAGGCCTTCTGCCCACCATGATCATCCTCGCCATCTACTACTCGCTCTGCGATGTCATCTTGATCTTCCAGGTAAGCTCACTATCTCTCTCTTTACCCTCCCTGGCCATCCCTCCGAACCCTCGCTGTCCTCCCCCTCCGCCCGCCGAACCGCTCTGTGCCCACTCACGAAACGACCGCCCACACCAGGTCTTCTACTACCGCCGCAAGCGCGCTCTCTACCCCGAGCTCTACTCCCCACTCCTCACCTCCTCTGCCCTCCCAACACCCCCTCTCCACACCGCCTCCGAATCCGACCCGCTCCTCTCTTCCTTCTCAGCCCACGCTCCCCACTCCGCATCCCTCAGTCCCAAGATGAAAAAGTACCGCGATTTGGCGAGCTATTTGGGTGGTGCGGGAGTTGTCGTTTTGGTTGGTGCGTTGGCGTGGTGGGCGGCCAAGGATGCGCCCGAGGGAAGGAGGAGAGAGGTGTGGGAGACGAAGGCTCAGGTTGTGGGATGGGTTTCGGCGTTCTTGTACCGTGCGTCCCTTCTCATCGTCCTCCTTCTCTTCCTCGACCGAAATTGAGCGACGAGCTGACCCACCCCCGAAACGACTTCCTAACTTGAACAGTCGGTTCCCGTCTGCCTCAAATCCAGAAGAACACGGAAACAAAGTGCGCAGGCTTGTCGGTGCTCATGTTCTTGTTCGCCATGGCAGGAAACGTGACCTACGTCGCTGTGCGTTTTGCTCCCCTCCTTCTGCTCTCCCTCGGCGACCAAGCAAACTGACCCGGCTTCTCTAGTCCATCCTCCTCACCTCCACGTCACCTCAACATCTCCTCATCAACGCCTCGTGGCTCGTCGGCTCGGGAGGAACGATCCTCCTCGATTTGATCGTCATCTCGCAGGTGAGTTGGTGTTGTCGTCGGCTTTGTCGTCCGAACAAAGAAGAAGAACAGCAGCTGACTCGGCTCACCTCACAGTTCTGGTACTACTCTTCCGCTCGCAAGGCCGAGAGTAAGATCTTTGCGGATGATGAAGCCGCCGGACGGTTGGAGGAGGAGGAGGCGTAGAGGGAGAAGCAGAGGGAGGGAGGCGCGCGAGCGCGGCTCAGGGTTTGCTCAGTTATCTTAGACGGTTCTTGATTGACGAGGTGTGCGCTATTCGAGTTGCTGGAGGAGGAGGAGCGGGGAAATGTAGCTACAGCTTTACCCACCGGGGCGCAGAGAATGGCAGGCGAAGGGCGCCGCCGAGAAAGATGACCTCTCTCTCTCACGCTGACCGAGGAGCAGAAGGAGGATCTCGTTCGCTGCGAGCCTCATCGTCGGATTATAGCTCCTTTCAGCACTGCAGGTCGATGTGATCAAGGTCAGGCTTTCTAGAGCGAATCCGGCCCATCGGCGCCGAGCAGCTTCGGTTCTCCCGCTTTCGCTCGTGAAAGGCGGGATGGGCAAGCTTGCTCGGAAAGGGTACTGAAGAATCAATGGAGCAGTTACAAGACTTTCTCACTCCATCAGCTGACCGGGTAAGAAAGTCAATGACTAAGCGCGCTGGCCAACCGCGAGCGAGACGAGGACTTGGCCTCTCAGCGCAAGAGCTCTCTTTCTCCTGCCTCTCGCTCGTCTCGTTCTCGACTCGTTGCTGTAGGACAGTACATCCTTTCAAACTCGACCCCCAATCTACAGTCCTACAGCCCTTCTCCAGCCCTTCTTCCAGCAGGCAGAAGGCCCTCACCGCCCTCTCTTCTCTCTCGCTTAGTCGGCAGTCGTTTGAAGACCGTTTGCTGCCAGTCAAGTCGGGGTTCAATACAGCAAGAAAAGGTGAGTTGTACGAGATTGCAGCCATTTACCAGAACGCTGTACAGCTACAGAGAAAGCGGGGCCGGAAGGGCTTGCTTGTTTGTGGCGTCTCTTTGGGCATGACGCGAGGAGGTTTGATATTGAAGGGGCGCAGCGAGCGCTGTAGGACGGTATATGGCGCTGATGTACAGCGGTACAGAAAGGCAACGGTGCAGCGGAAAGGGGCGCCGAAGCCTGAGGTTGTGCTCGGAGACGATGTGCTGAGCTGAGCTGAGCTGAGCAAGCAGCCGACAGCCAGTTGGACCGCTCTCGCTCTGAGAAGGGCTGACAAGGCGGCAGTGGCAGAACAAGGCCAAGAAGGCTGACTCTCATACCTCTCTCACTCCTACCACACTACAGCTTTTTGTCCTCCGCGGCGCCAACTCTCAACGAATCCCCGCTCGTCAACACGACAGCGTCACCTTCCCCTCCCGTTTCCCCTTCGCAACTGGCGCCGAATCATGCTATTATAGAGTCTCAAGAGCCTACAATTACTCGACCACCAGTCGCGCCCTCTCAGCCTCCCGCTCCCGCCTTACCGCCCATCACTCTCACCCTCCCCTCGCGCACTTCGTCGCCCTTTGTCGCTGCCGTCGAACATCCCTACATTACCGATACTTCGAACACGATGACCTCCATCTCTTCTCCCGATTCCTCGGCGCCTTCCTCCGCCCTCCCAACCCCCGGCACTTCGACTCCCGCCTCTGGCGCCTCTTCCATCAACGGCGACGTCTCGGCCTCGCAATCCGAAGCCGAGAGCACGGTCGACCCTCTTCCCACCTTCTCCTCCCTCGACCTCTCCCTCTCGCGCGATCAAGGGACCTATCACAAGGGCCATGGCGCCGGCTCCGAGGCGCTCACCATGTCCGCCACGGCGCATTCCAACCACGGCGTTCTCGCGCCGAGGATCCTCTCCACTTCGTCCATCGGCAAGGCGGGAAGTGGCGCCTTGAGCCCCGAGAACCTCCCGCAAGCGCCCAAGGACCTTCCCACCATCGACTCCTCGCGCGAGTCGTCCATGCTCTCCACCCCCGAACCGAGATCCACTCCCGAGCCTACCGCTCCTTCCTCCACTCTCGCCACCCCCGGCGAATCGCGCGCTGGTACTCCTCTTCACCCTCAACCGAACCTCGCCACCATCACCACCGCCGCCGCCACCAACTCGATGGCACCTCCTCCCGTTCCCACCGCCCCCGCCGCCACTCAGCAGCAGCAGCAACACTTCAAGCCCCCTCTCAAGGAGAAGAAGTCGGTCTTTGGCAAGCTCTTTGAGCGCGGTGGCAACGCTTCCTCTCAATCCCTCGGTCAAAGCTCGGGAGGCGAGAAGATGGAGCGAGGCGACTCGAGCGCTTCGGGCTCTGGAGCCGCTGGAGCCGGAGCGGCAGCGCATGGAGGAGGAGCCGTGTTGGCTCGCAAGACGAGCAAGAAGGAGAAGGAAAAGGAAGCCAAGGAGGAGGAGAAGCGAGCGAGGAAGGAACAGAAGGAGAGGGAGAAGGAGGAGTCGAGGCTCTTGAGGGCGCCTTCTGAGGACCGAGGGTCCAAGGATCGCAGTTCGAGCGCTGGAGGATCCCGACCGCGCGCGGGGAGTCATGGCGAGAAGCAGGCCAAGGAGGGAGGGATGGGTCAGGCGTTGAACGACTTTATGCGCCACAAGGTGCAGCGCAAGAGTTCGCAGACGTCCAAGAAGAGCGATGATGGTCGTTCGGAGCGTGGAGGATCCGAGGCTGGGTCGGCTTACGGAGGGAGCACCAAGGGACGCGACGACGATACCAAGAGTCGTGGAGGAGCTAGCAACGCCTCGCTTAGCAAGAAGTATGGCGTTTGCGAGAAGGTCGTCATCGGCAAGGGAGCTACCGCCGTCGTCAAGTTGGCGCACAAGTGGGATCGCTCCACCGAGAGGTTGTACGCTGTCAAGGTGCGCTTCTTCTCGATCTCGCTTCCCTCTCGTTCGACTTGGAGGGGACGAGCTGACCCGACTTCCTGTCCGAGCAGGAGTTCCGCAAGCGTCGCAAGAACGAGACCGAGAAGGAGTACGTCAAGAAGCTCACTTCCGAGTTCTGCATCTCTTCCACTCTTCACCAGTACGTTGCTTTCCCCTCACGTCTTCTCGCCGAGAACGAGAGCTGACCTTTGCCCTTCTCTCTTCCACCTCTCTCTCGCCCCCACTCGCAACAGCCACAACATCGTCGAGACAGTCGACTTGGTCCAAGACGAGCAGAACCACTGGTGCGAGGTGATGGAGTACTGCCCCGGAGGCGACCTCTACGCCGCCATCAAGAAGGGCGACATGGCCGCCCCCGAGATCAACTCGTACTTCAAGCAGATCCTCGCCGGCGTCGCCTACCTTCACTCGATGGGAGTCGCGCATCGCGATATCAAGCCCGAGAACCTCCTCCTCGACGCCAAGGGTCACGTCAAGATTACCGATTTCGGCGTCAGCGATGTGTTCAGGATGTGCTGGGAGAAGACGACGCATCTGTCCAAGGGATTGTGCGGGTCGGAGCCTTATATCGCTCCCGAGCAGTTCGAGCAGAAGGGTAAGTCGTCTCAGCTTCGAGCTCGTCTTCCTCTCGCCGAGCACTCGCTGACTCTTTCGTCCATCATCGCAGAGTACGACGCCCGCCTCGTGGATGTCTGGGCCTGCGCCGTCGTCTTCTACTGCATGCACTTCCAAGAGCTCCCCTGGCGCGTCGCCAAACCCTCGGACCCCTCCTTCGGCCCCTACCTCCAGCTCTACTCGCAATCCTCCTCCCCTCCTCCGCTGTCCAACCTCGTTCCGCGCGAGTGCAGGAACATCATCAAGAAGATGTTGGATCCCGATCCTAGGACTAGGGCCACGACCGAGCAGATCCTCAAGGACCCGTGGTTCGCCGCCATCAAGGTCATTCCCGCCCTCGAGGGAATCCTTCCGGTCCCTCCCGCTACGGGCCTCCCTCCCGCCGCGCTCCCATAACCCTTCACCCATTCGCATCATCTTCCAGCATCGCTGTTCACGACCTTATCTCGACTCCCTCCCTCTTCTTCTTCTCTCGCCGAGTCGAGCACACTCTCCGCCGCACCTCGCAATCCTACCTCTCGCTGTTTTCCCCCTCTGTAGCTCTTTCCCTTCCTCCTTTTCGTGGATTCAAACAGTGCTATCCCCTCCCCCTCTCTCTCTCCGTCTCTCTTTACATGCTCCTCCGTTCTCCTCTTCTTCCTTCTCGAGGCTGCAAGACGTCTGGACCCCTCTCTCTCCTTCCTTCTCCTTTTCTTTTGAAGTGCTTCCCTGATTTTATAATGACGAAATGAGCTTTTCAGTTACTGAGTGCTAGTCGTGTCTTTCGAGAGGGAGAGAGAGTGAGTGAGAGACGAGCGAGATGGCAAGCTCGGCGCCCCCGATTCCGCTCCCAGCACGCGTTGATGAGGGAAAGGAGGGCAGGGATACCGGCGTTCTGGAAGGCAATGACGAAGGGCGACGAAGCAGCAGTTCCCGAACCGAGCTTGAGGCGGGGGTCGTTGGAGGCGACGAGGAGACCGATGATGAACTGTCGGAGGGAGCCAGAGGGTCAGCTTGGGCCTGTGGCAGAGTAGAGCACACAGATTCGTAGCGATCTTGTGCATCCTGTCTTTATGCCTTCACAGTACACTTCGTTCTCGTGCATGCCGAGGCTTAGCTCAAGCCTTCTCATCCAGGCTGCTCTCGGTGAACGATCTCTCGCGAGCTAGTAGGTGCAAGTACGAACTGAGCTTGCCAAAGAGAACCGATATTAATACTACACAACCGTCTACTGGCGTCCCATGCGACGCTTTTGACCTCCTGCAATCCACCGCCTACATAAGCCAAGCCCAGAACTTCTGCAGGGCGTTCTTGGGAGGCTTGTGCGAGTCGTCCTCCTCCTCGTCGCGCGATCCACTGAAGAGGTCGGCCTCGAGGTGGGGAACGAGTCCCCAGGACTTGGACCAGATCGAGTATCCGACGTAGAGGATGGGAGCGAAGACGATGGGGAAGTAGGCTGTTCGGGCGGGAGGGCAAAAGGTCAGCTAAACGTTCAGAGACGTCCCAAAACTCGGTACAGGTAACTCACAAGTGATAAATGTGGCTCGGTCAAAGGTGTATCCCTCCGAACCGATGCCAGCGAAGACCTCCCATCCGTTGAAGAAGAGGATGATGCAGACGAAGATGAGCGAGTACCAGGTGAGGTAGGGCTGGAGGGGAGCCTTGTAGGCGAGGGTGTTGCGGTCGACACCCTGGAGACGAAGGGACTTGTGGAAGCGGAGGTAGGTCCAGCAGATTCCCTAAAGGAGGCGAGAAGCGAAGTCAACGTCAAGTCCGAGCATCGCAGTGAAACAGGACTTACACCCCAGGTCATGAGACCGCAAACGGAGGTCATGTTGGCGAACCAGTTGAAGACGGTTCCAGCGCCCGAGGATCCGACCGACATGAAGGAGAGGAACGAGAAGGCAACACCGATAGCAACGCAGACCCAGGGAAGACCGTAGCGGTTGACCTTGCGAAGGAACTTGGGGGCGTTGCCGTTAAGAGCGAGTCCGTAGCTGAGAGGTGGAAGAGAGCGTAAGCTTGGAGCTGGTGAAGGAGGTGAGAGAGTAGCTTACAGGGCGCGAGACGAGGTGTAGAGATCGGACGAAGCGGCAGACCAGGCCGAGGTCAAGAGGCAGGCGTTGATGATGGAGGGGAGGGCAGGGATACCGGCGTTCTGGATGGCAATGACGAAGGGCGACGAAGCAGCAGTTCCCGAACCGAGCTTGAGGCGGGGGTCGTTGGAGGCGACGAGGAGGCCGATAATGAACTGTCAGAGGGAGCCAGAGGGTCAGCTTGGGCCTGTGGCAGAGTAGAGCACACAGATTCGTAGCGAATCTTGTGCATCCTCTCTTTATTCCTTCACAGTACACTTCATTCTCGACAAGGAACTCACAGTGCCAAGGATGTAGAAAAGGAGAATCCTAAACGGCGAGAGGTTAGCGAGAGCGCGGCGTCGAGTTGTAGATGATGCTCACCTGATGTAGACCCTCTTGATAGCCTTGGGAAGGTTCTTCTTAGGGTTCTTGGCCTCTCCAGCGGCGATGGCGACGATCTGTAGCCGAAGCGGCAAAGTCAGCGCTCATTCCTCGGCGAAGGCGGGGGCGGTGACGACTCACCTCAGTACCAATGTAAGAGAAGGCAGCCTGGTTGAGAACGGCCCAGAATCCGAGGAAGCGTCCTGGAGATGCGAGCAAGTCAGCAACACAGCTCAGAATGCCCCGCCGAAAGAGAGCGTACCCTTGGAGCCGGCAATGTCGAGGTGCTGGACGAAGACACCGGGGTTGTTCCAGTAGCGGAATCCGATGCGAGAGCCGTCGGCGTTCTTCTTGGCGTCGAGGATGATACCAAGGATGATGAGGCCGACAATGGTCACGACCTTGATGATGGCGAACCCTAGGGAGCGAGCGCCGAGGTCAGCGAGTGCTCCGACGAGGCGAGTGGCGATGCAGAGAGATGATGACCTACAGAACTCGCACTCTCCGTAGACCTTCGTTCCTCCAAAGTTGATGGCGACAGCGACAACGAGGCAGACGGCAATCCAAACTCCAGGGTTGATGTCCTTCGACCAGTATCCGATGAGAACAGCGGCGGCGTTGAGCTCAGCGGGGAGCACAATAGTCCAGTTGTACCAGTAGTTCCAGCCCATGCTGCGTTGCGAGGATAGTAGGGAGAGAAGCGAAGGTCAGCCGAGTGCTCTCAACGGGACGAAAAGCCAAGTCCAGCTAGCTTCTCGTTGTCTCTCCTTCCTGGACAGCCAAGCTTGCTAGCTGGAAAGAAAGGAGGGCTACGGAACTGAAGAAGCACACTCACGTGAAGGAGAGAGCGGGCGAGACGAAGCGTTGAGCGAGCGAGATGTGACCTCCGGGGATGGGAAGGTGGGCAATCATCTCTCCAAGGGCGATCATGACCGAGAAACAGATGGATCCGACGGCAGCGAATCCGAGAAGAAGTCCGAGAGGTCCTCCGTGGCGAACTGTGGGCGTCGAAGAGCCAGATCAGCATCGCCGGAGGATAGAAAGGGGCAGGACTGAAGAGAGGCTACTCACGTCCGTTGGCGGTACCAAGGAAGAGTCCAGTTCCGATAACTCCTCCCTGCAGAGCAAAGAAGGATGGCGAAGGTCAGCCCACGGACAATGAGAACGACAAACACGCGGCGGGTGGGGCTGGCAAAGGGGAGGAGTGGGAGAGGGCGCCGAGAGGGCCTCCCAGGAGCAGAGGGAGAGTTCGACATACGATAGAAATCATCTGAACGTGTCGACTCTTGAGCTGGCGCTGGAGGGGAGCCTCTCCTCCAAGGTCGAGACCATCTCCGCGAGTGGCTACCTCGACCGAGCCCTTCTCAGGGTCCGCAGTGTATTGAGGCTTGGGGTCGTAGTTGGTGGCCATGGGGGCTGAGGTGAAGTGGCGGAGAGAAGTGAGGGAAAGGGAAGCAACCTGCAAGAGCAGCCAGAAACGCCTCTTTCAAGCCCGGCCGCTATCAAGGGATCGGGTCGGGGCCCTCCAGGCCCTTTGAAAAAAGTTGATGTCTCAGCTAAAACGGGAACCGGTGCACTTCTGGGCAATCGGCAGGAGTTCAAGAAAAGATGGCTGCTGCTGTGTATTCTTCGCTCCCAGCGCCACCGAGCAGCTCCCTCGCCCCTGCCCCTGCCTGCTCTCGGTCGAACCATCCTGCTCCCTCCCCTCCTCGCAAACCCCAATCTCGATACAGCGGCGTATCCAAACTGTGGCCCCAGCAACGGAGAATTCGTACCCGAGCTATGGCGCGGTCCTTCGGCGAACGTCGGCCAGAGGCTGGAGAAGTTCGAAATCGCGAGCTCACGAGGTTCGCAGGCGGCGAGGCCCCGCACCTTTGATACGTTTTCTTGCACGGGATGCCTTGCAACCGTGCGGTCCACAGGATCAACGCCGAGCGACGGCTCCCTTCCCCCTTTCCCTTCATCCGGCGGGCGCCGAGCAACCTCGGGACACAGATAGGCGAGAAAGGCCACACTATCCCGAGCATTTGATGGGAGGAGAGTAGCGTGGGGTATAACGAGAGAGGCGCCGAGAGAGCGCCAACCAGCGGGTGACAGAACGGTTTCCATAAAAGGCGAAGCGAACCGCCGTCGGCGCCAGCAGAGAGCCACGACTCCCGGTGGGGCTTGATGTGATGCAGTTCATGGAACATTGAAAGTCAGCCGACTGTTATACTCTTGCAACGTCGTTCTGCTCTGCAGCGAAACAGGGAACATCACGGAGAGCGGTGAAACGAGTTCGTAGAACCTCCCTGCTCGGCGACTGACCCAGCTCGGTAATGAAGAGAAGTAGAGCACTGCAAGGTATACCTCCAGCTCAACAAGCATGTTTGAGCTACTTCAGAGATTGCCTGTACCTCATCTGCTCCCTCTGTAGGCCCGAGGCTTCCACTCGCCGTCGTCAAAGAACCCCCCCCCCCCAGTTTTCACCGAGCCCGTCATCCAGCAACCCCCTCCGACAGCTTTTCTCTGAGTGAGAAAGGCTGTAAGAGAACTCACCTCTGTGTACTGAAATACCCTGCCTGACTCCCAGTCAATGCCAGCGCCCTGCCCTCCCTCTGCTCCCAGCCAACCCGAAAGCCCGAACCCGCTCGGTGGGGGATGAGGTCCGAAGGAGACTGCAAGAGCGAAGTCGACGACGGCGAAAATCAAAGGACCAGTGCACAGAAAGCTCGAAAGCTGCCGAAAGAGCAGAAGAGACGAGCTAAGAGTCAAAGAAGCGACCACATGCTTACGCCGCGAGGTGAGCCTTTGGCCGCCGGCCGGCGCGGACTAGTGGACGAAATTGTCGTTCCGGCGCTAAAGGCTGGTGATTGACTGATAAGCGGGGTCGCTGGGACGTCGGTGGATTTTTGTAGTCGATTGAATGGGCTGCAGAGCGGGAGAGAGGCAAGCCTGCTGTCGAAGGGAGGAGGAGGGCGAGCAGCGGGGCTCAAGAGTTGAGCGGTAAAGCGGCAACAAGCAGAAAGTCGGAGGGAAAGCGTGCAAAGATGCAGCTTTTCGCCCACGGCCTTGCCAAGAGATACCCAGTCCTCTTGACGAAGAAGCACCAAGCCATCTTCGCAGAAGGGCTCGGCGAAGACTTGGCAACCCTTCGGGGAGAGCTGTAGCCAAGTCAGCTCCTCGAGGTAGTCGAGAAGATTCGATAGACAGATATACTGCTCCTGCGACTCGGCTGGAGCCGTAGGAGCCCCAGGCAAGCGACATTCGTCTTCGAGCCGAACGGCGTTCGCAGCTCATCGCCGAGGTTGAGCAAAGCAGGCGAGCGTCTCGGCGTTCCAAGCCAAAGCTACAGCGCCGACCAAGCCGTATGATCCATCACCTGCAAGAGGGAGAAAGGTTACCAGCGTAAGGGTTAAGAAGTTGAGCAAGACCGAGACCCGTGCTTTAAGGCTTTCGGGGACGGGACGCGCTCTGCATGTAGGTAATGAGCGGCCTAGTAGGTCCGTTATGACATTCTGGAAGCTTCTTGCGAGTCGAGAGCGAACGACGAAGTAAAGGCGGCAGAGCAAGAAGCGATTCGGGCTCGGCGGACGTTGTGAGCGAGGTGTTATGTACAGGCCCTTCGAAACGGAAAGAAGCAACGATAGCGGTGGAGTGCTAGACTCACGTGCTACTTGCAATCCGCTGCAGCAGCAATTCTTGCCTGGAGCACCGAGAGCGTCTAGCTCGGCGACAGCTTCTTGAAGTCCCGCTCTTATCGTCCTGCAGCTCTGCTGTACCGAGACAGCTCACAAGGAGACGGCTGCAAATCGCCCTCACCTTCACTTCTACATCACTACAGCGCATACACTCTCTTCCCCGCCCCGGGCTGGGCTGCACCCCTCTCCAGTCTCCTTTCGCCAACGCTCCTTCGCGACGCCGTCCTTCGCCTCCGCCACTTCGCTCGCGGCCAGCAGAGACAATGGAAACGTCAACCTACGATCCCACAAGGTTCCACCCGACGTACATCCCTGCCTACCCGCCTCTGAGCTTCAGCCCGGCTCGCTCTGAACCGGCGGACTGGCTCAGCGTTTCGAAACACAGCGATAAGGGTTTGCTGGGGTCGAGTGTGGGAGCTGAAGAGCAGCAGCAACAGCGGGGGAGCCTGCAGCGAACACTCAAATCGAGGCATAGTGAGTTGCAGCTGCTCGGCGGAGAAAAGCCTGAGGATTCGGAGGAGAAGCAGGAGCAGTGCAGCTGACGGCGGTTTTGCTCGGCAGTCAGCATGATCTCGATTGGTGAGTGTGATACTTCCCAACGGTAGAATGCAACTCGAGCTGACTTGAGTTCCCCTACAGGCGGTGTGATTGGGGTGAGCTCGACGCTGGCCGAGATTGAGCGCCGCCGACCGAGCTAACTTGCACTTCCCTTCCCTCAGACTGGCCTCTTCTTAGGTACAGCACAAGCTTGTGAGCTCCTTTCCATCTGCAAAGAAGTTCTCGCAGCTGACTCGCCCTCCTATAGTGCAGAAGGGTGGTCCAGCCGGCCTCCTCATCGGCTACGCTTTCATGGGAATCATCGTCTGCGCCATGATGACAGGACTAGGCGAGATGATCTCGGCACTACCTCTTGCGGGAGGGTGAGCGTCAATCGCTTTGCCTGGAAGCGACCACCGCTGACCTTTGCTCGGCGCAGACACATCACCCTCGCTCGGCGCTTCGTAAGTGAACCGTTTTCGCTTGCGCTAGGATGGACGTACCACTACGATTGGGGTGAGCTCTTTGGTTTGCGTGCCTCTAAGGCAACATCCTCCGTCGACTGATGCTCAGCCAAGCTGACTTCTCCCCCCTCGCAGCTCTCTGCCTTCCCGCCGAACTCAATGCCGCCGCTGTTCTCATAGGCTATTGGAACAGCAGTATCAAGTGAGTCTTGAAGTAGATGAGTATAGTGCAAAGAGCTGACCAGCATCTCGTTCAGCTCTTCCGTTTTCATACTTGTGTGCTTCCTCGGCGTTGTCGTCATAAATCTAGGGGGCACACGAGTATATGGAGAGGCCGAGTTCTGTGAGCAACCTTGAATCATGCTAATAAACGATCGCTGACTCGCTTGGCCGTCCAGGGTTCGCCGGGTGGGTGCAGAGCCTCCATCGCAGCTTTGCCGAGCTGGTCGCCCACAAGCTCGAGGCTAACCAATCTCCTTCGGACAGAATCAAAATTGTCACCATCATTGGACTCATCATCCTCGGCATCGTCATCGACACTGGTGGTGTTCCGACGAAGGAGTGAGTCGGCCTCTGCTTGCGGCCGAAAGCCGAGCTGATACCCTGCTCCCCTAGAGTCATCGGGGTGCGCTACTGGCATACACCAGGGCCTTTCGTCGAATATCTCGATGTCAAAGGAAGTCTCGGAAAGTTTTTGGGTATGCCCGAGCTTCTCTTCGTTCCCAAAGACCGCTAGCTCATGCTCGGCGATCTTTGAGCAGGCGTCGTCGCGGTCTTCACCCAAGCTGCATTCTCGTACTCGGGCACCGAGATTGTTGGTATGTGTTCTGACTCTCCCTTGCTCTCTCTCTCTCCTCTCACCCAGCTTGCCACAGCCATCGCCGCCGCCGAAGCACAAAACCCAAAGCTCTCGTTGCCGAGGGCAGTCAAGAGTGTTTGGCTCCGCGTGCTCCTCTTCTACGTCACCTCGTCAATCATAATCGGTCTCATAGTCGCATCCGACGACGCGCGACTTGGCCGCAACGACGGTACCGCCTTCTCGTCGCCTTTCGTGATTGCCATCGAGGAGAGCGGCATCAAGGTGAGCTCCTCTCGTCCTCTCGAGACGTCTCAGAGGTAGCTGACGCCTTCTCGGCCTTTGAGATCTTACCTCACATCATCAACGCCGCAATCCTCACCTCGGCTTGGTCTGCAGCGTCGTCCAATCTCTTCACGTCGAGCAGGACCCTTTTCGGCATGGCGATGAACCGTCAAGCTCCACAAGTGCGTCGCTCGAGCTGCAGGAAATGGGATGTTGCTGAACTCACTACTCCATAGATCTTCACCCGCGTTTCGAGTTGGGGACTCCCCTACGTTGCGCTCGCTCTGAGCGTCGCCGTCGGTTTCTTGAGCTTCATGAGCGTGCGTCTGCCTGCTCGTCTTTCGCCAGCGCCCTCGCTGACTGATGATCCAAACAGGCTGGTACCGCCGACGCAGCTACTGTCTTCACTTGGGTGAGTAAAGCGGTCAAGATGTGCTATGGCCGAGCTGACCTCGGCGTTCGCCACTCGGCTCAGCTCCTTCAAATGGCGTCTTGCAGCATCATGTGCACCTGGTGCGGGATCTCATTTATCTATCTACGTCAGTTGCTTTTGCTTTCGCTAGCCGAAGCACTCACTGACTGATTTGCAGGGTTCTATTACGGCGCCCGAGCTCAAGGCATCTCGCGAGACCTCTTCCCCTACCGAGCGCCTCTGCAGCCCTATGCAGCGTTCTTCTCGCTCTCTGTGAGTACTCTCTGTATTCCTCAACTTCGCCTGAACTGATCTCTGTCACTCAGTTTTGCCTCATTCTGCTCTTCGTGCAAGGCTTTCAAGTGTTCATCCGTGGCCAGTGGTCGACCGCGACCTTTGTCACGACCTACTTACCTCTGTCAGCGTACTCGAACTGCTCTCTGCAATCAACGCTGACGCCCTCTTTCCTTACAGAGTCATCTTCGCGGCCATCTACCTCGGCGCCGCTCTCCGCCATGGCCATCGACTCGTGCCGCTCGAAGAGAGTGGGTTCTTTTGGCTCGGTCTCGCAAGACAACCATGTCTGACCTCTCTCTGTACTCCCAGTGGACTTCTTCTCCGGCAGCCGAGAGTGAGTGATCCGCCGAGAAGCTTTCGCCCGAGACCTCCGAACCTGACCTCAGCTTTCGCCTCGCTTCCCTCTCTTTGCAGCGTCGACGTAGCCGTTTCAAATGTGCACGGGAAAACTACACCTCGCTCCATCCTCTCCAAGGCCGTGCGATCCGTGCTCTGAGTCTTATTTCGGCTCGCGCCAGCGGTTTTGCGAGTGCTGAAGTTCGCTGAGGGTAGGAGGAGCTGGGCCGGTACATAGAAGGCCGCAGGGGTATCTATAATATAGGCTCTTTCCCTCTCCCGACTCATGTGCTGTAGCAGCACCACCAGCGCGGCGAGGCGAGGCGAAGGGAGGAGAAGGGTCTAAAAAGTCTCGGCCTTCGCGATGGGCCAGGCGTGGCTTGATGCAGGAGGAGGTCTGGACGGTCAGCTTAGACTTGCAAGTGCCATCAGATGGATCTTGTGATGAGATCCGCGACGTGAGTGCATCTCGCCATTGAGATGCAGCAGCACCGAGACCGCCTGCCGTTCGGACGAGGCTTGCGCCGAGACGGCTCCGGAACACGATCCTGAGCTGGCACCTGCTGGCAGAGGCGGCCTGGAGCATTCGTTTGCTCGTGTAAACCAGATCGCCTTCGGCCGGGGGCAACTTGGCGAGACCGCTCCCGAAAGATCGACCTCGGCCTTGAGAGTCTGAGCAGGAGACGAGAGCAGCGGCCGAGGACCTTCTCGCTCCTTTGCGACCGTTCGTTGTCCTTCTCCCACTACCACTCTCTGCTTTGCCACTACCACTCTCTGCTTTGTGCACCACAAGCTACCGATGAACTCCTCCTCGGCGCACCTCTCCCTTGCCGCTCAGCGACACCAGCAAGACGCGCGGCCTCTACTTCAATCTTCCCCGCCCTCCCGATCTCACACTTACCCGCTCCCTTCGCCCTCGGTGTACCATCCCACCCCCCTTCGAGGCTACTCAACTCCCCCTCCTCGACTTCATGCTTCTCCCCCTTTGCAGCCGACCCCCGAAGTCTATGCAGCGCTGTATGATCACCTCGTCGCAAGGTGGAGTGTACAGGCGAAGGAAGTTGAGCAGCAGTGCGAGGAGAGGGAGGTGAAGAGGGGTAGAAGGAGTTTGGGGGAGGAGAGTGCAGCGGCGGCCGAGGCCGAGCAACGAGAGGACGAGCAGCAAGACGAGGCCAGACCGGCGGAGGATGCTCATACAGAGAGTCAAGAAGCGGACCACTCTCCTTGCAGACAGCGACAGACTTCGCTCCCTCCTCCTCCGATTCTCACTCGCCCCGAATCCAACCTCCGAAGCTCCCCCTCGTTCGTTCCTCGCCCTCTTCGCCGAAAGCGTTCAACCTCCTCGCCACCCACCACCACCTCTCATCTCCATCGCGGCGTATCCCCTCCCCCTTACACAGCGCAAGACCACCGCCACTCGGCTCCCTCATCGCCGAGGCCAATCGCGCCCCTCCCCTCCTCTCATCGCCGACGATCCAGCTCCGACGCCCTCGTCAACGTGATCAAGAGCTTTGAAGTAGTGTTGCAGTATCGGGCGCAGGGGTGGAGGATGTTGGAGGAGACGATTGAGATGGAGAGAAGGAGAAGCTCGGGCGGGAGGGAGTGAGCGTTGCGAAGGGGTGGGTGGGGAAGGACTGTACATATGCAAAGAGCTGCTCGGTACGCCGTTCAAGACCGGACCGCTGAGAGCACGGGAAATGATCCGCGAATCGCCTCGACGCGCCGTAAGAAGCAGTGCCGAATCTCTTCGCCTGCCCCCAAGCTCGTTTCGCACCTCTCGAGAACCGCGCGCTCAAAAGTACCGAGAAACTCATACAATCGATTTCCCGACCGCATAAGCCACCCCTCCGTCACCACCTCCCGAACCTCCACTCTCCCGCCCAATTCTCCAACATCCCTCCCTGAGTCCCCTCTCGAAACCAATCTCCCAACGAAAGAGCAATCACTCCGAACACGGACACCACACATCGGTATCCTCGTCTTCCACGCTTCCGAACGACTCTTCTCGACTTTCCTCCTTCCTTCCAGCGTAGCGGATCCACGGTTCGAACCAAAAGGTCGAGGGAGTGAGGGCGCGCGGAACCTTTACGCGGTGGTCGGGGGGAGGGGTCGAGTTTGGGAGATGAAGAGCGTCGGGAGCAGGGGGAACGAGGAGATGATAGGGAAGAGGACGGGGGAGGGTGATGGAACGATGGTTGATGGTCGAAAGAAAGGGGAAAGGGAAAGGGCGAAAGAGGAAGTCGGGGGGTCGAGGGGGAACGAAAAGCGAGCGGGCGAAGGGTCACCAAAATGACTAGTCGATGCGTTTAAATGAAGCCAATCTGTTGAGTGAAGCAGAGACTGAGTCAGCTATCAGAGCTCCTCCGCACCGACGCCGAGCACGGCTCCGAAACGCACCTTGTTGGCGACATCGAGGGCATCAACATCCTTCTCCAAACGAACAAACGCCTTCTTCCTGCCATCGGGACGGATGAGGGTGTTGATCTTCTCAGCCTTGACGTCGTACAGCTTCTTGACGGCATCCTTGATCTGCCTCTTGTTGGCCTTCATGTCGACGATGAAGACGAGGGTGTTGTTGTCCTCAATCTTCTTCATGGCCGACTCGGTGTTGAGAGGGTGCACAATGGTGCGGTAGGCATCCATGCGAGGGGCATGAACGACCGACTTGCGCTGGTAGCGGGGGGCACGGGGGAGGGCGAGGGTCTTGGGGCTGTTGGTGCGGGCGGTGGGGTCAGCAGGCGGATAGGCTTGCGCGAATAGGCTACAGAAACTCACCGGTGGAAGGTGACCGAGGTGCGGACCTTGGAGAGCTTGGTTCCCGAAGTACCCTTAAGGGCAGCCTTCTTGGCGGCCTGTACACGAGCATAACGACGACCTGGTCAGCACCATCCTGTAGCCTAGCATAATCTCCCCCTCCTGCTGCAGCAAACTGGCAGCAGTTCCCCCTCCCGTACAGCTGCCCGCCCAGTCTCCCTTCCCAATCCAAAGAGCGCAAGCCCACCTTCGCCTTCACATCTTGGGGCTTAGCCTCTGCAGCATTTGAATGCGATGGCATAGTAGAGATGTAGTAGAGTCGATTGGGAGGGGTTGGAGAGGTGCAGAGAGGCGTTTAGAGGGAGGAATTGGGAGGGCGTCGAGTTTTTCGAGGTGAATGAGGCGGGAGCGTGTAGGGGAGCAGAGGGTCAGCATGCAAGGGGGCTACGGGGGACAATCTGTAGGACGGTACTGACGGGCGGACATGGTGCAATTGACGAGATGGACAAAGACGGCGAAAGGGAGAAGTTGGCCGCTTGGGGAGACTTGACGCCCTCCCTGCGAAATTTCCGCAGCAGGCTCGAGCGGGCTGGCTGGAGGGTGAGCTCTCTGGTCTGCTGACTGGTAGGTCTGTAGGGCTCAAAATTGCGAGCCAGTAGCCACAGAACGGCTCCCAAGAATCGCCAACTTCTTTATCTCCCTACAGCCCTCGCTTCGGCGCTTGGCCCGGCGAGGAGTGGAAGGCCGACTGTAGCACGTTTGGGCGGTTCTCGCGTCAAGGAGGAGTGTCAAGTAGTACTTTCATGAGCTCAGCATATCCTCGCACTTGCGCTACAGGGCAGAGAGTGGTCCACCTCGGCGCAAGCTTCTCGACCGAGAATCACTCGCGAGCCTCTCAATGCCATGAAAGCGGCGTTTTACGCTCCTCTATAGCTTCCACATCTAGCCTTCTATCTCACAGCTCACCTGCCGAGCCAAATCAACCCCATCTCTCCCTCAACTCCCCCTCCGAAACGCCACTCCTCCTCACCTGCCTCGCGGTCATCTGAGGTCCATGTCCCAAGCTATGCACTTGATCCAGTCCCATCGAAGCGAGGAGTTCGTTCAGCTTGATTTCTACGTGCTGGGCTCTGCCGCGCTCTACCGCCTGTACGGGAGTGGGGAGGTGCGAGTCAGTCTCGGCGGAGGGGGAGAAGGAGGGGAGGAGGCGGAAAGGCTCACTTGGCGGTACTTGATGGCGAGGAGGAGGACCTGTAAGGAAGAATAGGTTCAGCTGGCTTCTCTAGAGCGAAGGAGAAAGAGACTCTTACCTTGCCTCTCGTCCAAGCCGAGCTGGTCTCCCAATCTCTCAATCCGGTCCAGAGTAGCGGAATGAAGCTCGATTGACCCCTTCCGTACAGCATCATGATCCTCACAGCCTCGGCGATGTAGACGTGCATCTTGGCGGCTGTTCGAACAGAACGTCAGCCCGCCTCGGTCCGAGTCAGCGAAAAGCTGCTGCTCGGCGATGATTGCAACGCACAGAGGTCGTCGTCGAACATGACCTGCAAGTGAGCGAGCATCAGTTTGAGCTTGGACAAGAGCTCAAACCCATTGCTCACCCTCAAAAACGGCACATTCGTCCCCCGAATCTCCTCTCTATGCCCAAACGTCCTCAAAAACGCCTCATCATGGCTCCTCCCAGGGTTCAAGAACGTCAGCCGGTCTCCCACCGCGACGGTTCTCCTCTTAGTCTCATCCCTCCTGAGCGACTGATCGCACCAAAGTTGCAGCATCTCCCTCGTCAACGCATAGTCGGTGAAGGCGAAGAGAGGAGGATGGGGCCCGCCGTAGAAGCAGTGGATTACTGAGGTGCTAAAGTCCAGCATGGAGAGACCGAGGGCGCGGGTTATGCGTGGACGGGGGAAGGAGCTGAGCTGGTCGGCGGTGGAGGTGCCGCTCCAGAGGAAAGCTTCTTGCTCGGTGATGGGCATGTTGGTGTCGCCGGGCGAAGGGGTAAGAGGGGAGAAAGTAAGAGAGCGAGCGGGATGAGAAACCGAGAGAATGTCTCCTCGGGAAGAACAGCAGAGGAGATGACATAGAACAATGAGAGCAGCGCCGCCCTGCCGCCTTTGGCCTCGGCGGTGCTTCGGAGCCGCTCCGCTCAGGAAAAGAGGCGCACTAAAGCTCGAAAGCCTACACGAATCAAGGAGAAGGAGGTCCAACCATTTTTCGAGTCGACCCAGGGTTTCTTCTACGCCGCCCATCGAGCCCTCAACTGCCCCTCCGTCACCGCCGAACGCCGAGCCTGCCTCGCCGTCAAGGACGGAAGATGGGCAAGACTATGCAGCGGCTGAGGGACTCCTAGGTCCTCAAGTAGCTGCTGGTTAATCTGCTGGTGGAGCTGATGGCCTTCCCTCACCCTCTGCAGAGGAAAGGAACCACGAGTGAGCTCGGCGACTAAGCCATGAAGGGCGAGGAGGGGGTTTGGAGGCATGAACTTACCTGCTTGTACTTCCTAGCGTAGAGCAAAAGCTGTAGAAGTACATGTCAGCCATAGCGAGCGGTGTAGGCTGCAGCTCTCGACTTACAATGCACCGAGTCCACGCCGAGGCGTGGTCGAAATCGCGAACCCCGACCCACAGGAGAGGGATAAAGTTGTTGCGCGCCGTTCCTCCCTGCATCATCCATCTTTCGGCCTCTTTGACGTAGTCGTATACGGCTTGAGCTGGTGCAAGGCAAGGAAGGGGAGTCAGCAAGGAGCTCGGCGTTGAGAGACGAGCGAAGGAGCGGCGGACAAATTGTAGGATCGAACATGAGCTGCCGGAGAGGGGCCGGTCAGCCGCTTAGAGGGTTCAAAAATGAGAGGCGGACAGCACGCACGCGCAGAAGAGGGATGTTGCCGTTCCCCTTGTCGATATCATGGGCGTAACCGAACCCCTTGAGGTAAGAGTCGTCGTTCTGTTGGTTTGCATGCGCCGCAGTCACCTCGGGGCGAGAACTAGAGGACATACCCTTGTGAAGGGTGTCCCTCTTGGCCTGATCGCGCCTGATCAGTTGATGACACCAAATGTTGGCCTGCTGAGAGCACGGGAGGATGGGCGGTTGAGCACCACCGTCCACGAAGCAGTGCGCTACCGCCGTGCTGGCTAAAAGCATGTACTGCAGCTTGTGTTGTGTGATGCGTGCGGGAGGAGGAGACGGGAGTTGCGTGAGCTGGTCGGCGGTGGCTGAAGGCGGCTTGCTCCTCGGTGATGGGCATTGAGCTTGGATAGGGGAGGTGGAAAGCCGGACGCGAGGTGAGAGAGGCGACGAGCGAGCAAAAGAGCCTGCACGAGAAAAGAGGAAACGAAAGTACCGCGAGGTCGAAAAGAGCGCCGAGCGATGCTCACTCCTCGGACGCGCGCGTCGACCACGCCGATCTGCTGCACTGCAGTACAGCTGGAGAGCCGGCTCCGTCGATTTGACTTACTCGCATTCATGTCATCAGTCGAGCGTTCCGAAGCGTATTAGCGCTGCATCGAGGAGCGCCGAGAGCTTGCCAGCTCATCGTCGAGAAGTTGGTCGCTCCCTCCTGCAGGTGTCCGAGGTTCCTGCGAGCTATATCATGGAGCTCAGCCGGCGTACACTCTCCCCTGTACCCGCCTAGGGCAAGTACGAGGGCTTTCCAACGCAGCGTTTCGGCGCAACCCCTCACGGCAAAGCCAGCCGACCGGGGAGGGCACCGAGGCGTCGAAAGGTCGGGGAGAGCTGTGAGGTGAAGACGCCAATCCTATGAGAATCTCGAGAGCAAGTCGAGGGCGATGGAAGCAAGTGGATATGCAGTACAACAGCAAGTCTGCGAAAGGGTTCGGGCCAGTCTTTGCGAGATGCGAGGGGTGTCAATGCGGCTCGAGACGGTACTCGCAGCAAGGAATCGACTCACCTCCAACTAGAAGCTCGTACAACAAACACGGGCAACACCTCAACTCCCTCACCGAGCAAGAGTCCTCGACTCGATCCTTCAAGCGGCGACTCGCGCAGCTCGTTGTGGAGCTGGAGGAGCGTTGGGAGGTGGTGCAGCTGCTCCAGCGGTTACTGTGCGAATTGACTGGGTCAGTGAAAGCGATACAGAACAGCAAGACGAGCAGAACGCACCCCATGGCCTGCGGTCCATCGGGCATTGCTGCTTTGACGACTCAGTGTCGAGCCACTTGATGATGCAGTGCATATGAAAGACGTGCGTGCATTCGCCCCAGACTGCAATGCCGTACAGCCCTCGTCAGCTCGGAAAGAACGACGCGCTTCAAACTAGCTCACTCAAAGGGCACTCGTCGCCTGGAGTCTTGCAATCAGGACAGCAGCCATCGTATGCTACTCGACAGATTCCGCACACGTCGTCATCGTCGTCGTCGTCATCTTCCTCTTCCTCCTCTTCGCCTTCAGCGGTCGGTTGAGTGCTGGCGGGTGGCTGCTGCTGTAGCCCAGCTTTGAGGTTCCACCGCCAGAGAGCAATGGCGTGGTAGTTGTTGATGGTGATCTTCATCCTCCGCGGCGAGCCTCAGCAAACGAGTCGAAAAAAAGACGAGCAGAAACGGCGGAGGGGAAGATCGAGACGGCGGTCGCGTCTCGCCGGGAAGTGAGAGGAAGTCGAGAAAGGCTATGTTGCTGGAGAGGACGACAGCGAGCAGCAGGTGGACTCTCTTGCACTTCTGCTCAAACCCGAAGAGCTTCGTCCTACTCCCGCAGCTCTTGAGCAACTAGGTCGGCGCCGAGGTCTTCTCGCTCCAGCTCTTCACGTGAAGCATACTGCATAGAGACCGACCTAATCAAGCTGACACAGACAGGCCCAACTCCTTAGCCTGCTCCGGCTTCCCCGAAGCTCCTCTCACATCTCGACAACCACTCTTACGCCCTTCGCTCCATCGCCGAGCTCAAATCTTCCGCTTCGACACCCGCTCTCCAATGCTACCAGCTTCCACCACCTGTTCTGGCTACCAGAATCTCCTGCCACTCGCCTGCGAAAGCCCAACAGGCGCCGAGTCGCTCCTTTTCCTTCGCTTCGGCGCAGAGTCGATGGGGGAGAGGTGTCCGAGGGAAGGGTGAGCAGGGAGTTGAGCGAGCGTGGGATACGACGGTAGGAAGCGTTGCGATGAGTGGGAAGGGGTGGGCTGTCCAGTGGTGGTGGCGGCTGTAGGCGAACGAGGGCGTTTGTCGCCTTGCCTCGAAGGCGGAGCGGCTGGACGAGATTCGGCGCGAGAGGCATTGAGTCGACCCTCTTCCGGCCTCCTCGAAGCGCCGTGTGAGTCGAGAGTCATCTCCACAGTCTCAGCCTTCGGTCGGAGGAGCGGAGATTTCCACTTGGGCGACTCTCCCTCGGTGTAAAGGACCTCGACCGTCGCATCGCTTCCTCGACGATGGATGATGTTCTCGGGGTCGTCTCGAGGTTGAGGAGGTGGAGCTGCAGGAAGCTTCTTCTCAACGACGACGGGAGGAAGACGAGGAGGAGGGGGAGCGAACTTGATGGGCGCTGAGGGAGGAGGTCCAGGAGGGGCAACGGCGGCAGGTCGAGCGGGAGGAGGGGGCGGAGGAGGGGCTTGAACGAGTGGTCGAGCGGCGAGAGAGGCGTACGAGGTCGAGTAGTAGCTGCGAGGAGGGGCCTGGTGGTGCTGAGCTGGTGCTGGAGGAGGAGGAGGAGCTTGAAAGCGTGGGGAGGCGGCGCCGAGCGGAAGAGTTCGCGGCCCAAAAGCGGCTTGAGTGAAGTAGTGTTGGTATTGAGTGTTCGGTACAGAGTGCAGGAGATGATGCATCGACTGGGGGATCGACTGCGGCTGAGGCTGAGGTGGTGGCGCAGGCGGAAGAGCTTGCCTCGGCGGACCACCTATACGGGTTCGTGTGACGAGCGGAGGAGGGGCGAAAGGATCGGGAGGGCGGGTTCGGTGTGAGACGTGGACGCCGAATCTCCTCTCTGCTTCGAGTCGAATGTAAATCGCATCGTCCTCCGAGAGACCGAGCTTGGCGGTGAGAGAGCTCATGTGGCTGCGTAGGCGTTGAATCTCTTGTCGGTTCCGCTCGAGCGCCGAGAGGCCGCTGTGAGAAGGGAAGAGGGGTGAGTAGCTGCGCGCTTGAGAGGGGAGTGAGAACTCACACAGCCTCGACATGCTCGGTAGGTGGATGGCCGGTGTAAGAGCACGTCTCCTTGCGAGCTCGGCCTGTGAGGCAGCCGAAGTCAGCTTGAGAAAGGGTATCGCGAGCTAACGCACTCACAATTCGAGCACCCCCCAATCACCCGATCACACTTGAGCTTCCTGGTCCTACACAGCTCACACGAGGTGACCTTCGTCCAATCCCTCAAAGCGCCAGCAGCGAGGGTCGAGCTCGGCGTCGGCTTCGGCGAAGGTGCGGGAGGAAGAGCTGCTCGGACTGGTCTCCTCGATTTCCTCGCCTCGATCTCCTTCCTGAGGTTCTCCTCTTCCGCCTTAGCCCGTTGCCACCGGTATCTCTCTTCGTCCCGTTTTTCCTGTTCGACAGCCCACCCTCGCTGCCTCTGCTCTGCTTCCCACTCCCTCTGCCTCCTCGCCGTTTCCTCGAGCACTTTCTCCCTCCTTTGTCCCTCCAAACGCTGTAGCACATTTTGCTCCCCCTCGGTCATCTCCTCCGCCTCTGGCGAGTCCTCAGACCACTCTGGCGTCGCCGAGTTCGGCGCCTCGGGTTCCGTTTCGGCGATGACCTGATCGTCCGAGCTGGCCCTTCGACCTGCTGGAGTCTCTGCTCTCATGCGCGAATCCATGGTAGTCGAGTACACGACTGGAAGAAGAGAAGCGACGGTCTGGGAGGAGAGGAGCTAAAGACCTCCGAGGAGGAGGTTCGAGCGAAAGGAGCGATGAGCGGAATGCGAAGAGAGAGAAAGGGAGAATGCAGGCGAGGGGGCGGATGTGATGTACCGCTGTAGGTATGATGGGACGACGATTTGCCGTCCTCCGGGGTTGACAGAAGCTGGCGAGTCGAAACGGCTGCAAGACGAGTGAATGGCAGGAGGGAGAGATGCGAGAGACGGACAGCTGCTCCTCAGGGAATGCACGGGGAGCGGTGTCATGTTGATTGAGGCTGGTTTGAGCTCGAGCTCTGTAGCTTGACGCTGTAGCTCTAAAGCGAGCAAACAATCGTCTGCAGAGCTCCCGCCAGCTCCGAGACGAGCGCCGAAGAAGGAACGGGGACGACTCAGGCTCGCTGAGCGTGAAGGAAGGGGTGTCGGAGCCCATACGAAAGCGTGCAGCAGCTGATATGACTGTAGGATGCCTTCAGAGGTGCTCTCCGCATCTATACGCCGAGAAAACGCTGCTTCTCGAGCGCCGAGTCGAAGGGGCGAGCTCGAGATTGCCGGCCGCGCTTCTTTCCCTCTTTCCTCTTCGTTCTCGCTCTGCTCCCGACTCTCTGCTGCTCTTCAACTGCGTTGCGACACTGCAGAACTTCCTTCTGTAACCGCTTCTGCTCGTCGGATCGATGCCAACACCCGGAACCGCCGGAAAAGTCGGAGGGGAGAGCGGAGGGGCGAGAGCTGTGAGACTCGCTGAAGCGGCAGAGGGCAAGGCTGAGCAGAGGGATGACAGCCATGACGGGGCGCCGAGGGGGGCCCAGAGGGGCGAGCAGGGATGCCCAGAGGATCTCCACCTGTATCGCAACAGGCTCATGAGCTTCCGCGAGATGAGAGGCTGTGGGGGGAGAGGTCACTCGCTCACGCTGTGGTGCAAGGCCCCACGGAGTGAGTCAAGTGGGGCCTCGCTTGCCGACGAGCTGGTGCTGGCGTGGTACAGTTTGCAGACAGGCGGAGGGAGGAGCTTCGGGAGAAGGCAGGGGGTTCGGCGCTGCAGGGTGAGTGGAAGTTTCTCTCGTCGTTCAAGCTTTTCTGTAGCTTACTAGTCTTCTACAGCTTGTTCAATCGCCGCTACGGAACGTGACTGGTGATCGAGACCAAGCCAGGCAGCCCCCCACAGGAAGTTGGTCCTCCGCTGGAGGTCGCCCGGGCCCTGAAGCAGCACTTTTGTCTGCTTCTTCCCCTTCGCCCTTCTCCTTCTTCTCTCTCACACCAAATCAACTCTCGCACACCTTCTACACCACTCGAACCTTCTTCTCAACCTTCTACGCTTCTCCCCCTCCCTTCTCATACAGCATGAAGCCCTTCAGCGCTCCTCTGGGCGAGTCAATCACGGGAATCCCCTTGGTGGTCGTGGCCACGGTGGTGAGTACTCTGCTCGGTTCTTTCCCTTCTTCAGCGCTGACCGGTCTTCTTCTCGCTCACAGGGATGCTCCGCTGGATTCTTGCTCTTCGGGTGAGCTTCCAACGCCGAAGCGCTGTGGCGAGAGGGCGCCGCTCGCGCCGCGCCTGGAGCTTCTTGGCCTTTGCTGACCGTCTCTTCCTGCACTCAGATATGATCAGGGTGTCGCCAATGGTGAGCTGAATTACTACAGGGTCTTCTGCAGCCGAACTGACCCTCTCGCTTGCTCCCAACAGCCTTGACCCAGAACAAGGAATTCCAAGTCCGCTTCGCATCTCTCTTCACCAACTCTTCCCTCCTGGGAGCCACTCTCGGAATGTTTGTCATCGGAGCCTTCGCTGGAGCCATGGCCAACTTCGCCATCGGCAACAAGCTGGGTCGTCGCCCAATGATCTTCCTCGGCGCCATCGGAACTCTCATCGGAGCTGCTTTGCAGACTGGTGAGTTTACCGTATTTGTGGTGCTCTGCAGCACATCAAAAGCGCCTTTGAAGACCTGCGTCGCTCGCGGGAATGACAAGTAACTGACCGACCGTCACCCCTCCCCTCTCTCCCCTCCCCTTCCCACCCGTCCCCTTTTGATGTGGCTCCGGTTTGCCAGGCTCCGTCGACCTCGCCATGTTCATTGTCAGCCGTCTCATCAACGGATTCGCTGTCGGAATCCTCACCTCTATCGTCCCCGTCTATGTCGCCGAGATTTCAAAGGCCAGCATCCGAGGAATGATGATGAGTCTGGAGCTCGTCTTCTGTGCTTCCGGTCTTATGACGGCCTTCTGGGTTACCTAGTCCGTCCTTCCTACTTTTCTCCTTGCAGCAACTTGAGCACCGCGCTGACTTGCCCTTCCCTCTCAGCGGCTTTGCCAACACCCCCGGTCAATTCGGCTGGCGCATGCCCCTCGCCATTCAGGCCATCCTCATCCTCATCACCCTCATCTGCCTCATCTTCACTCCCGAGAGTCCTCGTTACCTCATCGAGGTCGGCCGCAAGGAGGAGGGCTTCGAGATCATCCGCCGCTTCCACGGAGAGGAGTACGCCGCCGCTGCCATGGTTGAGATTGAGCAGGCTATCGCTCTCGAGCACGCTACTGCTGTCAAGGGATGGTCTTCTGCTTTCGCCAACAATGGACAGGGTGAGTTTTTGACTCGGTTTGCAGCTCGGCGAGGGAGGGACTCGGTGCTGATCTCTCGCTTCCATGCAGCCTTCCGCTACCGCACCATCCTCTCGATCGGCGTCAACATCATGCAGCAAGCTACCGGTGTCAACATGGCCACCTACTATGCCGGAACCATCTTCATCGACGCCATCAAGATGGAGCCTTCGAAGGCCTCCCTCGCTCTTGGAGGACTCGGTATCGCCGGACTCGCCGCCACCGCCTTCGGATGCTTCGTCCTTATCGACCGTATCGGTCGTGTCCGCACCCTCATGCTCGGATCCTTCCTTCAGGCTGTTGGCATGTGCCTCCTCGCTGGTGGAATCGCTCACATCGAGGTCAAGGCCGCTGGATACCCCGCCGCTCTCGGTCTCTACCTCTTCATCTGCGCTTTCTCGATGACTTGGCTTCCTGTTGGATGGTCGTACGCCTCCGAGAGTGAGTAGAGTCTCTCTGTCGTGCTCTGCGACGATAGCTGACTCTCGGCGCTTCTCCAGTCTCCGCTCTTGCCGTTCGTTCCCAGGCTGCTGCTCTCGGTGCTGCTGCTCAGTACATCTTCAAGTGAGTAGCTCGTCTCTTTTGTTTTGTTGTCTGTTCTGAGCCATTGCTGACCCGACTTTCCCTCTACAGCGTGAGTTCTCGGCGCTCCCCTCTCACTTACCTTCCTTCGTCAACGGGCGCTAGACTGACCCCTTCCCTCCTTCACACAGTTCCTTATCGTTGAAGTTACTCCCATTGGAATCACCGTGAGTCTCGAGTCTCTCTTATGAGCCATGCGACCGACGCTGACCGTGCCTCCCATTTCACAGAACATCGGATGGAAGTTCTACATCCCCTTTGCCATCATCAACGCTCTCCTCATCCCCATCCTTTACGTGCGTCTTACATCGCCCTACCACCGCTCATCGAACCTGCAGCTGACCCTCACTCCTCCCTCCTCCTCCACCAACCACAGTTCTTCTTCCCCGAGGTCTCCAACCTCTCCCTCGAGGAGGTCGACGGTCTCTTCCAAGGCGGCAAGGTCACCATGCGTCGTTCCCCCCACGAGCGCGCTGCCATCTCCTACTCGGCCGAGGACTCGGCTCGTCACGCCGACAAGACGAGCGCCGAGAAGGGATCGTTCGTCGAGCACGCTTGATTCGTTCGTCATCGCATTTGGTCTCAACGCAAGTCGGCTTATAGTGAATGGTGTAGATTTAAAGGGTATATTGCTATCAGAATGAATCAGAACAGTCGTTGGGACTGCGAACAAGCGAGCACCGAACGCCACTGGCGGGCCAGCACGCCGAACTGCTGCTGAGGAGAGCTCTAGCTACGTTCCAATCGCTTGCCTGAGTCTACAGAGCTTTTTTGAGCGACTTTGGCTGCTTCGGGGAGGAGAGCAAGGTCGGGACCCCTCTCTCCCTCGAGCCGAACGACTCGCCGTCGTCACAGCTTGGCCTCTTCCGCATCGCTGCTTCGCTCAGCAACCGCACTACAGCATCGAGTGAGTACTTAGCGAGCTACAGAGGTCAATCTTGCATTGTCTCGCAGCCCAGCCAGCTCCCATCTTCAACAAACTACAGCTCTGACCCGCCTCCGCCTCCCGTCGCAGCTCACGATCCAATGGCCTTTTCGACGGCCGACAAGGGCAAAGGTCGAGCGCCCGAAGCTGCAGCGCAATCAGCAGACTCTGATACATCCCCTCTCCTACCGCCCGACTCGCCCAAACCCTCGACTCACACTTCTTCGACCACTCCCCAGCGCAAGAACCGCCTCCGCCACGGACGAGGCCCTCTGATCCGCGACTCGGACGACGAAGGGTCGATAGGATCAGAGTCGAGTCGTCGCCCTCGCTCCAGGTCCAATTCGCTGCTGTACAACACTCGCAGAGCTGGTGGCGCGGCAACGGCGACTCAGGTCCTGTGCACTTTGCTCGGCATCTTCTTCGTCGCGCTCCTCCTCGCCCTCGCCCTCCTACACCTTTGGATCGGCCATGTCATTTCAGAGCAAGGCAACCATGGCGATATCGAGGAGATGGCGCAGCGCGGAGTCCTCTTTGCGGGGCCTTCCGCGGTTCGCTTCGTCGACGGCGGTCAAGATGGCAGCAACGCCATGGTCGTCGAGTTGGATGGTATGGCGGGAGTGGATGTACGAAAGGCCTTGGATTGGGAGAGCAAGGATGATGGAGGATGGCTTCGCCGAGCAGAGGGGCGGATCGCGAGGTGGGGAGTTCGCCAGCTCGGCGCCGCCAGCGTCGGGATCCAACGAGTGATGCTGTTCGACGCTCACGAGGATGTTGGGGAGGCTCGCCAGCTGGTTGTCGTCGAGGACGTCGCTCCGATTCGCCTGCCCCTTTCCTACCCCAGCAAGGCCAATCCTCTTCCTCGAATGGAGCCCTTCACCCTTCGCGTTCCCATCTCCTTCCCCACCCCCGAAGCTCTCGCCGAGGTCGCCCAGAAGGGCTGGAAGGACCGAGCTTACCGCGCTCGCATCGAGGTCGAAGAGGTCAGCGTCAAGCTTGGAGGCGCCGAGGCAAGAGGGCTGGTCGGCTCGCTGGTGAAGAAGTTCGGAGGAGTCTCTGCTGGTGCTAGGATTTCACGCGAGGTAGCGGGCAAAGGTGGGTCTTTGTCGCTTCAGTCTTCTCCCTTCTCGAGGCTGACCCTCCCTCTCCCTTCGCAGTGCCCAACCTCCCCGGCGCCTCCGACCCTTCCTCCCTTGTCAACCTCACCTCCTACTCCATCTTCGAGACTCGCTCGCCCTCTCATCCCAACATGACCGTCATCGGACTCTCCGCCGAGGCCGAGCTCAGCAACCCCCTCACCCCGCTCGTCGAGGCTGGTCGACTTCCCTCGTTCGCCTACGGCATGCCTTTCCGCGTTCCCGTCGCCGTATACCTCCCTCTTCCTACTCCCAACGTACCTCCAGCATTCCGTCACCATCACAAGGAGAACGAGACCACCCCCAAGCCTCCCACCGCCGTCCTTCTCGCCAAGCTCTCCACTTCCCCCTTCTCCTTCCCTCTCGAAGCTCAAACCGCTCCCCTCTCCATCGCCGGTCACCTCATCCCCGCCGGCAACCTCACCCATGCTCGCGGAACTGAGCCGCCTCCCCTCGCCGGTGCGCTGAGTCGCTTCGTCAAGCGTTACCTCGCCGGCAAGAAGAACAAGGTGCTCGTTCGCTACGATCCCGAACCGGAGGATAGGGAGGACATCCCTCCAGCAGTCGTCGCCGACGTGCTCGATGGCGTCGACATTCCCATCGAGTTCCCGGGCAGCGAGAGCCACGAGGAGCTGTTCAAGAACCTCAAGATTGAGGACATGAAGATCAAGATTGCTGGGATGGTCTCTTCGCCACTCAGCATGATGGGGATTGCGACGGGCGAGGATCCCGAGGGGGACTTGCTTTGCTCGGGCAAGGTCGTCGGCGAGGTCAACCTCCCGCCTCAATTCGCTCAGCTCGTCAAGAGCCTCGACGTTGGAGCCATTTGGCCCGATGTACTCGTCTACGATGGTGCTCTACCCCGTGAAGGCGACTCACAGAGGAGGAGCCTCGACGACCATCAGCAACTGGCCTTCAACTCGGACGTCTTCCTCCCTTCCTCATACCCACCCGTCCCCACTCCTGCCACCGCCTTTGCCCGCCTCCGTCCTTCCTCCATCATTCCCGCCCAAACGACCCACTTCCCCGGCAACAGCACTCACAACGCCACGACCATCATCTCGGCGACCTTTATCGACGCGCCCTTGTACCTCCTTCCCGGCCGAGCGGACGTCTTCCGTCGATTCGTAGGGAAGATTATATTCGGGCAACCGGGGAGTAAGGTCAAGGCGGGTGTGCGGGGCGTCACTGAGGTGCAGGTTGGGCTCGGAGGATGGGGACAGGTTGGAGTCGAGGATATGCCCATTGAGGGGGAGTTTTGGGTGGGTGCTGGTGGAGTGGAGAGCTTGTTGGGTTGAGAAAGGGAACTTTTGTAGAATAGTCGTCGTGCTTGCTTGTCTGTATCCACTACCATCGCTCGTTATGCCTGTTCGTGCTCGGTGAGAGTGGCTCGGCGATAGCTGCTTCGGCGTTGCTCTCCCGTCCTCCCTTCTGCTATGCTACAGCTGGGTACGATGAGGAGTCTGAGCGACCTCTGCTAAGCTGTAGCGTTCCATCGCCCACGCTTAGCGAGGCAGCTCGGCGATGATACCCCTTTCTTTGCTTCCACCTCCCGAGCAGAAGTACGAAGTTCAAGACGGAGGGGTCTCTGCTGCAGTACATCCTCTGCTTCCACAGTCCTTCCCACTCCTCACCCCGAGACCGAGCCCCAGCCAGCCCCGCCCCGACCTCGCCTTCCGTTGCTTCCTCCATCTCACCTCGTCTTGGCTCTTCAACTCGCTCGAACAGGATGTCGTGGAAATTAGGAAAGAGTGAGTGCTTCTTCTAGCTTCAACTCGTCATGCTCAACTACAGGCGGAGGAGGGGCAAGGCGGGCGGGTGCGTCAGCAACTCGCTCAGCCAGCTTCGTCCTGGACGAGCTGCCCATCGCTGCTGGGATCGGACATGTAGGGCAGTAGCAGCTCTTTTCTGCTAGCTGCTTTGTGGGGCCCTCGCTTGTTGGCGTACAGGACACAGCCCTCACAGCCACCAGACGCTCTCAGCTGCTTCGGTCGCTGGGAGCTGCCTTCGATTAGGGTCGGAGCGGTCGCCGAGCAGGCTGAGCGCTGCTGTAGGATGGCCGAGTCTCTCGCACCCCAGCAGACTCTGTACCGAGCTCAGATGAGACGGAGGAGCAGCAGCACCCTCGAGAACGAGCAGCGCACGAGCATTGGAGCGACCCACAAAGCTGTATTACCATTCACTGACAATATACCAACCTATAGAGCTCAAGGAAGCCACTGGCCGGGCCTCGCCTGCACCTACCGCCGCTCCTGCCCCTCCCACCGCTGCCCCCGCTCCCTCTTCGCCTGCTCCCCCTTCCTCCGACACGGGACCACCAATCCAGCGCTCCGGAGTCTTGACCATCCGTGTAGTCGAAGCGCGCAACCTCGCACTGCCCCCCGGCACGCCTTTGCCGGCAGGCATTCAGTCCGCGTTGGAGGAGCAGCGGGGAGGCGCTGAGAGTAAGAGGGAGAGTCAGATGAGGAAGCAGATGTGGTGGCTACCGTGAGTACCCCCCGCAGCTCTTCCCACGCAGCTTACCGCGTTATAGAGCCGTTCGCATGCTTACCAGCGTCTTGCTTCCGCCCTCTCGCCCTCGCTTTCGCTTCGCAGTTATGTCGTTCTCGAGTTCGACAAGAACGAAGTGCTCATCGATGCTCTCGGTGGAGAACTCGGCGCGCCCGTGTGGATGTTCAGGGCTCACTTGTACGTACTTTCGTTCGACTCGCATCAGGCTGGCTTCGCAGGCTGATCGCTCCTTTTTACTCTCCCTCTCTCGCTTTCCTCTACGGCCGTTCAACATCGACTACTCAATCCCACTCTCTTCGCGCCATCAACTTTTTGCCACGGTCAGCGATGTGTCGCGTATCTCGGACATCTCCATCTCTTCCTACCTCCGCACCACCCCCATCGTCCCCGGCGCCAACCGCAACGACATGGGCAACGATCTCTTCCTCGGCGGCGTCAAGTGAGTCTACCCTCGTCCGGTGGCCCTCAAGCTCCCGAGAGCTGACCTGTGCTTCTCCTTCCTTCAAAGGTTCACCCCCGCTTTCGACCAGAACGCCAACACCGATCAATGGTTCCCTACCTCTGGAGGAGCTGGAGAGTTCCACGTTCAGGTCTCGTTCAAGCCCGCTGCTGTGCGTGGTCGGCGCAAGGCTCGATTCGGCGATGATGATTCGCTGACCCCCTTCTTCTCTTCTCGGTATCGCTTCGCAGAACGAGGCGATGTCGATCGATGACTTTGACTTGCTCAAGGTCATCGGCAAAGGATCATTCGGCAAGGTGCGTTCGTTGACGGCGGAGGCAAGACGAGCACCGAGCTGATCCCTCCCTCCCGCTCCTCTCCGCCACTTCCACTCGCATCAACAGGTCATGCAAGTCCGCAAGAAGGACACTTCCCGAATCTACGCCCTCAAGACCATCCGCAAAGCTCACATCGTCTCCCGGTCCGAAGTGACCCACACCCTCGCCGAACGAACCGTCCTGGCGAGGGTGAACAACCCCTTCATCGTCCCGCTCAAGTTTTCGTTCCAAAATGCCGAGAAGTTGTACTTTGTTCTCGCCTACGTCAACGGCGGCGAGTTGTTCCATCATTTGCAGAGGGAGGGTCGGTTCAATGAGGAGAGGAGTAGGTTTTATGCGGCCGAGCTGCTGTGCGCGCTCGAGCATTTGCATCAGTTCAATGTCATTTATCGGTGAGTTCTTTTGGTCTTGTTGTGGGTGATGGAGGGGAAGAAGGGCCGTCGCTGAACTCGCTTTCGATCCTTTTGCAGCGATCTCAAGCCTGAGAACATCCTCATCGACTACGTTGGACACATCTCGCTTTGTGGTGCGTTCTCGGCTCCTTCTCTTTCTTGTTTCTTCTTCGCGCGGCCGAGCTGACTCGTCCTCTACGCTCCCGCCTTTCTCTCCTTCCCTGCCCAACCCTCGCTCTCGCTTTCGCCCGACCCTGCTTCCACCTCCTCAGACTTCGGCCTCTGCAAACTCAACATGACCGAGTCGGAGACTACCAACAGTGGGTGACTACCTTCGATCCGTCTCCCTAACTCGCTGACCTTCTCCCCTCAACAGCCTTCTGCGGCACGCCCGAGTACCTCGCTCCCGAGCTGCTGTTGGGTCACGGTTATCAGAAGACGGTGCGTTGGCTCCTCTCGTTTTATAGTTCGGCGCCAGAGGCTGATGCTCTCTCCTTTCGCTCGCTCGCAGGTCGACTGGTGGACTCTCGGCGTGTTGCTGTACGAGATGCTCAGCGGGCTGCCACCATTCTACTCGGAGAACACCAACGAGATGTACCAGAAGGTGATTTTTCCCTTGCTTCGCACTCAGCCTCGCCGAGCTCCCCGCTGACCCTCCTCCCCCTCACAGATTCTCACCGACCCCCTCAAGTTCGGCGACGAGATTGCTCCCGACGCTCGCTCGCTGCTCACTGGTCTCCTCACCCGCGATCCGGCGCAACGACTAGGCGTCAACGGCGCCGAGGAGATTAAGCGCCACCCCTTCTTTGCCAAGCATATTGACTTCAAGAAGCTCATGGCGAAGGCTATAAAGCCGCCTTTCAAGCCGAGTGTGGAGAGTGCCGCGGATACTAGTAATGTGGGTTCTCGTTGTTGAGGGAGTAGGGGAGCGAAGGGGAGGAGATGAGCTAACGCCTTGCTTCGCTTGTTGCAGTTCGATACCGAGTTTACGTCCGAGGCGCCGATGGACTCTGTCGTCGAGGACTCGCATCTTAGTGAATCGGTGCAGGCCAACTTCCAGGTGAGTTCTTCGCTTCGTCGCCTTGCCCCTTCCCTTCGTCTTGGCCTCGCGCTCTCACCCGCCGGCCTTGCAAGGCGACGAGCTTGCTCTCTTCGCGATTGACAGTGGTTGACCCACACTCTCTCTTTCTCACCACTGCAGGGCTTCACTTACGTCCAGCCCGCCGGCGCGTTCGGCGAGAGCGTGAGGTAGATGGTTCGAGCGGCTTATGAGGTTCGATTGGTTTGCAGGGTTATGACGGGCGGCCGTGTAGAATGTAGCTAGTCTATGGATCTGGGATTCTCTCGAATTTTTGATTTGATGCTGGGCTGTCGCGAAGCTGCAAAGAGAGCCGAAATCATCGCCGAGCGAAAAGGAAGCGGCTCATTTGGCTCAACTGGCGACGAGAGACTTTCATGTTCAAGCTCACTTCTTGCCAGCAACATCATGGTTCTGGAATCTGCACGTTAGACCCTACCGAGCTGCTCGGTCTGCGGAGTCGAGTGGCCCGTGCACGGTGGGGGGCCTCTCGCGCTTTGACCTCGAGTTTTGACGTGGAGCGTTCGTCGCAAAGGTTGCGCTTTCGCCAATCCGCAAGTCGACCAAGATGAGCTCGAGCTGGATCCTGGGTAGCAGCAAGTCTAGTGAGTTGCAGCTGATGAAGAGCAGCACCGCTCGCTCGGCTTTCGCTGATCCCCCCGCTTTACTCACACGACCAGAGCACGCACAAGAGACGTCGTCATCTTCCACCTCTACCGAACAAGGAGGAAACAGCAGCAGCAGCAGCAGCAGCAGTGTATCGGTAGAAGGAGGATTGCTCTCCATTCGCTTGATTGAAGCGAGGAAGTTGAGCTTGCCCGAGGGGGTCGAATTGGCGAGTAGTGGGAAGAGCAGGCCTTCGAGCATGGGAGGACTAGCAGGAGGAGGAGGGGCGCAGAGGAAGAGGGAGAGCGTACAGAGGAGTGAATGCTCGTGAGTTCTCTGCTGCTGCTTGGGCGGATCGTGGAGCTTGGACGGGAGGGAGGGAGAGCTGACCTCGCCCTGCGCCGTCTACCTCCCTACACAGTCACCTCCCCTACGTGATTCTCACCTTTGATCGCAACGAAGTGGTCATCGACCCTCTCGGTACGTGCATCTCAGCGCATCTCTTTCCGCTCGGCGCTGAGCGCTCATCGCCTCTCTTCGCCAGGCGGCTCCCTCGCCAACCCTTCCTACCTCTTCCACACGGCTTTCGACGTCTCCCGTCCCTCCGAGATTGGCATTTCGGCCTACCTGCGTAACTCGTCCATCAAGCCCTACGCCGCCTCAAGCAGCGCCGGCGGTCATCAGCGCAAGGACAGCCAGTCGGGTCGAGACGTCTTCTTGGGCAGCGCCGTGCTGCAGCCCGTGTTTGACCCGAGGAGGCAGAGTGATACTTGGTACTCGTGAGTTGCCTTCGGAGGGAGCGAGGGGGACGGGAGCTGATAAGTCGAGCTCGGCGCAGGGCAAGCAACGGAACCGGCGAGTTTAGGCTTCAAATCGCTTTCCAGCCGTCGAGGGTGAGTAATGCCCAGCTTGCTCAGCAGTAGTTTGAGCTAATCCACCTCTGTACCGCAGCACGAGGCCCTCACCATCGACGCTTTCGAGCTTCTCAAGGTCGTCGGCAAGGGATCGTTTGGCAAGGTCAGTCCTTTCTCGTCCCCGAGCCGCGCACAGCTCACCTCCTACCGCCACTCACAGGTCATGCAAGTCCGCAAAAAAGACACGAACCGCATCTACGCCCTCAAAACGATCCGCAAAGCGCACATCGTCTCTCGCTCCGAAGTCGTTCACACCCTCGCCGAGCGTACCGTTCTCGCTCAAGTCACTTCGCCCTTCATCGTGCCCCTCAAGTTTTCGTTCCAGAGCACCGAGAAGCTTTACCTCGTCCTCGCTTATGTCAATGGTGGGGAGCTGTTCCACCATTTGCAGAATGAGGGGAGGTTCGAGGAGGAGAGGGCGAGGTTCTACGCCGCGGAGTTGCTCAGTGCGCTGGATCATTTGCATCAGTTTAATGTGGTGTATCGGTACGCTCTGTCGAGCTTCTCTCTGTCGCCGTTCAAGGTCAGCTCGGCGATGAGAACGAGGGGCTGACCTCCCTTTTGCCTCCGCAGCGACCTCAAGCCCGAGAACATCCTCCTCGACATGACGGGTCATCTCATGCTGTGCGGTAAGTTTACTGGCTCTCGCCTCCCATCTACTGCCTTCATCTCGAGGCAGAGATGCAGTGAACTGAATCGTCGACTCCGCAGACTTCGGCCTTTGCAAACTCAACATGGCCGAGAACGAGAGGACGAACAGTGAGTCACGCTACCATCTCTCTTTTCTCTCCCCTTTCTTGCCACTGTTCCCTGACCGTTTGGCTCTCCCAATGATCAGCCTTCGCCGGCACGCCCGAGTATCTCGCGCCCGAACTCGTTGAGGGACAAGGCTACACCCGGACTGTCGATTGGTGGACGCTCGGTGTGCTTCTCTACGAAATGCTGAGTGGACTCCCGCCTTTCTACGAGGAGGACCATCAAAAGGTGTGCTTGGTCGTTCTCTTGCCCCCTTCAGACGCCGAAGCTGATCCTCTCCCCTCTGGTTTCCACTCTGCTCCATCCTATGCCATCTCTCGCTCTGTCTTCGGTCACTAAACGTCTCGATCGATCAGATGTACAACCGCATCGTGCACGAACAGCTCTCCTTCCCACCCTTCATCGTCGGCTCACCGCGCGACATCTGCACCCTTCTCCTTCAAAAGAATCCGGCCAACCGACTCGGCGCTAATGGCGCCAACGAGATTCGCCGTCACCTCTTCTTTCATGGACTTGATTGGACGTTGCTGGAGAGGAGGGGCATTGAGCCCATGTGGAAGCCCGATGTGGAGAGTGAGTTTGAACATTCGGCGATGTTTCGCGAGGGAGATGCTGACGCATTTGAACGCTTGCAGACGCCATCGACACTTCGGATGTGAGCTCATGTGTCTTTTGACCCCCCTACCAACGCCTTACGCTCGCTGACCGCCGTTCGGCGCTCCCAGGTCGACTCCGAGTTCCTCGCCGAGCCCGCACTGGACAGCGTCGTTGAGGATTCGCACCTCTCGGAGAGCGCACAGGATGCCTTCAGGGGGTTCACTTACGAAGCGCCCAGCGGGTTGGAGAGCGTGAGGTGATGGGTCGTAGGAGACTCGGCGCTCGGAGGTGGAAGTGAGGCGGTCGATGGTGGCTTGTGGGTGCAGAGTGCGATTGGCTTGCAGTGGGCGTAATATCAGAGATACTTTCTCGCTGTAGCCGATTGACATCTTGAGCCTGCGAAATCGGACATCCTTGCAGCAGTCGCCGCCGTTGCTCTCTTTCTCCTACGCTCACCTCGTTCCCGACTCGCTTGCTCCGAGACAGCACCCAAGCGTACTACCGAGCTACGGATACTCGTACAAATCCCTATAGCCCTCCCACCACCTCCCTACAGCTCAATACAGCCCGCTACCGCTTGCGCGTCCCATTCTCTCGCTCCTCACTCCGCCATGTCCATCACCAACCTCCACGATCCTTCCTCTGCGCCTCGGCCACCAGCAGCAGTAGCTTCCTCTGCTCAACCCACCCTGCAGAGTGAGGTACAGCGCTTGACGCAGCTCAAAGACGATCTGAACGCGTCCCTCGAGGTCTACTACAGCGTTCTCAGCACCGTGAGTCTTATGAGCTTCTCCTCCGCACTTGTAGAAACTTGCTGACACTCCTGTACTCTCCAACAGAACAAAGTCACGATGCAAACGCCTCTAATTGACCCTCAAGGCTTCCCTCGCTCCGACATTGATGTAGCAGGCGTCCGTACTGCTCGGATGCAGATTTTCAGGTTACGGAATGATCTGCAGGGTGTGCAAGGGGAGATGGAGAAGCTCGTGGAGCGGGGATTGCCGAGGGGGGAGGAGGGAGCGGTGGTGGAAGAGCAGGAGGGGGACGCGATGATGAGTGAGGGAGTGCAGCAGGAGGAGAAACCGTTTGCTAGGATTGATGGAGTGTTCCCTGGGTCGCCGGCGGATACAGCTGTACGTGGTTTTCACTCTCGGCGCTTGATTCGGTCGAGCTGACCTTCTCCCTCTTTGTTTGCCTCACGCTCCACCCTCCTCACTTCGACTCGCAGGGCATCAAACGCGAGGACCTACTTCTCTCCATCGCCCACCTCAACTCGACGAACCACGACTCTCTCCGCGCAGTCGGTCAACTCGTAGGAGCGAGCGAAGGCGTCGTGCTGCCTTTGGTCATCCTTCGTACCGTTGGGGAGGGGCAGGAGAAGCAGAGGCTGTCGTTGAGGTTGACGCCGAGGACGGGATGGGGTGGAAGGGGACTGCTGGGGTGCGTTTCGTTCATTGGAGAGACGGTCGGCGGAGAGAAGGGAGACCCGAAGTGCTGACCCTGCTCGCTTTCTTTGCAGATGCCACATTGTCCCCGTCTGAGCTCGGGCTTCAGTGCTCCTTCTCTTTTTCTCACTGGCTGGTGAGCAGCTTCTACCTCTCTTCGCAGTAGCCCCTTCTCTCCATCGCCGCCCATGAGCGAAACTCCAGCACCCTAGTCCCCGCTCCACCATACTTACTTTTCGGAGCGGGAGAGCGGTTCCTCCCAACTCTGTCTCTTGCCTTCTCCAGCACTCCACGAGTCCTTTCTCTCATCGAGGGAGAACCGGGCGTGCTCCGTGAAGAGGAAGGAACAGAGAAGGGAGGATCCGTGACTCTGAGGGCGACTCTCTCGAGTTGACTTGATCTAATCTGAGGCACTGGCGACGGAGAAAGGGACATACTTGCAGAAGAGCTGAGCAGTGGAACAATTCCGCTGACCACTCGGTTTCGAACCCCCTCCGGCAGGACAGCCTCGCGTCAGGCCCGAACAGGCCTTGTAGTACTCGGTTCCGAAACACAAAATCAGTCTTGTCGTACACATAGCTGAACGCGACTCGGCGAGCCAGCAAAACCCACCAGACTCGAAACCGCCAACGTCGAACAGTCAACGCCTCTGCTTTGGCATCTCCACCTCTCGGCGGCATCAGTTGCACCGTCTCAGCGCCTTTAGTACTGAAAAAACAGATCTGTGTATTGCTTGGGCGGCGCGTCATGGCTCGTACTGCTAAATTCCCGGGGTATCCTGACTCGCTCGCTCCCATCCGCCTCACCTCGCCTAAGCGGTCGTCGTCTGCGACGGCTTTCCATCCGTAGCCAATCCAGTGGAAGGGATGGGAGCATTGGCACTTGGAGCTCCCGCGGCGTCGGTGGGGATGGGAGCGGGGGTGGTGGTGTCTGTCGAAGGGGAGGCGGCGGACGAGGAGGCCTTCTTGGACTCTTTGATGCGCAGGGCTTCCTCGTGAACGTCGAGGACTTGTTTCGAGGTGGTGGTGTAGAAGGCTGTGAATGGAGGGAGAGGTCGAAAGTCAGCGAGAGTTCGAGAACTAACAGCGAGGTCGGGGACTGACCGTGAACCTTGGATCCGACCGTCGAGGAGAGAGCCGCTTGGTAGTACTTGGCTCCGATGATGGCGGCTGTTCGTAAAGCATGGAATGAGCATGCGTGGTAGCAGAGGAAGCAGGACGACGGCCAACTCACCAGCGTTGGCCTTGAGACTCAGACCTTGCTTCTCGTCGACCTGGGCGAGCTTCTCGCCGGCGCGGGAGACGTGAGGCTGAGCGGCAGAGGAGACCTCGGTAGCGAGAGGGTTGAAGAAGGAGAGGAAGCGGGAGGAGATGCCGTATTCTGATATCGCGAAGGGCGGGGTGAGTTCGGCGCTCGGCGCTCGGCGAAAGGAGAGCCATCAAGACTCACGCTTGTCGGCAGCGATGGACTTCTCGATGATGTCGTCGCTGAAGGTGTAGCCATGAGCGAGGTACTCAGCGAGGACAGCCGAACGGGGCTTGTCCTCCTGCTCGACATCGTGGCCCTCCTTCTCCGAGAAAGTCTGAGCGGTGCTCTCGACAGGCTTGACGTTGGCGAGAGCGGGAGCCTCGACATCCTCTGAGCTAACCGAGATGGTCGAGCCGTCGAGGGTACCGCCGTTGAGCATGAGAGCCGTCTTGGCGGCGGATTCCTGTAGGGCAGAGCGAGGCAGCTGTCATCAGTCTGTGTCCTGTGAATCACGGCTTCCATCGACGAGTCTCTGCTTCCACCCTGTATCCCTGTAGCTTCCCTCTCCGCCACGTCCGTCTCCGCTGCGCCCCATCCAACGACGTCAACAGCTTTAGTCGTCCAACACCCTTCCCGCGCTGCACTACAGTCGGAGCTGGACCTCACCTTGAGGAACGAGACCTTTGCGGTAGTTCCCTCCTGCGCTACACTCGCAATCTTGCCACAGAAGGAGAAGAAGTGCTCCAGAGTGGCCTGGGTGGTGCTCGAGGCGAGTCCAGTGACGGTGACGGAGTGAGTAGTAGGAGCAGACATGGTCGAATCTGTGACTTTCGTGTAGCGATGTAGTTTGTAACGAGCTAAATGTGGCAGAAGGAAGAGAAGAAGAGCCGAGTTCAAGTCGTGACGAGGTCGCTGTTGAAGCGGTGAAGCTGAGGCGGTGCAATGAGGTAGGTCATCAGTCAGCTGTAGAGGTACATAGCAGTGATTGACTAGACTGCTGCTTCGCACTGCCGTAAAGAGTGCAAGTCGGTGATTACCCCTCAGTGCGAAGGGCCGACCGCTCGCTCGCCCACACCAGCTTTTGGTGAATACTGAGGGCGGGTATGTGCAGACTCATGAGCTCGAGCTTTTATATGCGACTTTGCAAAGCGGCTCTGAGCCGCCGCTCGTCTGCTCAGCGCCGAATCTCAGCGCCGAACCTCACTC
Source organism: Leucosporidium scottii (assembly GCA_003054985.1). Taxonomy (NCBI): domain Eukaryota; kingdom Fungi; phylum Basidiomycota; class Microbotryomycetes; order Leucosporidiales; family Leucosporidiaceae; genus Leucosporidium; species Leucosporidium scottii. Next base: position 70,882 of record MWVB01000086.1, read on the forward strand.
CCACCTCCACTCGCCCTCTCGTGCGCCTTTACAAGCAAAAGGTGCTCAAGAAAGCAACTAAAGCAGGTAGTGCTGTCCAGCTGAGGTTAAACGAAGCCTTTGCGGCGCTCACTGGGTCGTCTGAAGTACGAGGGGTGGTGGCGAACTCGGCGTACTCGCTGCATGCGAAGAAGGGCTTCGGTCAGTCGCGGAGGCTCTCATAGCTTTGAAAATGGATCGGACCTCACCATTCATTCTTGTTGTAGCCTAAGTTGATGTCCCGAAGAGCCGCCGCGGGCAGTCCACCCTCAGACTAGGATCGCCGAACCCGATGAGCAGGGATTGTCTTAAGCATACCGGGCGGAACGAGCTTACAGAGATGTTGATAAACTGAATCGCGATCCCTGGCTCGTACTTGAGGGTCCAATTGAAGAAGAGTTTGTCGGTCTGACCGAGATGGATCACTTTCCGGTCGTTCTCGGCGTTCTTGAGTGCAACTAGCGTGGCTGTTGATCCACAGTCATAGTCAGATGGTTCACCCGAAGAGCTTCGCCACTCGCCACTGAGGTTGTAAGGCGCTACCCCGCCCGACCAGCGAAGGGGCGCGACCTCGCAGGCGGAAAGATCGGCCAGAGGTTCAGTGTCGATGATTATCTGTTGGTGGATGCCCTCATCAGTTGAAGTTGGGAGCTTGAGAGTGTTGAGCTACCTCACAGGCTTGTGTTCAGCTGGGATGCTGTCACCGAGAAGGAAAAGGGTCAGTGCCGAGTCCCTTGCCATCTTCTCCTACAGGACCTCACCAGTCCTGAGTGTCTCCCGCAACTACCGTCATATTCCCTTGTCCATTCCAGTCCGTGTTCGTGGTCGAGTTTCCACTGGTCCCGGCAGGAAGGATGGTCTGAAGAAGGAAAGCGAGTCAGCGCTCGGTCGGCGGCTCGGGGCCGCTTCGAGAGGCGCACAACGACGGAGACGTTGATGTTCGTTCCTTCGCAACATAGAAGGATCAGCTAGAGCTGGCCAGTGGACTTTGAAGCCCCAAACTCACCAGCAGGGAAGCTGACCTCGAATGGCCAATCGCGCAACTCGTTCGAAGCGTCGAAAGTCCTCGTCTCGCGGTAGATCCCATCCCAATGCTGGTTGGAAGCCGCCTCGTAAGGCTGGTAGAGAGCAGAGACTGTGACATTCGGGTCAGCATCATCTCGGCGAGCGTGGCTGTTGTGCGCCGGAAAGCGACCAGCAACTCACCTTCCACCTCGTAGTTACCAATCACGTTGTCCTCACTGTCTCGTGGAAGGTCTGCTCCTCCCCACTGAATCCGAGCTTGGTCGCACTCCTTCAGCTCGTCGGCGCCGAAGAGAATTGTCAAGGCGCCGTTGCTGCTCGCTGCAAGAAGCAGCGAGGCGAGGGCGAACATTGAGGGTTTCATGTGGTCGGAGAGGGCAGTCAAAGTGCGTGCAAGAGGAAGAAAGAGCAAGACACTTGACAGAAGTCCCCACCGCCCGAGACGAGGATGACGAAAGAGCTTGAGCCGAGCAGCAAGCGCCGCCCGGCCGAGCGGGTCAGGGACTAGTCGTCTTGGCGAACTCTCTGCTTGGTCAGCTCTTATTTCCATGTCTATGTCCCTTGAAGCCGAAGAGATCTGACCTGGCTACCGATCTTGCGAACGAGGAAGTTGTCGAGAAAGCATAGCAGGACGGAAGCCAGCGCCGAAGGTGTTCTTCCCTTGAGAGTCCTCTCAGTCGTAGCTTGCAGGCAGGACTAGCTCAAGATCATTGGGATACACGATAGCGCGGTGCTTGACGCCAGGGGAAGCCTTCCCGACCTGGTTTGCCGGCCGAACGAGAGGCTGCCGAGCTCGAGCTCGGCTTGAAAGACGAAAGGACAGCAGGGCGTATGTACAGGTCGCCTGCTCTCGTGTATCCGCTAGTCGCGCCACACTGGGCCTCTAGAGGAGTCGTAGAGAAGTGGGGTATCCCAACAAGGCTTGGACGGCAACCGAGCTGTCGAGCTCGGCGGTTGTCGTCGGCCGGTGGAGAAGGGGGGCGGGGCTGCCTCTCAATTACAGCGCTCAAGGTCTTTTAAAGCGAACGAAAGAGTGCACCAGAGAAGACAGGAGCTGGAGAAGGCTTTTCTCAACTGCAATGCCTTCGGTAGGTCGACAATCTCAAGGTATCGTGACAGCAGCTACATTACTACATCATCTTCGTCATCATCGCCTCTTGCCCGCCTCGCGCACCGCCGCCAACCGTCCAGCATGCCCCGGCGGCACGTTCAAACGTCGACTCTGACTCTGCCTCGTCTCTTCGGCTTGGAAGCCCGGGATGCGAATCGAGTAGCTTCGTTCTGGTGGTGAGAGAGGGGGTTTAGCTCGAGTGGGGAGAGGAGAGAAGGAGAGAAAGGAGAAGGACGAACCGAGATGCAGAGCAAGATCCTTGACCTCGAGACGATCCGACTTGCGGTGCTTGGCGAGTTGGCAGCCGAACCGAGTGATGGAGTCGATAAATTCGTCGGCGATTTCGAGAAGTAGCTGTCAAGGCGAGAAGATCAGCGCTAGTCTCGGAGGAAGGAGGACAACAACTCACATCCTCAACATCATCGCTCAACCTCTCCTCGGGGTCCACTCCCTCGACCAACTCCCTAATCTTCCTCTTACTGACCGTTCTGCCCTTCGAATCCTCCCTCATATCCTTCAACACATTCCCCTGACTATCCTTCAACCCCAACAAACTACTCGCATCCCCCCTCCCCAGCGCCTCGGCGACTTGCTGAGGCCCCATCCCCGGATGCCTCGTGATGGCAGGAGTGGAGACTGCTGGCGAGTTGGCGAGGCCGGAGGAGAGGGTGGGTCGAGGAGCAGGGAAGGCTTCGGGAGTAGGGTTGGGCATGGAGAGGTTGGCGGGGATGGGAGTGGGGCCGGTGCCGCCGAGAGCGAGGTAGGGGGGCGCTGAAGAGCCGGGTGGTTGTTGTTGCTGAGGAGCTTGGGAGAATTGAGCGGGGTTGCCAGTGGCGGGTTGAGCTGCTCCTCCTCCTTGCTGGTGTTGATGCTGCATCTGCTGAGCTTGTTGCAGAGCCTGCTGGTGGGCGAGCGCCTGAGCTTGAGCTTGCGCCTGCTGCTGAGCTTGCGCTTGCTGTTGGCTCTGAGCGTGCGCCTGTTGCTGCGAAGCGAGCATGGCCGCGTTCTGAGCATCCTGCGCCTGCTGCTGCTTCTTGGTGAGCTTCTTGGCCGGTGGAGCGCCTCCCTTCTTGGGGTCGAGAGCGCCGCTCGGGGGCGACTGGCCGGGAGGGAGAGCGGTGGCGCCGGCTGAGGGCGACTGACGGAGTGGTGGAGCGCCTGGGGGGAGGGCGAGTCCGCCCGGCTGCTGGTAGTTGGAAGGCGAAGCGGTGCGATACTGTCCACCGTTAGCGCCCTGCTGCATCTGCAGCTCCCTCGCTCGCTTCTCCATCGCTAGCCTCTGCGCCTCCTGAAGTCCCGCGATATTGACGCCCGCCGGATTCGATGCCACGCCCGGCTGCTGAGGGTTCTGCCCGCCGTTCTGGTTGTGCGCCGCGAGGAGGAGCTTGATCACGCGTTGGAGGTTGGTCTTGGCCGACTCGAGCTCGGACTGCATCTTGACGCGTTGCTCATCGGTAACGTCCGGCCTGTTGAGAGATGCGAAAGGATCAGACCTGGCAAAACCGAGCGAGCGACAGAGCGAGAAAGCTCACCGACGAAGAAGCTCCTCAATGTGGTGTACGCGCTGCTGAAGGGCTTGGACGGCCTGCGTGGCGTTCTGCTGATTCGGCTGTTGTCCCTGCTGATGTTTGTAAGCTGGTGTAGCCTCTTACCGAGCCGACCTCGACCTAGCATCGCCGAACTCACCTGCACTGCTTGCGCCGCCTGCTGCTGAGCGAGCTGCTGAGCCTGAGCCTGCGCCATCTGCTGCTGTTGCTGTTGCTGGAACTGCTGTTGCTGGGTCTGAGCTGTAGACATCGAGGAGAGAAGGTCAAACCTTGGAGCGCGGGGAAGAGCGAACCGGTCTCGCAAGTGACGTACCATTCGACCGTTGCGCTACAGCAGCTTTGAGAAGCGCCATTTGCTCGTTCGTCAAGCGTTGACTGGAAGCGAGGATCATGACGTTCTGCATGAGAGGGCTCTGCGAGTTGGGCGCTTGACCGGGCGGGAAGAGGGTGTTTTGAAGGTGCTGAATGCCGGCTGCTTGGTTGCCTTGGAGATGCGGAGGGAAGAGCTGGGAGATAGCTGTAGTACAGAACAAATCAGCTCCCGTACAGCTGAACGGAAAGCGAGGGGAGAAACGCGAGACGAACTGGCGGCGGGGTCCTGCTGCTGCTGCTGCTGCTGGTGATGTTGAGCCTGCTGTTGGGCGTGGAGCTGAGCCTGCCTCTGCGCCGCCATGAGCGCCTGCTGCTGATGGTCCATCGGCTGCTGCTGGCCCTGCTGCTGGCCTCCCATGTTTCCGAGGTTCAAGCGATGGCCGGCCATCCACTCTTGGATCAGCTGCGCCGTGGCATCTTGTCCCGTTGTCGCCTTTATGTTGCGCAGGTACTCCTGTAGCGCTTGCATCTGCTGAGGATTGAGCTGGGAGGCGAGCCCTTGAGGCTGAGGCGTGCCGCCTGGCCTTTGTGGCTGCTGCTGACGAGAAGCCATGGCGATGGCGAAGAGAAGGCGGAGAGGGAAAGTGACGAAGCAGCGACTCTGTAGGTGAGCAGGTAAGTCAGCAAGCGAGGTCTGCCCAGCTCCAGCTTGAAACGCTCGAGATGGCGGTCACGCGCCTGCTGCTGTAGCGCTCTTGTTCCGCTCGAGCTACCATACAGCAGAGCAGTGCCTTCTGATACCGAGCGATGGCTTACACCCAATCAGGCCTGTCCGATCCCAGCTGGACGAGACCTCCGAAAGCTCGAAGCTGGCTGCTCGAGGAGTGACTTAAGAGCGGCGAGACGTCGACGAGATGAGGCAGTAGGAGAGCCTAGTAGGCGCGTTGGGCTGGTACAGACGCTGTAACCTTGTACGAGCGGCTGACAGTCGAGCGAAGAGACGAGGTAAGAGATGGGGAGAGAGAGCTGCTCAAGCGGACAAGTCGAATAAGTCGAGAGAGGAGACGGGTCTGTGTCCTACCACAACTTGCTGCTTCTACTTGTTCGCGCTCTCCTACAACCTTACAGCTCGACTACAGCCTTTGAGCCGACTGCAGTTCAGTACAGACCAGTCTTTCTCCCTGCTTCTGCTCTTTTCGAGCAAGCGGTGAGTTTCGTGGCTCGCTGCTGTCCAGCTGGGCTACTGAACGGACGAAACAGGAGCTGAAGACGTCTGACACCCCTGCAGCTCGTCCCGAGCTCGTTAGCTCGCTATATAAACCTTCGCCGTTGCCCTCCCCTTTCCATCTTTCGCCATGAGCCTCGACCTTACTGGCGACACGCCCACGCTCGTTCTTGATACCGCAGAGAAGTGCAGCAACTGCCAGCGACCAAGTAAGCTTGAATCGAGCGTCTCATTCGCCGAGCTGATCGCCTTTTCGACCTTTCGCAGCGGCAGACTTTCCTCAGCTCCAGAATGGGCGGTTATTGCTGTGCGCCAAGTGCAAGACGGTGGGAGTCGAAACGGGCTACTGCTCCCGGTGAGTAGAGAGCGCGTCCACCTCCCATTGGAAGCCGTCAAGGAAAGCTGACCCTCTTCGCCGAAACCAGGGAATGCCAACTAGCTCACTTCAAGACTCACAAGCCGTTCTGCGGTCGATCTCCATTATTACCAGCAACACCAACAGCAACCCCGTCAACCCTCGCAACTTCGCCCTCCTCCACAACAAGCACTTTCACACCTCCCCCCTCCCTCGCGCTCCACACCGCCTGCCTTTCCTCCCTCCCAACCCCTCACTCCATCTCCTACCTCTACTACCCCACCTCTCCTCTCATCTCACCACCCCCCGATCCACTCCCCATCACCCTCCCCCGCCCCACTCAGTCACTCTTCACCCTCCTCCGTCTCGTCGCCAACGCCACCGGCAACCCTCTCAGCGTCAATTTGATGTACTCGATTATGCTCGCCGACGCGGAACAACAAGGAGCGAAAGAAGGGAGGTTGGTGCAGCAGCTGGGGGAGGAGTATGGGTTTGATTTGAGGAAGGCTTTGGAGGAGGAGGAAGAGCCTAGTGAGGAGGAGCTGGAGGAGGCGATTGGGGGGAAGAAGGGGATGGGGACGTTGCGTGAGTAGCTGTGAATCATGGAGTCTGCTCGCCGATGGCTGACCACCCTTTGCCTGCTCCCACAGTGGCTTGGCAGATGGCCGAAGCCGAGCGATTGAGGGATTGAGCAGCGTAGAAGCGACCTGCAATCTCGCTCATAACCCTACAGCTGCTTCGAGATTTGGCACAGCTGTCTGGAGGGCTCACACAACCGACCCGCCGCCCTTGTGCCCGCCCACACCTCGCCCGAAGCAGTTCGGCGCTCGCCATCTCGCTCGGTCGCCATTCAAAAGCCAACAAAAGCATTGCGTGTATGCGTATACGTGCGTCGGAGAGTCCTACCAAAACTAAGTACATCCTCTTCCTCCCATCCCATACCACTACCTCGCTACTCCCATCTGCGCCTGCTCGGCTCCAGCTCCAGCGCCAGTCCTCGTTCCTTGAGTCCCGAATCCCTCCTCCTGCTGCTGCTGCTGGGCCATTGGACGGCCTGAGATACGATCCTCCTCCCCTCTCCTCATTTTGAGCTTATCCATGATGGGCTTGATCTCGGAGGCTTTGGTGCAGCCCTTCACGCACGAAGCGGGCACGGGTCGGTCGCGATAGATGACGGGTTGGATGATGTTGTGTACCTTCACATCCGGAGGTGATTAGTCAGGGAGTTAAGGAAAAGGGTGCAGAAGGGAGAAGGGATCTCACATGATAATGAATCGTCGTGGTGATGGTCTCGCCGTTCTCGATGACCTGGCGCTCCTCGCAAATGTGCGTCTCGCTCGAGCGGTGCTTGTTGAGTGAAGCGAAAAAGGCTTTATCCTCCTCCGAGTTGGTTTGCTCCTCTGCGTGCGGGAAGGGCGTCAGCTCGATGCTCGGCGATGGTTCATTCGACTTCGGCGAAAGAGTGAGAGCCAACGCACCGTACTCGTGGGAGAGTGGTTCGGTTTGGTGGTAGTGTTGTTCGGGTTTGTGGACCTCTTCGATGAGGGGTTGGATGTGGTGCTGCACATGGTGGATGTGCCGCTCAACTTCTCGTTGACGAGTGACGAGCTCCGTTTCGTGATGGATGATGCGCTCGTCTGTTTCGAGAGGAAAAAGAGGAGGGTTCGAGAGATTAGTACAGAGCTTTTCTGAGGTCTTCTGTAGCCATAAAAGCTCCTTAGCACCTCGAAAGCTCGGCGCCTTCGCAAGACGCACGGGCCCCTCCTCGCTCAGCAGCTCGGTCCAAGCGAAAGGACTCACGAAGCACGGGCGCCAAAGTCTTGTGATCCTGTTGCGAATCATCTACAATCTTCTGCGAGAGTTTGGAGCCTAATCCCTCCCTGTCTCCTTGCTGATGCTGGTGCTCGTCATCGAGCGAGAGCTTTCGCATCCCTTGCTCCGGCGCCGTCTCTGCACTGGTTCGTCGGTCTCCTCTGACATCCTCGTCGGCAGGCGGGGAGAAAGAAACGTTCTTGCTGTGTGAGTTGTCGGTGGTGGTGGGAGAAGTGGCCATGGCAGGCGAAGCGTCGTTGCGAGTCGCTTCGGAGGATGGGTGAGGCTGATGCTGGTGGTCCGAAGAGGACGAGTCGCCCGAGGCTGAAGAGCGATGAGCAAAGCGCTTGAGCTTGTCCATCTGGTGTGAGTGCAGCGGTGCAAGAAAGCCAAGCTGCTCACTCCCCCCTCGTCAAAGCCCGCTGCGAAATGGTCGACTCGTCATGAAGCCTCTCGGTGAGTTGCTGGCCAGTGGCAAGGACGAGGCGCTGGGAGCAGCTGATCGGAGCGTTCAATGTTGACGTCTGGGGCTCCGTTTTGAAGATCAACAGGCGCCTGACACTGAGGTTGCTCTGTGGCATCGCCCAGCGCCAGCGCCGAGAGATTTTGGAAGACCATCGCCGAAGCAGGTTCTTGAGGTAGGTTGGCGGTTAGAACACAAGTGAATTGGCTGAGGAAAAGGATTGTGTCATTCAAAAGCCTCGATGTGTGAGAAGTGGAGTGTACTATGCTGTTAAAGGCTCTGCAGACCCGCCCAGAGAGATAGCTTCGGCTCGGAGCTCGGTTGAGCGAGTTCTAGCCAGTGTTGCACAATGCGAGCAGCGGCGTCTAAGGAGAGAGTCTGTCACACTCCACTGTTGATCCTGACTGAGCCTTAGGGCCAAGTCACTCGATTCTGATCCGCTCGCTCCCCCATCTTCACCGAACAGCGAGAACTCATCCTGCAGCTCATCCGAAGCGCGCCGAAGACGTTTGAAGCAGCGGAGCATCCATATCCAATCCTATGCGGAGCTATGGTGCTCTGTCGCCGAGCCTGACGGTGATGAATCAAGCGAGGAAGCGGCGAGAGGAGAACAACAAAATCGGGTCGACAGATCGACAGCGGGTCTCCCTTGGACTACATTTTGCTCGTTTTACCGCATCGATTTCTGCACCACAGTAACTCGCCCCTCAAGCCAGTCACCTACAGCATCCGTCCCTGCACCTCATCAGCCTTTGCAAGCGCCAAGAGTCGTCCCATCCTCATCGCGCCGCCGCTTCGGGTGAGTGGCGCTTTTTGAACGGATTGCAGCGAGATGAAAGGGTACAGGGAATGGTGGATAGGATGTAGGAGAATGCTGCTGGAGCTGTAGGAGATCAGGAAGCTGTAGAGAGGACAAGCACGTGCGGATCAGCAGCTCGATGGAACGCGGCGGCGACTCGGCGTGGGCGTTGAGTAGACGAGTACAGACGATGGACGAAGGGCGCAGGACTGTATCGCCCTACAGAACCGCGGCTTGGGTCAAGCCGAAGTGACGGCGCCCCTTCACCTACAGCATCGAGCATGTCTCCGTTCTCTCCCCGAAGAAGCGCGGCTAATCCTGGCTTGAAACCCACTTTGCTACAGGCGCCCGACTACCAGCATGACTTCTGCACTCCGTCATCGTCTTCCTCATCGCAATTCATCACCTCCACCCCAGCCCGCTTCTCCTGCCCTTTCTACCCCCTTCGCCTCGGATGCCGGTTCCCTCTCGGCGCCAGCACCCTCACGACCTTCCTCACGCCCTCGCTCTTACTCGATGAGACCGACCTCCTCCCGTCAAGCTCCTTCCTTCATCTCCCTCGCATATCCTTCCTCTCTCCTCGAATCGCTGGATCTGCCGAGATTCTGGAGCTTGAGGGACCTGCTGCTGGGCAAGCTGGACGAGGCAGAGGAGGACGTCAAGCGCTTGAAGGAGTGGAGCGAGTCGGAAGAGGCGACGTGCGGTGAGACGGAAGATGATGACGAGGATTGGGAGGTCGTTACGAGGAGGAAACGAGGGGGAGCCAAACGCACCGGCTCGGCTTCGGTAGAGGGCTCAAAACGCCCTGCCAGAGTCAACAGCTTGAACGAGGAGCTCAGCACCCTCGACCACTTTACCAAAACGGCCGCCGAGTTCCTCTCGGCCCTTCGCGCCGAACTCCCCTCCCTCTCCGCCTTCCCTATCCCCTCCTCCTCCGACTCTTCCGCCCCTCTCGTCGACTGGCAGCTCTCCCCCGAAGCCCGCATCGCCCTCGACAAATTCCTCGACGACCACCCTCTCCCCACCTTCCCCGTCCTCGACCTTCGCGCCCGCATCGGCGACTCGAAGCAGCGCGCCACCGACTCGGCCACCGCCCTTCGTACTCGCGTCTCAGTCGAGCTCGCTTCTCTCCGCGATCTCCTCGCTCAGCTCAACAATAATTCGGAGAGCGTCTACTCTTACCTCCCCTCCCCCTCCGTCCCTACCCGCCTCACCGAGCTCCGCGACTACTTCTCCGCCGAGTCGGCCAAGCTGAGCGAGGCGCTCCACTCCCTTTCGGATGAAGCTTCCGGCAGCTTGCACGCTGGAATCGCTCATCTCCAAGATGGCGCGCACGAGCTCTCGGCGTTCGTGACGGAAAAGTCGAGCCAGGCGATGGACGAGGCCACGAGGATGTACCATGCGGCGTTGGAGGGTGGGAGGCAGAGGTTGTTGAGGTATGAGGAGCTGCCCCATGCGTGGAGGAACAACCCGCACATCATCAGCGGCTACCGCTTCACCTCGATTGAGCGATGGGGCGCGCTACTTAAGTCGGCCTTCGAGTGGCATAACGAGGTGGGTTCTTACTTAGCCTTCCCGTGTCTTACTTTCCTTATTGATATTGACCGCCCCGACAGACCATCAACATCCAGTCGCATCTGATTGGCTTCATCTCGCTCGTCTTCCTCCTCATCTTCCACTTCCCCGGCTCGCCTCATTCCCTCCCCTCCTCCCACCCCGCCGACACAGCCATCGCCCTCCTCTTCATCGGCGCCGCCATGAAGTGTCTCCTCTGCTCCGCCGCCTGGCATCTCCTCGCCGGGTGCGCGACGGGGCATTGGCACCGTGGAGCTGCTTGTGTCGATTATGTGGGCATCTCGGGCCTCATCGCGGCGTCGGTGATGGGGATCTCGTATTATGGGTTTTACTGCAAGCCTCAGGTCGCGTCGGCCTACATGGTCTTCTCGGCGACGTGCGGCGTGGTGGGCATGATCCTGCCGTGGGTGAGTGCCTTCGACTGCCATTCAGACGCCGAGAGAGACGATGGGAATGATGACTGACTCGTTCTGCGCGTCTACAGAAACCCTGGTTCAACGACCGCGAGTTCAAAATGTGGCGCATCGCCTTCTTCCTCGGCCTCGCTGGCTCGGCTCTCACTCCCCTCGCCCATCTCGCTTACCTCTACGGCCTCACCAACACCGTCTTCTTCTTCTGTGCGTCGCCTTGGCATTCCATCTCCTCTTGTTCCTCGACCAAGAGCTGACCTTCGCCCCTCTCCCTCCAATTGCAGACCCCGTCGGCCTCTCCGCCCTCGCCTACCTCGTCGGACTCGCCTTCTATGCTCAGCAGTTCCCCGAATGCTCAGCTCCCGGTCGCTGGGACTTCCTCCTCGCTTCCCATCAACTCTGGCACAGTGAGTCTCGGGACTTCCTTCCTCTGCCTGGCGCCGAAGCTGACCTCTTTTCATCTTCCCATCGCAATAGTCGCCATCGTCGTCGCCGTCTGGATGCACTGGCGTGCTCTCACCTTTTGGGCCACCGCCGCGTCCCTCGGAGAGGATCTTAGTTGCGCTGCTCGGTGACGAGTAGTCGAGTCGGTCTTCATCTCTCGTACATAGCATCCCCTCTGTTTCCGTCTGCCTTCGTTACTCTTCTTTTTGCACATTTGTTCTGTAGATGGCGCGCCCTGGGCGCGGCTTGCTTTCAATAGAAGCTTACTCGTTGTTCTCACTCCTTGAGCTTGAGCTCGGCGACGAGAAGCGAATTGCACTTGGGCTCGGCGCTCGGCGGCTCGCTCCTTCTACCTGTGTTAAATAAGGTTGATACTGCCCACCGATTTAGATGAGTGTCTCACTCGGGTGGCATTGTCCCCTCACGCTTTCAGGTTCATTTGGCTCGAGGTGGGTCAGCTTTCACTGGCACCTCTCGAAGGGGACAAGCTCTCGTCGCTTGCCTTCAGCAGGCAACCAGCTGAACGAGCTCGGGCTCACAAGCATGGCTCGACCCTACTCTCTACAACTCACCTCGTACAGCGGCACCCGGCCTTTGAACGAGAAGGAACACCCCTCCCTCTCTCTCCTCGCCGTCGCGGCCATCTCGTGGCGTGGTCGGACATTGGAGGGACATGAGCACCTCACACAATCTCTGAGCTTCTCGCTACCGCCCGCTCGTGTAGCAAGAATGGATCATGACCTAGAAGCGCTGCAGCTCGAGGAATCGCTCCGAGAGATCCCTCTCGAGTACATTAGGGGCAAGCTGAAGCAATTAGGTGAGTAGAAACGAGCTGATTTATACTTAGGTATGTTTGCTGACCGTTTCAATCCCCTTACAGGACCTGCCATGCTCGCCTCGACTCTAGACACGACCGGTCAGCATGCCGGCTCCGTCTCCTCCGCATCCGAGGGCTTTCCAGCACCTGCACCCTCCCACAAGCTCCTCATCACTTTTGAGGATTCCTCCCAGCCCCTCCTTCTTCCCATCCACGGCCTTGTCTGGGCGCTCGCCTCCCCGCTCCTCGCCCCCCTCGCCAACCCCTCCTCCTCCGAAGCGCCGCCCTTCCCACTCGACATCCCCTCCAGCTCCAGCTTCCATCTCTTCCACACTTGGGTTTATCTTCAATCTACTCCCGTCCTCCTTCGCACCCTCTTCTCCTTCACCAACGACGAACCGAGATCATTGAACGCATCGCCCGAGCAGTTGGTCGCGCTTTGCTCGGCGCAGAAGCCTACCACACTCTTGGCGAAGCTGGAGCTGCTCAGTGGACTCTATCGGAACGCTGTGGCGCTGCAGGTGTGGGACGACGAGCTGTGGATGATGATGAAGGGCGCTTGGCGGCTGCTGGTCGACGGGCTGCAGGTCTCGTTGAGACGGCAAAGGATGGAGGAAGGCGGCGAGGCCGAGTAGATGGACAGTATCCTTGTTGTAACTACTACATCTGTGCTGGGTGATAAGTGACCCCGAACTCTCGCCAGCAGCCAGCTTGCTCCCGGCGCCGCGGCGCTGTCTGTCGTAGATTCAGAACGGCTTCGGCTGCCTCGGGGGAGCACTTTGGCAGTTTCTACGCCAACTCGGCCTAACGAAGAGGCTTTTGTACATTATCAGAGTGTGCCCAAATCATCACCGGCCGCCTCCAGACAGTCCAAACAAGCAGGAAGGCGGTCACTGCGATCGACGGCGGAGGAAGGGCAAGCTCGGCAGCTTGGAAGAGCAAGAGACAGCCGCTTATACTTGCGCAGAAGGACTTTTCAACCTGTAGAAGCGGATAGAGCGCTGGGCAGCCTACATGAACGCGTTGCCAGCCCTCAGCTTGCCTCAATTCATTACTTGGCGATCCTCGAGTGTCTTTGCCGCTCCGTGCAGCCCACCAGCTCCATTGCGGGCTGCATTCGCTCACCATTCGTAGCTCGATAATCTGTTCTGGCCCGTGCGATCTCCGCTGGCCAGCCTAACGAGCTGCAGAGCCCTCCCAAGAACCGCGAGCCTGAGAGTCCGAGTCGCAATCGCCGAATATCTTTGATGTTGTTCTCGGGGCTACCCCGGGTCCCTTCTCCTGAGGTCAAGAAGCTCAAGCTACTCATCACACTGTGAAGTCGATTTTACTAGCTTTCCAAGTGTCTTCCGACAAGGAGACCGGCGCCAAACCTCGCTCGGTCGGCGCACGGACCTTTGCTCCTCGAGATCGTCTTCTCGTTCGAGCTTCAGCGGCGGGAAGGCTGTGGTGAATAGATGGAAGTATGTTCCGCGCCGTATGTGTTCCAAATGTCTAGCGCGAGTCGCCGCATTCTGCCAAATAGGGTGCTCGGCGATCCTCATCTGCCTTGCTGCTTCCCGCCGTGCTGCTCTTCGTCACTTTGCATCCTCGCACGGTAGCCGCTGCATCCAGAAAATCTGGAGCTTAAGGCTAGAATGCTGGCCTCGCAGGACGTCTCGCTGCCCTTGAGCCAGGTGGCTGCCAGGCTCCGAGCCGAGCGCCGAGCGCCGAAGTGGTCAAATCCGACCGAGAAAATGGACAATAATAGGACTGACTCGGATCCGAGTGAGCCCGAGTTCAAGGTATCTTTTTTTGGCCCGCTCTGAGGAGCCCCAAGACCGGAGAGCGGGAAGAAAGTACGTTCACCGAGATTCCTGGCTTGCTTCGCGGACTGCTCCTTGTGCTCGCAAATATGAGCCGACCTCTCAATGTAGCTCTCTTCACCTGTTCTTGCGTTTACATGAGACTCGCGCTGTCAGCAGACGAAAAGGACGCTCTGGGCGTCCGGTCGCTTGGGTCGCCGTCCCCTCTCCCCTCCGTCACCTCCTCTCCGCTGTCCGGCGTCGATCCCGCTGGGACTGTAGGGCAGCAGCAAGAGGTGAAAAGGGCGTCTTCCTGGGTTGACTTCAGCCTCCTCACGTCCTCTCTCCCATCTTCACCGACCTTACGCCCTTATACCTTCCTTCTTGAAGCGTTCTTCCACTCTTTCGCCATGCCCTCCATCTTCAAACTCTCCGTCGTCGCCGCCTTTGCTGGTAACGACTCTTATTTTGTTGAACGCGACCTCGCAAGCTGACCTCGAGACCTCCCCTGCAGCCATCGCCGCTGCTTCTTCTCTCAACGCCGAGCAGGCCGTGGCCCTCGCTCACTCGAAGAGGTCTTGGCTCGGTCAGTGCACTCTGAGCCTGTTCGTCCGAATCAGAGGCTGACATTCGCTCTTTCCCTCAGGTGACATCTTCAGCGGTGACGACGAGGAGGAGCAAGCCAACTCGACAACTGGCGCCAGCTGGTCGGATTTAAAGGCGGCCCTCGCCCTTCCCTTCCCTCCCGAGTCGTGCACTTCCAAGTGCTCTACTTGGTACAACGAGTTTGCCGTAGGTTCATTCTTATATTCCCTCCACTTTCACATCCACTGACTCCCTCTCGATCCTACAGGGCTGCAGCTCGCTTTCGAACTCGACCAACGACTACAACACCAACGTTTCGCTGGCTTGCACCTGCGGCAACACCCTTGCTGATGCCGCCCCCGGATGCTTCTCGTGCGTCAGGGCCGTCAACTCGAGCTACGCCCTCTACACCAACTTCACATTGGCTCGTGAGTAGCGTTTCGCCTGCGCCATGGCCGAGCGCCGAGCTGACACTTTACCTCCTTCAGTCGTCAATGGTGAGTGTTCCGACTTTACCGGAGGAAACTGGACCAACACTACCACCACTTCGGCTGGAGGACTCGTCGATGCGACTAGCGCGGCCGCCGGGCTTCTCGCCGCCGAGGGAGCTGCCATTGGAGCTCTCCTCTTTGCCGGTTTGATGATGGTGGCTTGAGGAGAGGTCAGCAGAGGTTGATTAGGACGATCATTAGGGTTGTGCAAGTACTGCACAAGCTATTGAATCGGCAACGTCGTGCGCGGGCGAACTTCGGCGCTGTGGCAAACCTGAAAGCTGGCGCGAATAACTCTCTATAGCGATCCAAAGCTCATGTCAACTGATACAATACAGCAAATACAACCTAACTAAGACTATGTGAATGGTACAGACAGCGCACTATCTTCTTTCTCCCTCGCTCTCATGCTTCTCGGCTCTCGGCCTCCTCCGCCGCGCGCTCCAACAGCTCAGACTGCACGAGTGGTCGCATGATTTCCTGTGGGTTGAGATGGATTTCAGCAAACTCGCGATGGAAGAAAGATGGCGCCGAGCACTCACACTGAGCGTAATCCTGACCGTCGCGAGCCCCATGAGCAGCGCCTTCTCCTCACTAGCAAACCTCTCATCCGAAAGGAAGAACTGATCTCGGTTGATCAGCAGAGTGTGGGCTCTTGCCGCGAGGCTGTTGTACAGGGCAAGGTCAGCTTTCTGTGAGCGAGCGAAAGAAGGAGCTCGAGGTCAAGCCGACGGACCTTCGCAAGGCGGATTGGATGGCTGGTGGCGGAGGACCATCCAACTTGCTCAGAAAGTCGTTGAGCTCTTCTAGTGCATTCTCTAGTCGAGTAGCATTGAGTGAGGGATTCTGTGGGGACGCGCCGACGGAGGCAGAAGCGAGGATCAGTTTCGCTCCTTCTATCGTCGGAGAGGGAGAGAGGAACTCACCTGGGTGGCTGAGGGGTGTGATACAGGGCCATGGGAAGCAAAAGGTGTCTGAATAGCGAGTGGGACCATGTCGAGTAGCAGAGAACGATGTGGTAGAAGGCAAAGAGTCAGTTTCTGCTGCCTCTCGCTTCTCCGACGGGTCGCAGCTTCCTGACTGTTCGCGACAGCGAGGTGCATGTATCGGAGTCGAGACCTCGGGATAGCTGCTGCAGAGATGTATGCGAAGAGCTGTCATTCAGAAGGCGTGCAGAAGAGCGAGCCTGAGAAGGAAAGGAGCGCCGAAGAGAAGACTTCCCCGCAATCACTGGCTATCATTCTATCACGGAGCAGTCGCCTGGCTTCTGCAGCCTCTCGAAGGATGTAACGACGCAACAAATGTATATCATACGGATCAACGCTCGAAAACAGGCTACATCGCCACCTTAAACCACCTTCTTCGGCTCTGCTGCTCCAGCAGCTCCAACCGCTCCAGCCTCTCCCTTGCCCTTCATCTTCAACTCCTCGACATAGTTGCCAGGGAACCAGCCCTGGGTCCCATCCCTCAGCCTTCCCCTCCACCAGGCGTTGGTCTTGCGCTCCTCCTCGGGAGTCAGAATGGCGACGACGGCGTCTTTGGTGAGGGTGAGCTCTTCGGGGTTGGTTGCTTCGTAGGGGAAGAGGGCGCGGGCGAAAGTAAGACTGGAGGGGTCGAGAGGGACGGCGGGAGGGAGAGGTCGACCATGCTCGTCGAATTGGGGAGGGGCGAGGGAAGGATCGGCGGCGATCCGGCGAGCTTCCTCCTCTTGACGCGAGACGATGAGCTTGACGAGGCGGGTCATGAGCCATGGGAGTCCGATGACGGCGAGGAAGAAGACGACGAGGGGCTTCTTGTTGAGCTTGTTCTTGCCCGTTCCTCCTGCGCCGGCAGCCGCTCCTCCACCTTGCTCGAACGCCTTGAATCCCTCCGCCGAAATGTCGGCTTTCGGTGTTCGTCCGAGCGCCTTGTCCAGCAGTCCTCTGCACCAGCGAATAAGGGCAAAGATGCTGAGCACCTGGCCGAGGTAGTTGCGAAGGTGGCCGAGTTGCTCAGCGACGCCGATCATGGCGAAGAAGGACGAGTGGGTGGCCATGACGGTGCTTTCGAGCATTTGGGCGAATCCTCCGAAGGCGCCGACGATGGATTGGAGGAGTTGGAAGGTCGCCGCCGTGCCGCTCTCCATCCTCTGCGAGAGGCTCATCCCGTCCGGTCCCATCATCCCTGGTCCTCCCATGCCCATGCCCATACCCATGCCGCCCATGCCATATCCTCCATACCCTCCTCCCATTCCGTACCCGCCGTAGCCACCGTACGAGCCCATTGAACCCATGCCGTAGGATCCCATGCCGCCGTACGAGCTCATCCCTCCGTAGCCTCCGTAGCCGCCCGAACCGTAGCGCGAGTAGCTTGAGCCGTAGGGAGATGTCGTTGCACCGTAAGGGGAGGTGGTGGTGGCGCCGTAACGAGAGCCGTACTGTGGGAGAAGGGAGCGAGTCAGCGACCAGTTGCGAACAGCGCACGGGGGAAGCTGGGACCATCTGCGCGGAAGCGACACCGACAGTGTAGTTTTGTCTGAGCGGAGCGCATGCAACTGCAGCACGAGCCCTTGACAGCTCCCGTCCAGTGCAGACGTCAGCTTATCAAACGCGGTTGCCAGGTGAGAAGCTGCCGTGCGCCGTCACTCGCTCCGGATCGAGCAAAGTCGGACTACCCCGAGCGCGAACCTCGAAGGAAAGCCGCCCTCTGCACGAGAGCAGTCCCGTCGTCGATGTAGCCCTGCAGCCCTGCCTCTTCCTCAGCGCGGCTCCGGTTGCTCCTCGCTCCGCTCCTCCGGGTCGTCTCTCCCTTTCATCATCCTCCAGACTGCAGCGCTACAGCTCTCGCTGTACCTCGTCAGTTCCCTCTCCCGTGCCTGCCCTTGCCATCCACGCGCTGAGCCATCGAGACTGACACTCGCCACTTACCGCTCCAGCTTGTTGACCGTAACTCCCGACTGTTCCAGCTGTAGGCGACGACTCGTTAGCGGACTGGAAACATGCTCTACGCCGAATAAAAGAGCTCACAACTCATGTTGGCCGACCTCTCGGGCAGGGCGGGAGCAGCTCCAGTCGAAGTCGTCGTCGAGGCGGGTGCGGCGGCTGGGGTTGCAGCTGTAGGGAGAATGGAAGCCGCTGCTGCTGGGGCGCCTGCGCGCTCCCAAGGCTTTGGTGGTGATGGTGAAGGACGAGCAGCCATTGGTCCTGTAGCGGAATCGAGACCTGACGACCGAAGGAGTCGAAGGCAGAAACGCAAAGCGGCCGGCTCAACAGACGACGACTTAGCCGAGCTCGAAAATCGGCTGTCAGGGATCTTCTCAGAGGTCGCTCGAGGGCGCGAAGGATGAGCATGCTTTTCCGAGATTACTTTGCTTTGTCTTTGCGAGCTTCGTTCCTCTACAAAGGCCTCGGACGAGACCCCTCGCCGCTCATATTCGGGGCAGCTTGCAGTGCCATGCAGCGCTTCGGAAGGAGGCATCGGGCCATGCTTTGTCAATATCTGGGAAGCTGCGGAGTGGACTCAATTGACCAAATACCTAGGTGCTCCTTGGCCGGGGAGCTCCGAGTCGCTGTCCCTCCTCCGGTGGGGCTCGACGATCAGTTGATAGACGCATAGAAGCTTACAGTTAACACGCGATCTTTGTGAGAAAGCTCCTCCGCCTCCCTCAGGCCGAGCAAGCCCTCACTCCCTCTCCTTGATCGCCGAGCGCGCGCCGAGCCTGCCTCCGGCTCCCACTTCTTGTATCACTCCAATGGACTCCTGGACCACTCCACCAGGTTCTGTCACCGTATCCCCGTTGATCATCAGCCATGTCATGGACAGATTTGCTGTTGGCATGCCCCCGTGACCGTCTACGTCGGGACGTCGCCGAGATTGCAAAAGCCAGCGTTTGCGGCATGATGATGAGTTTGGAGCTCGTCTTCTGTGCTTCTGGTCTCATGACAAGCTTCTGGGTTACCTAGTCCGTCCTTCCTACTTTTCTCCTTGCAGCAACTTGAGCACCGCGCTGACTTGCCCTTCCCTCTCAGCGGCTTTGCCAATACCCCCGGTCAATTCGGTTGGCGCATGCCCCTCGCCATCCAGGCCATCCTGATCCTCATCACCCTTGTCTGCCTCATCTTCAGTCCCGAGAGTCCTCGTTACCTCATCGAGGTCGGCCGCAAGGAGGAGGGCTCCGAGATCATCCGCCGCTTCCAAGTTCCACGGAGAGGAGTACACCGCTGCTGCCATGGTCAAGATTGAGCAGGCTATTGCTCTTGAGCACGCTACCACTGTCAAGGGATGGCCCTCTGCTACAGAGAGGGTAAGGTATTCACTTGGCTTCACTTGGGCTGCAGCTGGGCAGCTGGGCAGCTGGGCTGTGGCCCGCGGGCAAGGCAAGGGAGGGAGGGCGTCACAGCTAATATCTTGCTTCCTTACAGCCTACTGGCTAGATCCAGGAGATTTCAAGAAAAGTGGGAGATGAGGACATGGGCTAATGCCGACAAAGGTCGGATCCGAAGAAGGCGGACGAGAGGCAAAGGTGTAGTGGTACATGAGGCTCAAGGTAGACAATGAGATAGACGATGATGATGATGTACATGACAAGGTGGTTGACCTAGAGGTCCTGCTCAACACCCCCCCGTAATCCCACTGGGGGATTAGCGAGGCCGAGCGCAGCTCGGTGCTTATCGAAGGCGGGTCGCGGAAGCGCCTTGGTGAAGATGTCGGCGATCTCCTCCTTGGTGGAGATGTACTTGATGTCAACAACTCCCTCCTTGATGGCGTTATGGACCCAGAAGTGGCAACTCTGGACGTGCTTGAGTTGCGAGGCGTGACGAGGATCCTTCAAGACGGCGATGGCTCCTGTGTTGTCGCCAAGGAGGACAATTGGGTCGTTGCTGCCATAGCCCATCTTGTGCTTGAGGACCTTGAGCGCCTGCGCTTGAGTAGCGCCATGGGTGAGGGCGACGAGCTCGGCTTCCGTTGGGGAGAGGGTGGGGTCCTTCTGCTGCTTGCTGGACCATGCCACCACTCCTCCTTGGTTGAGGAAGACGTAGCCCATTGTCAAGCGTCTTGTGGTGATGTCGTCATTGTACGCCGAGTCGGTATAGCCGATGAGGTCGTCTATCTCGTTCGAACTTCGAAGGCGGCAACTCGACGACGGTGATCTCATACTCGGAGGACACGATGCGGTTGACGACCTCGCGTAGCCTGCTGTAGTGTCCGACCGTATCCGACTCCTTCCTTGCGTGGTAGATGATGCCAAGGTTGGGGTAGGTGCAGAAGTAGCGGACAACTTGGAGGGCGGCAGCGAAGTGCTCATCTCAAGGTCCTCGGGCGAATCAAGCGAGGTAGTTGATGGTGAAGGCGGTCTCTGGACAAGTTGCTCCCGATGCGTAGAGGAGCAAACCGATGATGGAGAGGTAGGCCTTGCACCGCGCACAACTTGTCCGGCTCGGGAAGTTGGAGACCTGGCTGCATTGGGATGTGGACGGCTTGACTCGGCTTGTTGGGGAAGAACTTCTTGACGATTCTCTTGAGCTAGGTCAGCTGCAAGAGGTGCCACGATCCGTTGCTGAGCTTCTTGGTCTGGATGCCGAGGTTCATCTTGGGCGAGCTGCGCTCCTTGAGGCCAAAGTTGGCCTTGAGGCACAACTTTTGATGGTCGATCTTGCTCTGGAGGATCGAGGAGTGCAGATTGCTGTCAACGTAGACGGCCATGAGGTGGTGGAGGATCTTGTCGCCGAGCTTCTCCGTCCTGACGTAGACGCACAAGTCGGGCGCAATGGACTTGTAGCAGAGGTTCTTCTTGATGGCTCCGTTGTACGTCTTGCGCCAGATCCGTCCTGACTGAGGAAGGCCGTAGAGCAACTTCTGAGGTGGGTGAACTTGCCCTTGAGCTCAGGGATCTCGTCGGTGATGGCCTTGGGGAGGGTCATGAAGATGTGGTGGACATCAGGTCTCTGTGGAGGTATACCTTGTTGACGTCCGTCTGCTTGACAAGGAGACCGTGCTTGGCGGCAATGGCAAAGCAGGTGCGAAGCGACGGTGCTTGAAGGGTAGGCGCGAAGGTGCCGTGAAAGTCAATGCCCTCGGTCGCCTTGTTGCCCATCGCAATAATCCTTGCCTTGTACTTGTACGGAATGCCGTTCTTGTTGTACTTGATCGTGTAGACAAACTTGGAGTGGACGATCTTGGCGTTGGCGGGAAGTTGACCGCGCTCAACGAGGACGAAGACCTTGTAGCCGTCTCAGAGTGACCTGATCTCCTCTTTCTTGGCTGCTCTCCACTCGTTGGCGAGTGGCGAGCTCATCGCCTCTCTGCGCGTCTTGGGTTCAGCGGTGGGGAGGGTGAACTCATTGGTTGACTCGGCGGCGAAGGTGGTGTTGCACTCAGCGATGAAGGAGGCGAGGTAGGTGGCGGAGTTGTCGACGACCTTGTGAGCTGGATCCGGAGGATGCAAGAGCGGACCGGGT
>MWVB01000087.1:0-66587 GCA_003054985.1 Leucosporidium scottii
TCCAACAGGATCGAATCTCGCTCCCGGAGGCGCACCGCCAGGCGGCAGGTATCCATCACCACCCCAAAGCCTTCCCTCTCCCTGACCTCCTACACGTCCTCTGACCGTCCCATCACCGCCAAAGCGCTCCCTAAACTCGTCTCGGCCCATCATCATCCCCCCTCCTCCTGGTCCACCAATCCCTCCTCCCATCCCTCCACCACCACCAAAGATATCTCGTCCCACACCAGCACTCCCGAACGTCCCACCCATCCCTCCAAGCGGCAGCAAATCCGAGCGACCGACGTCGTAAGGATAAGGGCGACCTCGACCTCCCGAGCCCGGGATGCGCAAGGGATCATCGCCACCTCGTTCGGGGGGAGGGAACGCCTGTCCTCCTCCTCCTCGTCCAGGGATACCCATCAACGGCCCTCCCTCATCAGGGTAGTAAGGACCTCCGGGCTGGGCGACTCGGCCTTGTCCGCTGCCCGAGCTGGTGGAGGTGGAAGAGGGGAGCTCGGTGTAGCCTTCTTTGCGCAGGCCGGGGATGAGGGGTTGTAGGATGTTGAGGCGGTAGAGGGTGATCAAATCGGCGAGACGGGCGGGGGTTGAGAACCCTTTGGCGAAATCCTCGGCGGAGGAGGAAGAGGACAGCGCCGAGAGGGGGAAAGTCGAGTGGGAGAAGTAGTCGGTGAGGAGCAAGTCGAATGAAGTGGATTTGGGGTTCTGTAGGTCGATGCAGATAGCAGTCAGCTGCTCTGTCCTGCTGTCGCCCGCCCGCCCCACACGCCGCGCAATCGCGAGACTCACCTGTACGGCTACAGCAGCCACCAACGCCCTCCCTCCCAGCTCTGTAACACCAACGACAAACTCCAAGCTCGACTGCTCGTGCTTGTACTTGAACTTGGGCGCTCCGCTGCTGCTCCAACCGCTGGGGAGCCTGTTGATGACGGTTGAAGCTGCTCCCTCGCCTTCCTGCTGGGCTACAGAAGGCGAGATGAGACGAAAGCTAACTTGAGTGTGGATCGAGTGGATGAGCAGCGCGAGAGCTTCGATTGGAGAGGCGAGCGACGGTTCGTCTGGCGGTAAGAGCGAAACGGCCAGCTGAGTGAGGCTCGACGGGGTGAGAGACACTGGAAAGGGTGTAGGGGATCAGCTCGAGAGGCTTGACAGCGAGTTGAAGCTGCTCACTGGTGACGAGTGAAGTGGAGGAAGCAGAGAGACGAAGCGAGTCGGCCGCCAGCTCGTCTGAGGCGCGTTCAGGGGCGTCAGCGTGCAGGCAAGGAGAACTATGTAGCATGCTGTACAGAACCCGACTCTTACTGCCTCGCAGTCCCTCACTTGCTCTAGGCGGACTCACTCGAGCTCACACCTGCTCGGCGCCGAGCTCTCTTTCGCCTTTCGGACTCGAACGCTCTCGAGCCAGCGTACAGTAGCAAGCTTCTGCATCGACATCATTCCTAGAAAGCTCAATCTACCCAATCGTCCTTGTATAGTAATCCCAGACCCTCTTTTCGATTCTCTCTCAGTTTGGCGGCGCTGCCGAGTCCTAGACCATCATGACAGCAGCTCCAACAGCCATCAAGGCCGCGCCGCCCGAGATGAGGGTTGATGACGCACCAGAAGTGGGCTTGGCGTCTCTGCAAGCAATTTTCGAAAGGTCAGCGGCTGCGCCGAGGTCGTTCTCCCGGGTCGAGGGAAAAGGGAGAGGGAAAGGCAGCAAGGACACACTGTTGAGCTTGAGCCAGGCTGGCACTCTGATTGACACTGCCGATGATGCTGACAGCGGTGCTGATAGCGGTGCTAGAGGCGGTGGAACTGCCGCGTTGGAGCGAAGAAAGAGTCAGGTTTCCGCGCCGAGCTAAGCGAGCTGCACGTCGGTCGACGTCTATCGAGACTCACCCAGGTGCGGTAGACGAAGCGATAGAGTCGACCCAAACAGTGACGGTGGGGGCGCAGCCCCATCTACCAGCAGAGAGAGTCGAGGTCAGCTGTCGAGGTTCGGCGTTGATCTCCATGTCCTCGAAGCCTGGGGAACTCACGCGGAGGACGTGTAGTAATCGCCGCTAACCGTCACAGTAGATGGAATCGCAGTCACTACGCCGGACTCCCAGCCCGAAACGGTGGAGGTGGCGGCTTGTCCGACGAACGAGGAGGAGATCCAAGGCTCGGCGACGACGGTTGAGGTGGCTTCGGCGATAGCGGAACTTGAGGCATAGCTGAAGTGGAGGGATCATAGGCATCAGCTGGGATCAGAAGCTCTGGACTCGCTGCAAACTCACACGGTGGCCCACTCGCCGTCGTCGGTGCTCGTAGCTTCCTGGATGGGACTCGGAGCGGCCGAGGAGACGACCTGGCGTTTAGCGAATGAGCCGGTGGCGGTGGTGAGGACGCTGATAATAGAAGCAGCTTCAGTACTGATTCCCATACCCTCAGCTGAAGTCGGAGAAAGTAAACTCACGCCGAGCCAGACGCCGTCGTGGTCCAGGTTGCAGGAGCCGCTGCCGAGCTGTCGATCCAGCCGGTTTGGATGGTGTAGATGGGCTCAGCAGAAGAAGTGTAAGACGACCTGCAGGTGAAGACGAGGGTCAGCCACTACGCGAAATTCCGGCAGCTCCCGCCACAAGAGCGCGAACTCACGATGCGTCGGCGGAGGAGATCCAGCTCGAGGGCTCGTAGGACGGTCCGCTATGGCTGAGAGAGGTAATGAGGAGTAAGCTTCCTGTGGCTTTCCAGCTGTACAGCTCAAGAGCGAGCACAGCTTACTCGTCGGAGGATCCGGCCCACGAACTGGCGACGACCGTAGCGGTAGCAGCTCTGCAGAGAAACAGAGCGAGGGTGAGCTCGGACTGACCAGTAGTAGGAGGAAGAGGGAAAGGTTGCTTACGCTCCGCGAAGCATGGTCACCGTGACAGGGCTGCAGCCTCCGCCTCCGACGCTCGTAGTAGACGATGCGCTGGCGGTCCAGTTCGGGGCAGCGTAGGTCACGATGACAGTGCTCCCTCCGCTGATGGGGGCGGAACCAGATCTATCAAGGAAGGGCGCGTTCAGCTGAGTTCGAGGAGATAGAGGACCCTCGAGAGCGCGGAGCTGAGCATAAGGCAAGACTCACTCGGCGAAAGAGGATGCCACGGCTGTAGCGACTTGGGATGTGATGACATTGTCCCTGCGCTCGGGGTGGCTACAGTTATGGGTGAAAGGAGGGTTGCGAGAGGGTCAGCTTCGGGTGGTATTTCGAGAGGGGTTCGGAGACTGGAGAGAACCCACGAAGGCGCGGCGATGGCGAGAGAGGCGGCCGAGACGAGGGGAAGAAGGGCGAGCATGGCTTAGAGTAGCGGTTGAGGAGTAAGTTGAACCTGGGTGGAGGTGAGAGAGGTAGGAAGACAAGCCCAAGCTCATGCCTTTCGTCAGAGGGAGACCCGCCGGAGGTTCCATCTCGCTCCGTCAGCGATTCTCGACTTCCACAGCAACTCTTGGCAAAGCCGTACAAATAGATCTTCGAACGACAGAGGAAGGCTGCGAGATACAAAGTAAAGCAGGGTCTTGCGCCGAGAAAGGGCGAGGCAACTTCTCGGTCTGCTCGGCGCCGAGGTTGGGCGCGACCAAACGTCCTTTGAGCTCCTGGACAGCAGATAACGGAATACTGGAGTCTCACCGCCTCTCGGAAGCTGTACAGGTCCTCACGCAGTCGTTGAACTGCAGCCTCTTCGAAGCGATCGAGCGGCTGGAAGCGGTGCTGGTTGAAAGAGGGTAAACCGAGGTGCTGGAGAGCAGCGGAGATGCCTTGAGAGCTCTGGAGTTGACTCGGAGCTGCTGTACGATGAGCCGAGTTCACGCCAGCGAATGGGAGGAGGACAAGCCGTTGGCGCCTGGAAGCGGCTCTCGCTCCTTTCTCGTCTTGCTCTGCTTGACTTAGAACGCTGCAGCTCGGATGGCAACGGCTGCCGTACTAGCAGAGGATCCTCTAGTTGCTGGTGTACACTCGCCTGAGCTGAAAAACGCCCCACACGCCTATCCCCCAGCGCCTGCTCCAATCACCTCCGCCTCCGCCTCTGACGAAGCACGACAACAGCAGCAAGAAGAAGATGCCGTGGAGCTGCCGCCCGTAGACCGCGGATGGGGCGCGTGGAGCTTTGTAGCCGCTGGTTTCATGCTCGACATGCTGGTCAGTGTTCGCCCTCGCTCCAGCTCCGCCGAGGCTCATCTCGCTCTTTCGCAGGTCTGGGGCCAAACGTTCTCATATGGCAGCTACCTAGAGTACTACGTCAAGACACCACCGTTCGACACAGCGTCGACCGTAGCCCTCTCGGCAGTAGGGACGACGGCGCTCGCTCTCAATTACGCCGAGATCCTTTTAGGATCCATGGCCTGTCGACGGTGGCCCCACCTCGTCAAACGAGGAATCTGGTTCTCCCTCCTCCTCTACGTAGTCTCGCTCCTCATCGCCTCGTTCGCAACTCAGGTCTGGACGCTCGTTCTCTTCCAGGTGAGCTTTCGCCGCTTTGCACCTCAATCAATTCAGCTGATCTCAATCTCAATCACAGGGAGTACTAGCTGGTAGCGCGGGAGGGCTCATGTACGCCCCTTTGCTCTTCTACATCTCGGAATGGTTCTCGGCGCGCCGAGCTCTCGCGGGCGGCACCATCTTTGCTGGGGCTGGATTGGGAGGGTAAGCTGTCTCCTGAGTACGTGCAGAAGTCTCTTCTTGACCTACGACACCTGCCCATAGCTTCCTTTTCCCCCTCATCCTCAACTCGCTCCTTCCTCGCGTCGGCTATCGCTGGACGTTGCGGATCTTCGCTCTCGGAAGCTTCGTCATCTGCGGAGCCTGCATCTTTGGGATCCGCCCGAGGATTCCCGTCCGATCTCCTTCGCAACGAGGCCAGCACGAGCGCGAGAAAGTGAAGAAGGAAGCCAAGCTCGACTTGACCTTTCTTTGGAACCCCGTCTTTCTCGCTGTAGTGAGTCCCCTCTCCACTCGAATACTCAAAGGAGAGGAGAGCCGACCTCTAGCCCTACTTCATAGTCCGCCACGATCCTCTGCCAAGGTTTCGCCCTCGCCTCCCTGTCCATTTACCTCCCCACCTACGCCTCGACCTTCACCTCCCCCTTCAACGCGAGTGTCATCCTCGCCCTTTTCAACGTCTTTCAAGTACCAGGCCAAATCCTCACGGGCGCTCTGTGTGACCGTTACCCTTACACTGGCGGGAGTTGCTACTTACTCGGTCTGAGCTCGAAAGACAGCTGACGTTCGGTATTGAGCAGGTCATGCTCGGCTCGGCGGTCATCACTACTCTCGCAATCTTCACCATCCTCCGTGTAGGCGACACCTTCGCCAAGGTAGCAGGTTTCGCCGTTCTCGTCGGCCTGACGGTTCGTCTCCCTTGCTCTTCCCTTCTCGGCTCTCCCAACTTACCGCTGACCTCTCCTTCCCCCTCTCACTCTCTCTGTGTGTAGGGCGGAGGTTTCTCATCAACCTGGTTTCCCGCCTCGACCGACATTACTCACTCCTCTTCCTCCCCCTCCGCCCCTTCAACCTGTTTCGGCCTCCTCGCCATCATGCGCGGTGTCGCTTCCATCACTGGGCCCATCGCCTCGGGCCTGCTCTACACTCAGACGAGCGTCAAGGATGATGGAGTGTGGGGAAGGTATGGGTTCGGAAGGTTTGTCCTCTTCTGTGGTGGGATGACGGTGGCGACGGCGGCTGGGAGTGTGGTTGTCGAGGGGATGAGGAGGTTGAGGGAGGCGGGGAAGGTGGTGGAGGATGAGTAGGGAACGTTCATGTGAACCTGTTGCATTCGGACAAGCTATCGTCTTAGTATCGGTGGTGGAGCGAACTCGGCTCTCATTGCTCGCTTCGCCCGACCAAACTTGAGAGCCAGAGATCGCTGAGAGCTCCCGCTTGCCCTGGCCGAGGGCTCATATCGTTCACGAAAGACCCTGTTGGCAAGCTCCAAGCTCAAGACTATGTACCTCCACCCCTCTTCCTCCCCGCCTCTTCTCGGCGCCTCACAAGCCCAACCCCATCTCAATCCCCCTCCTCAAATGCTCGGCCACGCCCTCCTTCCCCTTCTCCCTCCAGATGCTCGGATCAACGCTAACAAACGCAATCCCCTCTTCGGCGCCCTTGCGGTCGGGGTTGGTCTGCCAGAAATGCTCGAATAGGGCTTTGGCTTTGGGAGCGTCGTCGAGGAAACCACCGCCGACGAGCATGCTAGCGTGACGGTGAGGAGCAAGAGTCAGCATTTGAACTCGGGATGAGAAGAGGTGTCGGTGAAAGCGCTCACACGCGAGGCGCGGGATGCATGAGATGAAGCGCTTGCGAGAGGGCCGAGTCGGAGAAGTCGTCGATGTAGATGCCCGAGAGGGTGCAGAGGTCGGAGAGAGTGTTACCAAAGTCTCGTGCGATCTCTCGATGCTTGCCGAGGACGAGGGAGGAGGGGAGGGTCGTCGTCGCCGAATGAGAAGCCTGAGCGCCGAGCAGCGAAGGGTGAGCTCTCTCGGTGCCGGCGGGAGGAGAGCATTTGGTACAAGGACTCACCTCCTCATCTAGTGCGATTCCGGCAGATCGGAACTGCTCCTTCACCCACTTGGCCACTCCCTCGATCCCTCCATCCGCCAGCACCTCGGGCGGCAAGCGAAACGAGCGCCCTCCCTCCACACCTCTCTCCTTTTGCACCTGTTCAAACACCCTAGTCGCCTCCTCTGCATGCTCTCTAAAAGTCGGACCAATGACGATAGCTCTGGGAGTAGGTTCGAGGAGACGAAGAGCGAAAGCGGTGGTTGCATTAGAGTAAGGCGGCGGGAGGATGGCGGCGACACGAGGGGAGGAGAGCTTGGTCGAGATTTCTGCTGCGATGGCGTGCGAGCGGGCGAGGGCGAGGCAGGTGACGGCCATCCTGTGCTGCTGCTTGCTGGGAGCGGGGATGTGATGCGTTTCAGCAAATTCTGTAGCGCTTCGGAAAGAGAGGGAGAAGGCGTACGGAGTGGACCAGATAGTTCTGTAGGCTGATGTCCCTTGCTGTAGCGCTGTCGGTGCCGGGGAACGGAGCAAAGGCGAGAAGAGCGAGCGAGAGAGATGAGCCCCACTTGCGCGCCGAATCAAATCCATCTCCTTTTTGCGAGCTGTTGAGGTGCAACGCGGTGGACCACCGTTCAGCTTTGGTACTCCCCTGCACTGTGCTTGCCGAGTCGCCTCCCGCCGAACTTCATCCTCGCCGAGCTCGAGCGGGGAGAGAGATGACACAATTGCAGGGTGCAAGAAATACAACAAGACACAAGTCACAATGCCATGCGATACACTCCCCCAGATTACTCCTCGTCATCCTCCTCGCTCTCCCCTCCCCCAGCACCAAACCTCCTCCTCGCCCTCCCCTTTGCCGGCCCACTCTTCCTCCTCACCTTCTTACTCTTGACCGTCAAATCCTCGTTCCTCCCAAACCTCCTCGCATAGACCCTCCACCCCGTCAAAAACTCGGAAGGAAGGAAAATGTCGCGCTCGGGAGGGAAGTGCGCATGCGAGGTTTCGGAGGGGGAGGTCTTGGAGAGGTATTCTTTGAGTGGGAGGAAGCCGCGTTGGGTTTCTAGGCGGTTAAGAATTCGAGATTCTTTCTTGTACATTTCTGTTGTGAGGTGAGGAGGGAGGGTCAGCCTCGGCGAGCGAAGGGGACGACTCGGGCGAACGACTCACGAATCGACCAAACCTCGTTCACCTCGGGATACGGGTCCAATTGCTGCGATGCGCGTTCAATATTGGTAGCGTCGACGTCGTTTTGCATGCGACGGAGCATGACCTGCTGCAGTGCGGTGGCTGTGGAGAAGGAAGCAGCTTGAGCGACTGCTCGGCGCTCGGCGCTTGGCAGGCGGGGAGAGAGCTCACCAGCGTCGTAGGAATCGCCTGCAGAGACGTAGAATCAGCGTGCAGGTCGAATATATATCAGACAACGAGCAAGACCACTCACCAGTACCCTTGGGTATAGAAAGCGGGACGAAAGCGCTTCCCGTGCGAAGCTGCGAAAGAACGGCGAAGTTAACGGTCCATCTCAACGTCGGCTCGAAGGCTCGTAGGCAAAAAGGAGACTCACATCCAACTCTCCAATCACATATCCCGCGAGCGTCTTGTCCTTGCGAATGAGTTTCGAGGGGATCTTGGCCGCCTCGGCGTCGAGGTTGACGCCATTTGAAGCGCTCGATCCCTTCCTCTTGGGCGAAGAAGAGGACCAGCGAATGGCAATGTACCTGTGCAGGATAGCATCAAGTCAGTGTAGCTCCGACTTTCACCTCCAACCAGCGAATCCAGCTCACCTCCTCCGCTGCTCCGTCTCCTCGACATCCTGCTCGCAAAGAAGAGACCTCATCAGCGCTCTTCCAAGCTGCAGCTGCCCTCAAGCCAACGTACCTTCCTCAAATAATTCTCAAACATGCTAAACCCATCCGCCGCCAATTTCTGAACCTCCAAGTACGTCCTCGCGAGGGGCTCAACACACTCGAGCATGTCGGGAATGGCGAGGATGCCGAGGTAGGTCGCTTGAAAGAGGTCGCGGCAGAGGGTGAGGAGGTCTTCGAGTTGGGCGGGAGGAACGTCTTTGATGGGCCAGATGTCGCTGCGAGGACGAAGTCAGCGGGCGCCGAGAGGGAGAGAGAGGGGAGAGAGAGACGAACTAGAGCGTTTCGGTGGGACTGCCGAGTCGGACATGGCTGAGCTTGCAGGTGAGTCGACCGTCTTCGAAGAGCTCCTTGCAGCGCCAGCGACCGACACTGTGGAGAGAAGTAGCGAGGAGGAGAAGAAGGGTCAGCGAGCGGTAGAGAGAAGCGACTAGAGGCGGCGAAGAGAGACACAACTTACCCGAGTCGAGGTCCACCACCACCACCGCAGTCGGTACATCGTTGGTAGCGCTCGTGGCATGGCTCGCAGACGAGTTCGACGTGGAAATCGACGGGGCTATCGTCGGCGACCTTGAGAAGCTGGCCTCGAGCTACGTCTCGGGTGCAGACGTCGCCTTGGAGAGGAGAGGAAGGAGAGGAGCGATCCGAAACAGAGGGTCAGCGTGTCTATCGAAAAGACAGAGGGACCCGAACTCACAAGCGACAAACTCCTTCTCGACTCCCTCTCGCTTGCGCTTGGCCACGGGCTTGGTCTTCCCCGCCGGCGGTCTGTTATCTGCTCCCTCCAACTCGATCCCCTCCAACCGATCCAACCCCGCCGAGAAGGTCGTCTCATACCTCAACACTTCACTCTCCTCCCCCCCACTCGCATTCCCATTCGCATCCCCCTCCTCCCCCTTCTCCTCCCCCGGAATACACTCCCAACACTCCCACCCCGAATGATACGGAACATTCCTCTGCGCTTCCGTTCCCCTCAAGATGACCCTCCCAATCTTTGCGCCGCAACAAAAACACAAGGCGTCGTCCTCGGAGAGGTTGCGCCGAGCCGAAACGGCGCGGGGTTGCTTGATGGTGACACGAGGGGAAGGTTTCGAGTCGTTGGGAAGGATGCCGGCTTTGATGCGGTTGGAGCGGGCGAGGATGGCGAGGGAGGAGGAAGGATCGACGAGGGGAGTTGTCGGTTTGGGTTTAGGTTTCGGCGGCGAGGAGGAGGACGGGGTGGTGGTGAGGTTGTTGCTGAGTTTGGAGAGGGCGAGGCGATTGGTGATGGAGTTGGCAGGAGAGTGGAAAGGGATGGTGGTGGTTTGCTCATGAGGCGCGAGGATCGGCGGTTGCTCGGGCAAGGGCGAGTTGCGAAGGGAAGAATTACTCGTCGGGGCCGGTGAGTTTTGCAGTGAAGTGTAGGGAGAGATGACGGCAGGGGAGGGCCAGGCGAAGGTGGGAGCGCTATTGGTGTTGTTGTAGTGTTGCGCGTAGTCAAAGAGGTGAGGAAGCGACGCCGATCGAGGCAACGAGTAAGCTGCTGCCGCCGCCGCGGCGCCCGTGGCTGTCGTCGCCGACCAGTGTCGAGGTTGATGAAGAGGTGCAGAGTCGTGATGAAGTTGAGGGATGTGCGAAGTGCGAGGCGACATGTTGAGCCATGATGGGAGGTGCGTCGAAGTTGGGAGGAAAGGGGAAGGGACCTCCGAAGACGACGACGAGGAAGGGCGCGAGCTACGGCGTTTGCTCGGCGGTTGGCTGGTTGCCTCATCTCCTGGTGGTGCTGTACCGAGGTGCGAAGGGAGGTAATGAGGCAGTTGTGGCGGTGGAGCATCGTACAAGCCCGGCGGAGCCTGCCCCAAGCCGAGCCCCAAAGCGCTAGGGGCGACGCTGGCTCGGTGCTCCCCTCCCTCCCAGCGATGGCCGCCGAGGTGCTCGAGCTGTAGTCCATAAGAGCTCGTCATCGTCATGCCATTGGCCAGAGCAACCTCGACGGAATCGTTCCCCCTCCAGACGTCACCGCCGTCCCCACTTGACCGCCGGCTAAGTTGATCAGCGGTACCCTGCAGCTGCTCCCAAGTAGGCTCCTGGTACGCTACAGACGGAGCAGCTGGTGCGGTGAACGGCGAGAAGGACGTGGCAGGCCATCCTGCTACGAGCGAAGGCGCGGCTGGAGCGGTTCCCGCGCTTTGAGGCGCATTGTTGGACGCTACGTCTTCGAGCGAGGGGTAGAACGAGTGCTGATGGTAGTAAGGGTCGTTTGGGAGGTAGGTCGAGTCGTGCTGAGCGCTGTACGAGCCATAGTCGACCGGCGCCGGTTGGAGCTCCGCAACTGAGCTGGTGGAGGTGTCGTAAGGCTGAGGTTGAGGCTGATTGGAGCTGGAGCTGGTGGGGTACAGAGGAAGGTAATAGGGAGGGTCCGAGGGATGCATACCCTGCTACACGAGGGCGTTTGTCGAAGAGAAAAAGAACCGGCAGAGGAGTCACAAGAGAGGCGGAAGAGCGAGTTGGGCGGAAGAGCGAAATGAGAGGGCGGCGGCGCTGGGTCACGGGGGCCAAAGGTCCAAGGCATTTTTCTTCCAGCCTGTCCCCTCCGCATCGGACCATCCTGGTACACCAGTACAGAGCAGAGCAGAGATTGTTCAGAAGGCAGTCACAGCAAGAACGAAAAGGCAGGAAGTCAAGAAGCCTAGTCTCGGTCAGCGACTTCCGAAGCTGGCTCAGCCGCCGCGATTGCCCGTTGGGCAGGGTTTTTTCGGCATGAGCGCTCGGGGAAGAGAGCGTGCAGGTGAAGACGTGCTCTTGGGAGCCCGTGCAATAGAAGGAAGTTGTAGAGAAGTGCACACGGTTAGCGCGCATCGAATAGTCAGAAACGAGACCCGCGCCGAAAGGGTCGTCCATCAGCTCGGCAAAGCTCAAACGCTTCAAGCGCGAGCGGCCGAGCTTGCCAAACCCAAAGCAGGCTGATGAAGAAGAGTTTCTTCTCCATCTTACTCCTCGAGGTGGTGCTGGATGATGTCCTTCCGTCGCTCGGTCGATCGAACCCCAGGCTTTCGGCTTCGGCGCTGGCCCCCGTGCTCTATCTTCGTATTCAGGAAACGTGCAGCCTGGAGATACTGCACTGCAGGCCTCCTTACTGTCTGTACTGCGCGGTTTCTTGCCTACCACCAGCTCTCTTTCCATGGAAAAAGGCTGGAGACTTGGCGACTTGCCTCGGCGCCCTCAGCTCGGCGGGGAAGATTGCGAGACAGCCTCAAGGCCCTTCATCCGCGGCTATATGTACAGCAGTCGGCTGCTGCACAGGTGTATGTAAGAGCCCAAGATGCCATTTCCTCCGAAAGCCAGAGAGACGTACATAAGAGCCCGAACTCTCAGTTCGCGGCGCGATTCTCCTTCCTCTCTTCTCCAGCTTTCCTGATCACAGGCAAACTACCTCAACATTTCCTGCCCTTTCAGCGTCTGAAAAGGGGTACACCATCGCAATGAGCGGGTCATAACCTCGTTGTCGTAGGTACGCGATTGAGCCACAGAGGCAGCGTTGAGAGCGGTGATTGCTCAGCGCCGAGCACTTTTCTCGCCGACGTCGCAGTGGACACGCTCTCGGTTCGGTGGTATAGGGTTGCAACGCACCACCGTAGACAAATTGTCCTTCCTATGTACATTTCCACTCCCTTGAACAGTCGGCCGGCAGCTCGAGGCCTTGCCTTTTGGCGGTGACGTCGAGGATTCGACCTCGGTCAGGCTATTTCGCTCCACAAACAGGTGGTGAGCCGTGTCGGGTGCTGGGGGTTCAAGCTGCTTCCCACATTGCTTCTCCCATACATGAGTACAAGCCCGACGCTCATCGCTCGGAGGCTCGGGGCGAGCAGGCCGCTCGGCGAACCCTGGCAGAACATTTTTGATCTTCCGCAAGAGAAGGGGCAGAAGGGTAACACCCGTGTGTCGTGCTCGTGTTCACGAGAGCTCCCACGCGTCGCACATCTGTCCATCACCCCAACCTGAGCAAAGCGGCTTTAAAACAACCTTAGCGCGAGGGGAGAAGAAGCGAAGCCCTCATCTCCGAGCTCATCAAGGCTCATCAGTTCTTACGGCGGTGAATTGGAATTGCTGCTGCTCCTACTTAGTGTACCCGCTCGGATTTGCGCCTCTGTAGCTGTAGCTACAGCTTCCCCTCTGGCCTAGCTCGGGCTCACTCGAGGCTGAAAATGGGCTTCAGCTCGGCGCAAGAAAATTCACCCTGGGGATTCCCTTCAGCGAGCTCGAAACCTTTTTTCTGTACGGTGTAGCTTGCGCTTTCTCGAGCTACCCGAGAGAGCTCAAGAGGAGAAGGTGCAGCAGAGTGCTGAGACAATTTCATTGACGGAGCTTTGTGGGTTCTCAGAGGCACCTTTCGCGTCCGGGAGAGGTTGCGCTGCTCCAAAGGCAGCGGAGAGGACGGCAAGCGACGCAATGAGCTACAGAAGCAGATGAGCCACTCTTCTTGAACGCTGAGAGCAGGCTGGTCCGGCAAGAGGCGCGAGCGAGTTGGCGATTACAAGCGCAGCGAAATGAAACCAGGAAGCGCGCTAAGAGGATTGGACCAGGGTGGAGAGAATTGCTCGCTGACGATCCCTCTCTTTCGTCCAAGTCGTTTCGTTCCTCCGCTGCCGCCCTCGGCCTACTCCCTCTCGACCTCTCTTCCCTTCTCTTTACAACCAGCCGCCAGACCGTCTGCTGCAGGGGATCATGGGCGACCCGCATTACCGTCCTTCGCCGTACCGCCCCTCGAGCCCCAGCGGCAGCCTTTCGACCTGGCCAGCGACTGGCTCTTCTGCAGCTTCGTCGGTTCCGCCTCAGCGCTACCAGCCAGGGGCAACGATGGGCGAGCAAGGGATGGATCCTTACTATCAACAGCACCAGTACCAGCAATCCTTCGAGCATCAGCACGCCCACTTCTACCGCCAGCAGCAGCAGCAGCCCCTTCCTGCGCTGGAACCGACCGCCGCCGGGTCCTACGGCAGCAGCAGCGCTTACGACTGGAGTACACCGCTCGTAGACCCTCGTTCACTGCAGCAGCCTTCGCCACAACCATTCGACGCCTTCCCTGGCCCGTCATCAGCTTGGGACTCCCGGCGCGGGGCTGCTCTCTCAGCCGTGGGCAACGGGTCAAACGCTTCACCGACGACCAACTGGGAGCGATTTACCGTCGGACATGCCCTCGCTGGATTGTCTGCTGGCTGTGAGTAGTTCGCAACTCCCTGCACGATCGCCGAGCTGACTTTTGAACCTTCCCGGCTCGCTCGAGCAGCAGCGGCACCGCAGATCGCGGCTTACGACCAGCCTGGACCTCGAGCAGATCAACAGTCTCGCTTCAGTAGTCCTTGGAATGGCGAGACGTCGCTGAACGGCCACCAGACCATTCCTTCCTCGTCGTTCAATCCTCCGCCGAGCGCTTTTTACGACCCGAGCGCTCCCTCGGGCTACATGATCCCCAGTGGGCTTCCTCTCACTCGCCCGCTCTCAGGCGACTCGACCTACAACTCACCGTCGGGATCCTACTCCGAGGTACTGCCCAACAGCTACCAAACCTACTCGCCCGACCCTTACTCGTCGATCAACCATTCTCGGGCCTCCTCCATCACGAACGCATCGTCGGCTTCGCATCCTCCAACCACCAGCACCTCCATCTCACCTTCGGCGCTGTCCGAGCCTGCACCTACTACCACCTACCAGCCCGTCCGACCTCATCTCAGGCAACAGCCGTCGCGCAAAGGCCCCCCTCCGCCCCTCCTTCACGACCCTCTCCCCGCCTACTCGTCCTCGCACACCTTCACCTACCCCAACGCCTACCCTCCTCGCAGCCTTTCCGGCTCCTCCACCTCCACCTTCGCCGCTTCGCCCGCCTCTCCTCCCTCCGCTGGCGGCTCCCTCGGCGGCAGCACTTCGCAACCTCCTTCCCGGGCCGCCATCGTCGCCGCCAACAACCGCATTCGCCTCGCCAACCTGTCGGGTTCGGCATCTGCAGCCTCCTCCTCCTCGACACCTCGCAAGCCCGTCGCCAAGAAGCCTTCCACCTCGACCCGCCATGCACTCGAACTCGCTTTCAACTGTCATTTCTGCGGAGTGCCGATAGCCAAATTGACCCTTCGCGGCGGAGGGAGCACCACCAGTGGTCGACATGACGGTACCTACTATTGCCCTTCGTGCGTGCCCCTCCCTGCACCCCCGCCGGCGTCCTCGGCACAGAACCCACTGCTGCAGCAAGGGGAGGAGGAGGAAGCGAGCTACGCCGACACGCTGTCGGCGGCGGTGGATCGCATGGAGGGCATCTCGGTCGAGGATGCGGATCCGAGGCCACCCCCTGCGAATCGTCACAGTGGAGGAGGCCAATCGCTCAGCGGATCGACGAGCAAGAAGCGCACCAAGAGCGACGAGGAGTGTGAGTCCCCGAGTCGACGTTTTCGTCTTCTTTCGCCGTCGCTGAGCTTTAGCTGCTTTGCTCCTCTGTACTACAGCACTCCAATGCGACGTTTGCAAGCGCGAGATCGCCACGGGTGCTTTGCGTCTCATTGGAGGTCTCGAGGGCGAGAAGTTCGAGTGCACCGTGGAGGTGCTCTGTACGCATTGCGAGGGCCGATATCTTCGTTGCTCAGATTGCGGCGGCGGTGGAGGTACTCGAGGGTGAGTCTCGCGTCCTCTCGTACCCCTACAGCGTCTCTCCAACGCGTGGTCAATCTCCGAAGTTGCGCCGAGCTGACGCGCTCCTTCTTCGCGCAGAGTGGGCCGCTGGCGGGCAAAGGAACTGTTCCCGGAGGGTCGCAGGACCTGTCAGGTGAGCTTTGCGTCTCACGAGGCGAGCGACGAGCTCTCTCTCGGAAAGCAACGCTGACCCGCCCTCGGCGCTCCACAGCTCTCCCACGTTCGCATGGGCACGCTCAGCGACATGACCTAGTACGGTCTTGCGTTTCGTCACGTACAGCTAGCGCTACTCGCTAAACCTCCCGCTCGACCTACAGTGACGTCTGGCCCATCACCTCCATCCCCGCTTCGCAAACGGCGACCCTCATCAAGCTCTGCCGCGAGCTCTACTTCTCGACTTTGCTCTCGACGCTCGCTGTGCCCGATATGATGGAGTCGCATGGTGCAATCGCGAGGAGCTACGAGGAGGTCATGAAGCAGGCGACGGATAGCTGGACGTGAGTTTTGCTTCGTTTGAGCGCTCGCCGAGGAGGGGCGCTGACCCGCTTCCTTGGCTCTTGACAGGGTGTTTGAACCGCTCATCACGGAGGTGCGTTCAGTCTAGAAGCTGGCGCTCTCCCCGCGGCTCGCTGACTTGTTTACTTCTCGCGCCTTGCAGGATATCGAAGCCGCTCGGTCTTCTCGGAGGTGAGTTCACGCCTCCTTCGACCTCCTTGCACTCTCATGCGGTTGCTGATCGCTCTTCACCATCTACAGGTATATCGCTCTCCGCTGGACGTCGCCCGCCTCGCGCAAGGGCAAGCCTAAGGGAAAGCAGGAGGAAGGAGGCTCACCTCCTGCCGCCGCCAACATGAACCAGCCGCCTTCCCTCATCAGGGAGGGCAAGGTCCTTGCCGGTTACATACTCGGAGAGTGCGATGTACGTCACAGGAGATCCGACTCTGAGTCTGCTGGTCGAAACAGCGCCGAGCTGACCGACCGCTTCCTCTTTGCAGCTCCTCCTCGGCTCCCTGCACGTCGCTCTCACCATGCCTACCGGGTCGGGAGAGTCCTATGATGCTGCTTCTCGTCTCATGCAGGTGAGCAGCTTGCCTCGCCTCGCCGCTTCCCCGGAATCGTCGCTGACCTTGTCCCCTCGGCGCTCAAACAACAGAGCATGTTTCGTCACGTTCAAAACGACATCTCCTCCATCAACATGGCTCGCCACCATCAGTCTCTACCTCCCATGCCCCTGCTCAAGCAGGCTTGGTCGCTTCGTAAGTCTTGCTCCGAACTCCTCCTCGCCGACGGTCGATGCTCGCGCATTCGATGGTGAACGAATGGCACTAGTCCCGCACGAGTGCTGACGTCCTCTCTCGCATGCTTCTTCCTCACGTTCAGACATGATCAAGAAGGACTCGCGCATCATGAGTCGCATCGAGACGAGGCGTGGCTTCTTGCCCGTCGACGACTGTG
Source organism: Leucosporidium scottii (assembly GCA_003054985.1). Taxonomy (NCBI): domain Eukaryota; kingdom Fungi; phylum Basidiomycota; class Microbotryomycetes; order Leucosporidiales; family Leucosporidiaceae; genus Leucosporidium; species Leucosporidium scottii. Next base: position 16,477 of record MWVB01000087.1, read on the forward strand.
AGCTCTTCGCCGAACTCGGCTCCCCCTGTTGTCTTTCGCCTGCTGACTTGTTGTCGTCCTCGCAGACCTCGCCAAGTACCCCGACGCCTCTCGTACAGACTTTGCCCCCGCTCGACCAGTCTTCCTTCCCCCCGAGCGTATGTCCGAGCTGCCCATTCTTCTCGCGCGCTCCCCTTCGCCGAAATCTAACTTCCGCTTCTGCCTCCCAACCCCACAGTCCTGAAGGGATGGCACGTCTACGTCAAGCGCGTTACCAACGACGACGAATGGCTGGCTTCTGGTCATCGCAAGGGATCCGGTGGTGGGAAGCTGGAAATGTAGGGGGAGGGGAGAAGGCGCCAATCTACGAGCGCCGAGCTTTTCGCATTTAGAATTCCGTGGTCTCTCTTATCCCTAATGAGCCATGTCCTTTTTAGACTAGTAATCTCCCGCACATCACTGTTGGTGCACCTTTGTTTGCTCGCTGTAACTGAATCGGTCGTTTTCCAGTCTCAGAAGCACTCGGTCGAGAGGGGACTGGGGAGTTCGGAGAAAGGAGGAGGCCGGCGGGGATGAGGACTCAAGACGGGGCGCTCGAGCTAAAGTAGTGAACCAGTGAGAGCTCAGGAGTCTCACGAGACTCGACTGCTCGAGCTGACTTGAGGAGCGCGAGTGCTCTTTCGCTCCGTCCTCATCCTGCTTCTTCGCCTCGTCTCGTTCTTCAGCTTTCCAACCGCCCTACAGCTACGTAAAAGCTCGCACCTACACCACAGCAGCCCACCCAGCCAGCTCTGACGCGCGTCGAAGCGCTCGCTCCAACTCCAGCCAACGAGCGAGCTCTCGCCCTCCGCACAGCTCCCTCGGAGCACCTCTTCGAGCTTCTGGGCAACTGTATGTCTTCAACAAAACGCCCTGCAAGCTCCTCGGCCTCGGCGCCGGACCCCAAGCGCGCGAACCTCGCCTCTTTCTTCACCATCACCGCTCCCAAGCCACCGTGAGTACTTGGTCTCGTGCACGACCCGAAGCCAGCTAACGATGTACCGCTACAGCTCGCCCATCGTCAATTCGCCACCCTTCACCGACCGACGCTCGACGTTCGTAGCGCACGCCGCGCCCGTCACGAATCAGGCGGGAGCGGTACAGTTCCAGAACTACGTGCGGCAGCTGAGAAGTAAGGATCATCCACGAGAAGCCGACCACGAGATGCTGGGGTGGAGGTCCATGTCGCTCAAGGTCGGCAAAGATGGGCTGGGAGGAGAGGACGATTGGACGACGAAGACGGGCGGTGATGATGATGGGGAGAAGGGTGGAGGAGCGCAAGTGAGGAAGAGCGTGGAAGAAGCGGGCGGCGTTGATGTAGCGGTGGTGGTGAGCCGCTGGTACGGCGGTGAGTGAGGTTCGGCTTTGGCTCTCGCTTTCTCTTCGATCAAGACGGCTGATCGTCTCTTTGCTTCGTGTATGACAGGCATCATGCTAGGCCAAGACCGCTGGCGCCACATCCACAACGTCACCTTCCAAGCCGTCGCCCTCCTCGAAGCCGCCCTCGCTCTCCCCGACCTCCTCGCCCGCCTTCGCAAGCTCGACAACGAAATCACCGCCCTCTCCCCTCCAACATCGTCCTCGAAAGCACCTCCACCACCGACCGACTATGCCAAACAGAACCTCGACGTCGGCAAGGCGGAGCGACTGATCAAGGCGCGCGAGAAGCGGCTGGAGTTGCTGCAGAAGAAGGCCAAGGAGGAGGAGGACAGGGCGGTCGAAGAGTTGGAGAAGGAGGTGGGCGATGGGAAGGACGTGGATGGTACTGAGGAGAGCAGGGCAGAGAACAAGCAGGGCGAAGAAGGGGCCGGCGATGAGGATTGGGAGGCCGCTGCAGCCGAAGTGCAGGCTTTGATGGATGGTGCATAGTACGCCGATGGTCTGCAATAGCTGTCTTCGCTTCTGCAGCTCAACGCAGAGTCTCGGCTGAGTTCACTGCCTCGGCAAGAGAACGGAAGTCTCGAAAGAGAGGGGGCGAAACGAGCGGCTCGTTAGGTAGAACTGTGCCACCGCCTTGGTCAGTCAGTTGATCTGTGTCTCGCTGCATTTCTAATGCTTCGCGAGCTAAACTGCTCTCCCGCTCTGTCCCCGCACTTGTGGAGGTGCCACGCCGCACTCCTTACAGGCAGCTATAATCCAACTCGGCACCCTCACACCCACTTCAACCATGGGCAAGATCTACCCATCCACCGCCTCAGCTGAAGGTCGTCCAGCTCGAATTGATCGTCCCTCCTACTTTGGCTGCCACATGGATCCTGCCGAGGTGCGCCAGATTCCTACAGAATTCTTGAAAGCTTTGCTAACTTATACTGCAGGTCATTGGCGGCTCTGGAGATCCTCTCAACGCCGACATTGCGACCCAGAAGCGAGACGTCGTCCTTCCTCCTGGGATTGACCGTCAGACTTTCGACAGCGCCATTACAGAGCTTCGTCAAGCTCTTGGAGACGATGCAGTCGAGCTCAACGACGTGCCTCTCAACCACGGTTAGCTTCCCCCCTCGACTCATCTTGGCTTCGGCGCTGACCACCTCTCGCAGGCAATTACATGGCTCCTCCTCTCTCTCACGACCCCTACTCAATAATGGACGACGATTACTTTGCTGGCTGTGGCGCTGTCTACCCCTTGAGCACCGAGGACGTCGTCACCATCGTCAAATGGTGAGTCGGACTCACTCCCTTTCGACATCGCCTCGCTCCATCTCCGTCGATCTCCTCTCCCTTTGGGGCTTTACACTGACGTTCTCACTGATCTTCAAGGGCAAACAAGCACCTCATCCCCCTCTGGACCATCAGTGTCGGCCGCAACCTCGGCTACGGTGGCGCTTCTCCAAGGGTCGCTGGCTCTTTGATCGTCCATCTCGGTCGTCACATGAACAAGGTGCTGTCGGTGGACCCCGACACGGCTTCTTGCTTGTTGGAGCCCGGAGTCACATAGTGAGTCTTTGAGCGTGACGAAGAAGGCAGCTCGAGCTGACCCCGTCGCTCCTCAGCTTCGACCTCTATGAGCACCTTCGCGCTGTGGGACTCGGCGAATCGCTTTGGATCGATGTTCCCGGTGCGCTCCAACACTTTGGCTGGATCTGTATCGGCGCTGACTGTCTTGACTTTGCAGATCTCGGAGGAGGATCAGGTTCGGCGCTGCCTCTCTCGTCGAGTCAACGCTTGCTGACCTTTTACCTCACGCAGTCATGGGCAACGCTCTCGACCGCGGTGTTGGGTTAGTCGTCTCCTTTGGTTGTTGGAGAGTGATTGAGACTGACGCCCTCCTCCACGTGCAGCTACACTCCGTAAGGCTCGGCGCTCGCTCCACGGCGACGACGAAGTCGCTTGAAGGCTTTCCACTGACATCCCATTCCTCGTCATCTCATCCTCAATGATTTCCCCTCTCCTCTCCCTTTCACACCCGCTTCCGCCACCCCTCAATGATTTCGCCTCTGCTCTCCATTTCACCGTCACCCGCTTCCGCCACCGCTCAACAGCTACGGCGACCACTTCGCTCAGCATTGCGGTATGGAGGTGGTTATGCCCGACGGCTCTGTGGTGAGGACGGGTGAGCTGTTCAACCATCTTGACGCTATCTTTCAGTGTTGACCGCCCTCTCACTCCAGGAATGATGGCAATGGAGAACAGCGCCACTCCTCAAGCCTTCAACTATGGATTCGGACCTTACGTCGACGGCATGTGGACTCAGAGCGCCCTAGGCATCGTCACCAAGATGGTGAGCCGCATCTTTCGCGGCGATTCGGCTCTCGGCGGTCGCTGACAAGCCTTCTCTCGCAGGGAATGTGGTTGATGCCCGCGCCACCTGGTGCCTTACCGTTTATGTTCACCTTTCCCGAGGTCAGTAAATCATCCCGTTTCCGCCTTGTCCCCCAAACTGACCGAAATCTTCTCGGCTCGCCTCGGCAGCACACCGACCTCGAGCAACTAGTCGACATCTGCCGCCCGCTCATGCTCAACCGCTTGCTCCACAACATCCCTGGTCTTCGCCTTGGTGTCTATGATGCGGCGACCTACATGACGAGGGATGAAGCCGTCGGAGCCGAGAACCGCGGCAAGCCTCTGACGAAGGAGCAAGAGAAAGCCATCATCAAGAAGGCGGGAGGAGCTTCTTGGCACTTCTACGCTGCTGCGTACGGTAGGACTACATCACCATGCAGCTTTGGCTCACTAGCTGACCTCCTCATGTCGTGCAGGACCACCTGAGATGGCCAAGAACCACTTCGAGATGATCAAGGCCGCCTTCTTCCAGGTTCCAGGCGCTAAGGTCTACCTGCGCGAGGATGTACCAGAGAACCACTACCTCATCGACCGCGCCAACGTCTTCAGGTGAGTTGAAACCCCGGATCCGAGGTTTTGCTCCGCCAGCCTTTTCCCGAGGCCTGAAACTGACGCCGTGCTGTTCACAGCGGCATTCCTACGTTCCGGTGAGCTTTGCTTTGGGAGCCTCCCGACAGCATGTTTTCTATGGATGCTCCTTGCCGTCCATGCTACCCTTTTCGTTTAGATTTGAGGCTGATCTCGGCGTTCTCTCTACTCTTCGACAGCGAGCTCGACTGGCAGAAATGGTAGGTACTTTTGCTTTTCGGGGTACAACGCTCACAACACTAACCGGTATGCTCCCTGCAGGATCCCCAACTCCTCGACCCTGTTCTTCTCGCCCATCGTGCCCGTCAACGGCAAGGAAGCGCTCGCTCAGGTCGACATCTTCAAGTACCGCTTCGAGTGAGTCGCACATTGCCTCTGAAAGCTTCTTAACCGGTGATATCAGTTGACCTTTTTCTTTCCTGCTCGCAGCGAGGTGAGCTAGACGTTTCTTCGCTGAGCATGCGCCGAGCATCCCAGCGCCTAGCAACCTGGCTGACACTTCCTTCCTCCGCAGTACGGCTTTGACTTCTTCAGTAAGCCTTCTTTCCCATTTGTTGCGCCCCGAGAGAGCTCTCTGACGTTAGTTCCCCCCTCAGACGTCTTCTACGTGAGCCGGAGCCACTCACGCCGACGTCCGGAGCTTGTTCGCTGACCTCAACTGCCTTTTCAAAGATCGGTCCTCGCGAAGGGCACAACATTGTGATCCTCCTCTTTGATCGCACGGATCGTACGCTCCCTTCCTTCTCCTCTCTTCTACCGTTTGGAGGCCGCTGTGGCTCGCCGCTCGGCGCTTCGCTTTAAAAACATCGCTGGGACCATCCGACTGACTCTCACCCTCTCGGAAACAGCCAAGCAGCGTGGTAACGCCATGAAGTGCATGCGTGCCATGATTGAGGACGCTGCCAAGCTCGGTTGGGGAGGTAAGTAGCTTCTGCTCTACGCTGCGGGCGCCGAGACTAGCCCTGCTGACACTTGTCGTCCGCCGTAGAGTACCGCACTCGTATCTCGCTCCAAGACCAAGTGGCGGAGACCTACGCCTTCGGTGACGGCGCTTTAGTGAGCTCGTTTGTCGGTGGGGTCTGAAGCGAAGCCGACCGCTGACCTTGTCTTTCCGCTCTCCCCTCTTTTTCTCTCCCTCCACCACTCCTCCTCACTACCAGATGAAGCTCCACGAGCAAATGAAGGACCACCTCGACCCTAACGGCATCCTCAGCCCCGGTCGCAGCGGTGTTTGGCCTCGCCGATACCGCGACCTCGGACTTCAACTCGGCCTCAACACCACTCACGCCGAGACACCCAACCCCGGCGTCGAACGCATGCTCAAGGAGAAGCAGACCGCCAAGCCGAAGCCTACTTATGGTACAGATGAGCTTCGCGCGTCGCAGAATGGGAAGACGTCGGCGTAGGTCGAGGAGTGCGATCGCTCGACCAGGCGGCGAGGAAAGGTGTACAGTAGCAAGCAGTAGCAAGAGAGTATTCAAATGTGCAGCTCTCAAGTCAGTTCAATCAGCAGGTTGGGGAGAGCTGCTGTGAAGAGAGAACTGTTTTCGTTCTCGGTTTCGGCTTTCGACTTTCCCTTTCGCTCTCGGCTGCACCTCACGTAAGATATGCACTACGAGGTTTTGATTGTGACTCTTGTTCAATATATCTAGTGATCTAAGAGCTTAGAGAGCGGCCTTCTCAGCGAGCGCCTCGGCGACGTAAGGGAGAGCTAGGAGCTTCTCGTGCCAGGCCGAGACGGAAGGGAACTCCTTCTTGGGGTCAACTCCCTCGGGGAGAAGGGCGTTGAGTCCAAAGTTGTTCCACGTGATGTAGGAGAGGTCGGCGATGGTGAGCTTGCCGCCGACGAGGTACTCTTGCTTGGAGAGGATGATCTCGAGGACGCCGAGAACACGCTGGACCTCCTTGGCGTAGCGCTCGATACCGTAGGGGATCTTCTCGGGGGCGAACATCTTGAAGTGAGCGGCCTGGCCGAAGTAAGGCTATTGAGAGGGGGAAGAAGGTCAGCTAGGAGGCTCAAGAGACTCGGCCGAAGCGCCGAGGCAGGAAATGCAGGTCTTACTCCCTGTCCAGAGGCCTGGAAGAAGAGGGACTGGTTGAGAAGAGCGCGCTCCTTGGGGTCCGAGACGAGGAACTTGCCCTCCTTGTCGTCTGAAAGGCGGACGCGCGGATCAGTCTTCGGCGCTGAAGGGCGAGATGAGCATCTTGGTCACTCACAGGTCTCAGCAAGGTACAGGAGGATGGCCTTGGACTCGGAGAGGGTGAAGTCGCCGTTTCCGTGGTCGACGATGGTAGGGATGCGACTGTAGAGGTGCCAATTCAGCGAGTTGCTCGGCGATGATTTCTCCGGCCGGCCTGCATGACGCTGCAGCTTACCCGTTGGGGTTGAGGGCGAGGAATGCATCGGACTTCTGCTCAGATGAGGCGAAGTCCAGGAACTTGGTCTCGTAGGTCAATCCAAGGGCCCTGTGAGGAAAAGGGTCAGTATCATCCGGCTGCGAGACGGCGACGAGGAAAGAGTGAAGTGGGCTCTATGTAACAGCAGGACATACTTGAGCAAGAAGGCGACGGTCCATCCGTTGGGCTGCAGGGAAGAGAAGCAAGACGAAGTGTCAGCCTGGCTAAACCGAAGACGAGGAGCACGCGATTCGACAGCGTTTCTGGAGCAGAAGACGTACTCCGCCGGCGTGCGAGTAGAGGGTGAACTGGGGAGAAGACATGGTTTGAGCTGTAGATGATTCGAGTTCGGTTCGAGACGATGTTGCGGCAGGAGGGAGAAGTTGCTCCTCACTCTGTCCGCAGCCCCCACTGCTTAGAAGAGCATACACGCTGCTCGGTCATCGGGTGACGAATGGCGGCCACACAAGGCAACTTTCTGTGCACTCGGTGAAGTGCTCCAGCCGAGGAGTGTTGCAGAGAGGGCAGGGCCTCATAGGGAGACGAAGAAGGGCTCGGAGATGAGAGCTTGAGGAAAGGGACAAGGAGGGACCGAGTATCGCTCTGGGCTGGGACTCCTTGCTGAGGTGTAGGGCAGGATCTGGCAAGATAACCGCGAGCTCGTGCACCGAGTTCACCAAGCAAGGCCTTGCAGGTCTCGGAGAAACACGAGAGAGCGAAAGACCTTCGCCGAACAGCTCGGCGACTGAACGAGGACCGAAAGCTCAGCGATCCCGATAGCTTGTGTCGTGCACCTCTCCAAGAAATTGGATTGATACCTTTGCGCTCATCTCTTAGCTCGACAAGTACACTACCATACATGCAGCGCGCCTCCAAAGGTTTGAAAGTTCTCAAGAGGCAAGAGGAGTCTTCAGCACTTCTTCTTGGCGCTGGCGTGGCTTTGTAGGAAGATTAAAGTCCTGCTGTACGACGAGCTCGGTAGCAGCAGTGCGGGGAGCGAAGTGGAGGGAAGCGGAAGATCCTCCCCCGGGACCCGCTCTCCAGGATCCAACTGACGCCTGGAGCTCCTCGCTCTCTCCGCTCTCTATCTTTCAAACTACCTCAAGATGGTGGACTACCTCGCTCAGCTACCTTCACTGGAGATGATGAGCTACAGAGACCTTCTACTCGCCTTTGCTACAACGCTCCTGGTCAGCACGGTCACGTACGTCTCCTACTCGCTCTTCTTTCACCCGCTCGCCGGCCTCCCAGGTCCTCTTCTCGCGCGCATGGGATTGGGATGGATGTCTATCCGCGCCCTCAAGCACGACATGGGCTGGACCCTGCAAAAGGAGCACGAGAAGCACGGTCAAATCGTCCGAGTCGCTCGCAACATGGCTAGTATCGTCGATCCGGCCGCCATCAATGAGATCTACCGATATGGAGGCAAGTTCGAAAAGACTAGGTGAGCTGCTGGTACCGTGCTTCTCCTTTTCGTCCGCGCCGAACTCGCTGACCATCGCCTTGCTCGCATCGCCAGCTTCTACACCTTCTTCCGTGCGCTCCACTTTCTTTCAAGTCTCTCATCTACTTCGACTAACACCCCCTTCGCTCACAGGGGCCGATACTCCCTCCCTCATGTCGACTCTCGGCAACCAAGCTCACGCCGAACTCAGGCGAGCGGAGTCGCCAGCATACACCATGACCCTCCTCGTCGAGTTGGAAGAGTATGTAGACACATGCTTGGACGATTTGGTCGCTCTCTTTGACCGCAAGATTGAGGCGAGCGGCAAGGCTACGATTGAGATGGCCGAGACGCTCCAGATGCTCGCTATGGATGTTGGTGAGTCGTGACTGTCTCGCTGGATTGATACAAAGCTGACAAGACATGTTCTCATAGTCGGCGAACTTGCCTTCGGTCGGACTTTCGGTCTCTGCGCGGCCGGCGAGGACACCGAAGGCTTCTTCCCCAGTAAGTGCCTCTCCTGTCTTTCTCGTCGCCTTGCACTCACTCGCTGCATCATATCCAGTGCTAGAATCGTTCGTATACTCGTGTGCACTCGCTGGTAAGCCAGCCTTGTCAAGATTCGTGGCAAGCTCCGACAACTGATCGCCGAACCCTCCTTCGCCGCCCGCAGGGACTCAACCAGCAGTTGGAAAGGCTCTGATCCTCTATGTCAGGCTTCGTGTAGGAGGTGATTGCGCTGATCTTTCCCAGCACATTTTGAGCTGCTCAGCTGACACTGTTCTCAGCTCGCGGACCTCAAGCGCTCGGCGAGAAGACGACCAAAGCCGTACAAGAACGACTAGCGAAGATGAAGGAAGGATTTGATCGCAACGATATGCTGTACGTGTTACTAGCTCTATCTATCACGAGAATGTACGACGCTGACCTACTCGTCTACAGCTCCAAGCTCATGAAGGCAAAGAGTGAGCGCTCCTTTTTCGGCCAGCTCGGCGTCTCCCTCGCTTCATCGCTGACCTTCTCCGCCATCTACAGACCCCGATGGCACCCAGTACTCCACTCGTCAGATCGAGGTTGCCGCTACGAGTATCCTCGGAGCTGGCGAGTCGCTCTGTCACCTGGTCTTTCTCGACTCCTTTGCTAAGCCTTTCGTCTACCCAGGCTCCGACACGACCGCTATCACAATGCGCGCTCTTCTCCGCTACATCATAGGCGACAAGAGGATCTACGACAAGGTCATGTCAGAGATCGAAGAGGCTATCGAGGAGGGCAACCTCAACTTTCCTCTGACTTACGCCGAGGGGACCAAGTTGTGCTACTTTCAGGTGAGTTGCCTGACCTCTCATCGAGCCGAAGAGACGACTAAACAATCTATACCAACAGGCCTGTCTCAAGGAGACCCTGCGCCTGCATCCCGCCGTCCCCTGGACCTTGCCTCGAGTCGTTCCCGAAGGCGGCGCCGTGCTCGCCGGTCACTTCTTCCCTGCCGGTGCGTTATGATCACTTCCCGATACTGCAACATTCATACTTACGCATACCTCTTGCCACAGGTACGCAAGTAGCGATGGATCCCTTCGTCTTCCACCGCCGAGCCGAAGCCTTCGGCGAGGATGCTGCCGTCTTCCGTCCTGAGCGTTGGCTTGAGGCTGACGATGCGACGAAGAAGGTCATGGAGCGGAACCTCATCACCTTTGGCAGGTGAGTTCTTCTGCCCCTCTGTCCTTCACTGCCAGATCCTTCGCCTTGCTCTCCCTCGACTCCGGAACTCGGCGTTCCTCTTGCCCTGCTTGACTTCCCGTGCTGACACCCCTCTCCTCTACAGTGGCTCTCGCGTCTGCATTGGCAAGAACATTTCCCTAATGGAGATCACCAAGGTCGTCCCGACTCTGCTGCACAAGTACGAGTTCACCTTCACGCCTCGCTCCCCGACCTCTCCTCACACGAAACCCGGTCGCCGAGTCGATGGCACCTTCGACGAGAAAGAGCCATGGCATTGCACCAGTCAGTGGGTGAGTGATTTCTCTCTCTGGCTCTCAAGGTCCTGACTCTGGAGACCAGGAGAGCGTTTAGCTGACCCTGCTTCGGCGATTCCCCTCTGCCCAGTTTGCAATTCAGAGCGAGTTCTTCGTCGACGTCAAAGCTAAGGAGGTGTGATAATGGTATCTGAAGCATCAATATATATGTGTTTGACTCAGTAGCAGCTCATTGTCGCCTGCGAAGGGCGGAAAGTGAGGCTTTCGGCGCCGAAGGCGGCTTGAGGTGTTGATCCTCGAGTCAGTCTGAGCGATGAGCGATGCCTGATACGTGAAAACCTAACTCTCGAGGATCTTGAAAGCTCCCCTCGAACGAGCTCTCTGCCTTTCGGCCTCTTTGGGAGACCCCGAGCTGCCCCAAGTTGACCGACTAGCCTCTCTCGCTCCGACCGTTTTTTGCTCGTCTCCTCTCGTCTCGCTTTCGGCTCTCGTTCCCAGGTGATCACGTAAAGCTACTGTAGCTCATGTGAGCTCGTTCGCTACGTCTCTCCGTCCAGCGAACCGCGCTGAACTCGAGGTCCGTCCTCTTGCCTCTCGTGCAGATTGCGATGGCGCTGCCGCACAAGAGCACACCTTTAGACTCGGACAATGATGTAGAAGCTTCTTCGACTTCCCCTCTGCTTCCTACTACCAACATCTCGCGTAACGGCGCTTCCGCTGGTCCAACAACAAAGCCGTCGCTCTACCACCGTCTCAAGCTCGACTACCTCTCTACAGCAGCGTTGCTCGTCATCGCAGCATGTTGGGCGTTTGGAGCAGGCAGCGCTAGCAGTGGAGACGGCAACGGCGAGAGCTCGGGGAAGAGGGGCGGCAGCTTCCCCTCGCATATCGGGTTCGAAGGTCCAACTCCCAGTACGTAGTGTTCTTCATCGCAGGAGCGCCTAGCTAACATTAGTGTCCTATAGCTGGCCTCGAAGCTTTCGCTGCAGCGACGGCCTTTCCTTCGTACCGCGACACGAGCCCCATTCGCGCTCCGCCTTCGCTTCAGAACGAGTCGGTGCGCTGCTGACTACCTCGGACATGCTGTCCAGACACTGATGAGATCCCACCGCATCAGTTCAACATCCTTGACCACCTCGGCAATCTCTCGCCATGGCATACGGTCAATCACGGCGTCGATGCCTCAGCTCAAGTCCCCGCCGAGTGCAAGATTGAGCAGGTTCAGCTGCTGCATCGGTGAGTGGCCTAAGTTTCTCCTCCTCCTTATGCGGACTTCGTTGCGACCCACTTCCTTGTCTACCGTCGAACTGATCGCCACCTTTCCTTCCTTCGCCGATCAATGAAGGCACGGCGCTCGCTACCCTACTACAGGTGCTGGTCCCGCCGAGTTCGCAAAGAACGTCGTCGGTAGGGAGGGCTTCAAGGGGTGCGTCGTTTCTTCGAAGAGGTGCACTTTGCCGAGCTGATCGTTTCGCTTTTGCAGGACCGGCAAACTGGCATTCTTGAACGGTTGGGAGTACAAGCTCGGCGCTGAGATTCTGACACCATTTGGAGTGAGTTGGGTGACCGCAGAACCTGTCGAGCCTCGAGCTTTCGCGTAGCAGAGGACTGACCCGCCTCCCCGACAGCGAGAGCAACTCTTTGCCCTCGGCGTCAAGTACCGCAATCTTTATGGCCAGTTGCTCGATGCTCCTGCACTATCGTCGACAACCAAACGCAACCTCCCCGTCTTCCGTACCGAGTCGCAGGACCGTATGACCAAGAGCTCCCTCAACTTCGCCGCCGGTTTCTTCGGAAGTGAGTGCACCGGCTTGTTCTTCAATCACCACGGCTCATCAGCGCTCTCTCATAGTCCCCTACGAGGAGCAATATCACCAGCTCATCACCATCGAATGGCCTCACTTCAACAATACTCTCAGCCCTTACAGTTCGTCGCCGCTCGGCTCCGCCTCCACAACTTCTCGAGCTGACCTCCTGCGCTTGCAGTGACCTGCATCAACGCGAATCGACCCGATCTCACTATTGGACCCGCCAAGATGAACGAATGGATCTCTATCTACCTCACCGACGCCTGGACGCGACTCGGCAAGCAGGTGAGCTCGACGCCGCGTTGAAGTTTCGTCTCGTACTGAGTTGACCTCTTGCAACAGGTCGAAGGAGTCCAGCTTACTCTAAAAGACGTCTTCAACATGCAGCGTGAGCTTTTGAGCTCTCCGAAAGCCGAGCGATAGCTGACCGCCCTTCGCCGAGCAGTCATGTGCGCCTACGAGCTGGTCGCGCTCGGTGGCTCAGAGTTCTGCACTCTCTTCAACGGTACGGTCTTGTCGCTCTATTTTCCTTCACGATTGTGCTGAGTCGATTCTCCCTTGCAGAGGACGAGTGGCGAGGATTCGAGTATGCTCACGACATTCAATTCTGGTACATCTTCTCGTTCGGACAACCTTCTCAAGCTGCTCTTGGCCTCGGTTGGGTGCAGGTGAGATCTTTCTACCCTCACCACTCGCCTTAAGAGCCGGAAAGACTGACCCATCCCGCCTCCTCAGGAATGGCTCGCTCGCGTCACCAAGCAGCCCCTCGTCGAGTTCAACTCGACCACCAACTCTTCCTACCACACGCCCGAGCTCTTCCCTCTCGACCAAGCGCTCTACGTCGACGCTACCCATGATACCAGTGAGTTTCGAAACTCGCCTCAAACTTCGGCGGTCGTTTTGAGCTGATTCTCTTTCATCCCTTCGCAGTCATCTCGGCCGTGCTCACAACCCTCAACTTTACCTCATTTGCATCCTCGGGTCCTCTACCATCTACCCACATCCCCGACAACCTCTCCTTCGTCACTTCCAAGATTTCGCCCTTTGCCTCAAACCTTCACTCGCAAATCGTCTCGTGCGGCGACGAGCGAAGGGTCAGGTGGATCCTGAACGATGGAGTCGTCCCTCTCGACAACATCAAGAGTTGCGGCAAGAGTAGCGAGGGATGGTGCCCCCTCGACGCCTTCGTCTCGGCGACGATTGAGCGCACTTCGTCGATTCGATGGGAGTTCGACTGCTGTACGCCGCTCGGTTCTCTTTCCCTCGCATCGGCCAAAAGCTTACACTCTCACATCTCACAGTGGAGCCGTTCGACCTCGGATCCGAACCGGTACTGGATGGTCGTCCCCCTTCCCGCCACGAACCATGATGTCGATTTCATTACACCAGGACGAGGTGGAATAGATTGCTTTCCTAATCGCGACGATGCGGGCTTTCGCGCGCAACATGAGGAAAAGGCGAGGTCGCTCGTCTGAGCCCGAGGGTTACGGACTAGGCTCGCCACGGCTTCGGAAGCCTATCGTTGCGGACCGGCCGGGGCGAGGCGGTATATACGAGGGGAGGCAAGCAGAGGGAGAGAGAGGTGTATGAGAAGGAGCAGTAGCGCGCGATGATCCAGTTCGTCTCATGGCGGAGCCCGAGTCAAAGAGGGTGCTCTCTACGAACCTCTCAGCTGATGAGGATCAGCAGCTCTGAGAATCGACATTTAGCGAAGTGGAACTTTTTGGTCGCCTGAGCCCCCAAGCTCGATGGCGCGCTCCTTGCCCAGCGTCTGCGCGTGCGTGTCTTGTCGGTGGAGCTGTCGCAACTCGGCGGGCATCGAAATGAAAAAAATGGCAATGCTTGGCCGCTCGGCGACGCCGAGGTGCTTGAAAAGTGGGATGTGTTTCCGCTGTGGGTTTCACATGTTCACACGTCCTGTCGGCTTCGGGCACAGCTCCTGCCTGGGGCAGGTGAGGGGCTCACCAGGCCAAGCACGGAGAAGGGACGAGGTTCGCTCAAAGAGGCAACGGCTGCGAGCTCCAGACCGAGTGAATTAACGCCCTGCTCCGGGAAGGCCTCCGCCGCCTTAACTTAAATCAACCTTACTGGAGTTGGAGCCACAGTTGGAGCCAACTCTCCCCATGAACGAGGGAAAGGAACGACGAAGCCCCGAGAGGCTCTTAGCACTGCTGGGACGGCTCTCTCTCCCTCTTGCCATCTCTATCTACTGCAAAGAGGACTCTACGAGCTTCCTTTTCCACCCGACCTCTCACCCTCACGTCAGCGCCTCGACACCTTTCTCCCTCCCAGCGGCCCCCAACGACCATCCCCCTCCCTCGAACCTTAGCTTCGAACGCTTTCCTTCTCCTTGGCCAGCCATGTCCATCACACCCCAGCGACCTACCAGGAGTCAGTTCATCGAGAAACTTCATGGGTATGTACCTTTGGCTTCCGCTCCTGCTCTCGCCGAGGTTGAAGCTGACCTCGGCGCTCAAACACACAGACTCCTCGAAGAGCCGTTCGATGGCGAGGCGCTTCACTGGGTCGGCGACGACGCCTTTGAGATCTCTGCCAACGATGCCAAAGCTCGCCATGCTCTCTCACCCCAGTGGGAGTTTCGCTCGTGAGTTGCGCGTCTCTGGCTGCCTTCCTGGCGCGCCGAACCCGACTATGAGCCCGCCGCTGATCCTCACCGTTGGGAAACTGCAGCTTGAGCAGCTTCATCCGCCAGCTTTCGTACTACGGCTTCCGCCGTCTCTCCGACCGTCGTCGCAGCAGCGAACGCAGGACGTCTGCTAGCGGCTTCATCGTCTTCAGGTGAGCTTCGCTCTCCGCCGAGAGCCTATCGGGACCCGAATCGCAAGCGTGACGATGCGGGGTCTGAGGATTGCCTACCTCGGTCGCTGACCCTTCCCTTCTCTTCGCTCTACCCCACTACAGCCACCCTACCGGCTTCTTCCTCCGTGGCGACTCTTCTCAGCTCGAGGGCATCATCCGCAAGATCCGCGCCAGACCCGAGAAGGGAAAGCGAGCAGGCAACCGCCGAGTGTCGGTCGCTTCCGTAGGCTCTATGGATGGCATGGACGATCAGTCACCTTCGCACGCGATGCCCCTCGCCCTCCCTCCCGTGCACCAGAACGGCTGGCAAGCGCCCGACTTCCGCCCCCAATTCGCCGAGGACCGCCGCCCCCTCACTACTTTCCTCCCCGCCTTCCAGTCACCCTCTGCGCACTACAGCCCTTCCACTTCGACCTCCTCAACATCGCATCAAGGTCCTCCTCCTCGACACGCCGACATTACCACCTGGCGCGCCTACACTCCTGCTGGCACCTCAACTTGGCAGCCGGCTTCGTCGTCGCAAGGTCCCGCTCCCTACGAGCGCTTCTCCAACCGTCGCTCCTCGATTCCGGACTTCAAATTTGCCCCGAGCATGACCCTCTCGTCGACCAAGGAGGAGACGGTTGTCGAGGAGCGCCCTCGGCTTCGCAAGGCCGCTTCGTCCCTCTGCATCCAGACGACCGACCACCACACCAACCACGGCGAGACTGGCTTCCGTGCATCACCTTACCCTACACCTACCATCTCCCCTTCCTACAACAACTACTTCCCCTCGAGCACTACCCAAGTCCCCGTCGGAGCCGACTGTTCGCCTCACTCACAGCCCTCGGCCCTCCCTTATACCCCCTTCCTTCCTTCTCAACACCAACACCAACACCAGCAACACATCTCTCATCATCAACAGCAGCAGCAGCAGCAGCTACAGCAGCACCGTGGCTCCTTCTCCCACCCTGCGCTTCCTTCGCCCAGCGCCTCGGATTCGGCTCCTCACTCGCCACCGCACGCCGAGTACGCCCCGCTCGGACTCGATCCTCGCCAGCTCATTCACCCCGTCTCGCCGAGGAACCACCAAGGCTACTACGAGCAGGCTCAGCAGCCCGAGCACTACTTCAACGACAACCCCGCTCCCCTCGGTGGCGGTTGGCAACAGCAGCCTCAGGCGGCGGGAGTCTACTGAGCTAGTAGCGTCGGGAAGGTCTTGTGTGCCATGATGTATTGCTTTACCCTTTGTGTGTGTGTTTTTAGCTGGCTCCCCATCTTTTGTTGCTAGTCGTCCCTCCACTCGGCGAGAAACCGACTTTTGTACACTCCCTCTCTGCATTTCTATCTGTGCTCAATCTTTCGCGATGGGCAGAGAGCAAAGAAAGAACGAGAAGAGAAAGGGTTCATCATCAAGAGTTGCAAGCTGAAACGTCCATGCCGCTAAGCGCGATCAAAAAACCCATCGCCGAGTGTCCTTCGGAGCCCAAAGGGGAGACCAGCTCCGCCTAATGCCGCTCGTCGCCCTCCATGAACATCTGCAAGAAGGCCTCGTAGTCGAGAGCTCCCTCCTGGTCCTCCTCGGCGACGTCCAGCGTGCCGTCTTCTCCGTTCCGAGGCTCGTACAGGTCGATCCTTTCCAGCAAGAATGTGATGACCGAGGCGGGAAGATCGAGTCGGCGCAGGTCGAGTTCGGTGATGTACGGCTGTGGGAAAAGGGGGAGGGATCAGCTGGGTGTAACGAGAGGCAGAGGACGACATCGAGCGCCGAGCGATAGGCAGGGCGAAGGCGGGAGGGAAGAGATGGGTGCCAAAGGGAGGGAGGAAGACTTATGCGAGCGAGACTTGGACAACGTACCTTGCCACCTGCAGTAGACCGAAAGCAGCTTCTGACTTTGTCGCTGGTCGGTCGCTCCTCGCTCCTCGCGACCTGCGCCGAGAAAAAGGGTCAGCTGCTTGGAGTTCGCCCTCGACGGTATTTGCAGGGCGCAGAGAGGTGAGGATCCTGCCACTCACCATGAATTGGATGAACTCCTCGTAGGTCACTTCGTCTCCCACCTGGGCATGAATCTCGTCGAGGTCCTGGAACCAGAGGGAGTGAGGGCGATCGAAAAGGCCTGGTCAGCTCGCTGCGCCGAAATTCATCGTAGATCAAACATCCTCCCTCTGGACGTTGCCAAGCCGGTGGCTTGCGTTCCCGAAACTGCGACTCCTCCTCATCCGTACATGCCGACCGGAGTCCTTGGATCGACGCTCAGTCTCGCCTCCCGCTCGTTCGGCGCTGATCACGATCTCTGCCTCTCCATCGCTCGGTCCGGCAAGAAGGTCGAAAGAGATGCAACTCACAATCTCTGCCACGCCCAATGCTCCCAATGCACCCGCCAACTGGTCGAGATCGAGTCGTCCTTGCTGATCCTTGTCGAATGAGCGGAACGCCGAGTCGAACTCCTCGAGATCCTTGGCTGAGACGGTCGTGGCCTTGCGGGCGACGATCTGTATGAACACAAGAAGAACGTGGAGGTGGCGAAGTCGGAGATGGTCAGCTCTGCCGAGGGGGAGGGGGAGAGAGAGGCGCAAAGGCTCGGCACGCACCTGATGCTCGACGAAGAGCTTCCTCGCCACCGCTCTGCTCTCCAAGCTCGCGTATTCTCTTGCCATCTCCTCCACCGAGTGGACTGTGTAGTCGTTGTACTCGGCTTGGCATTCAATGAAGGCCGTCTCGGCGACCTTTAGCGGGCCGAAGAAAGCCGAGAGCGAGGGAAGCGAGTGGAGGATGGTTTGGGTGAGGGAGTGCTGATTCTGTAGATTGAGGAGACAGGATCAGTAAGCCGCGAATGGTGCTAAGGGCGGAAGCACGAGTGGACCCACCTCGAGTGAGCCCGAGACGTTGATCAATTCCCATCCCTTGTCAGCAATCTGCAGCTGAAGAGCATTCGCAAGGTCGGCGAATCGTCTCCTCGCGTCGTTCTGGATTCTGCGGGGCGTGACGAGCACGGCAAAAGTGGGTCAACGGCGGCAACACTTCTCGAGAGAACTCGACTCGGCTCAATCGAGTCGGCGAGAGACGACTCACTGCCTGATACCCGCGTTGATCTGTATCCTCCTCTGCAGCTCAGTATCCAGGATCTCTCCCCACTTGTTTTCGATGGTCTGCGCGGAGCAGCAAGCGGCAAGCAAGTCAGCGCTCCTGTCTCGCCCCTTGCCCTTCTCCCAAGCTTCCATCACGAAGACTCACCGCCAAGCAAAACTCCTCCGGCGGCTCATAAGCACTCAAGCCGTACGTCTTGAGCTTCGTCTGAATGTTGAGTAGCAGTTCCTCCACTTCTCCTCGTTCTCGACTCCATTCGGGTTTGGAAGTTCGTCGATAGGTGTCGAGGTCGGTGCGCGAGGCGAGGAGGGACGAGTAGGGAGGTGAGGGAGGGCCTTGGGACCAGTGAGAGAGGGTGGATTGGAGGGATTGGAGGAGCTGCAGAAGGGCATGAGCGAGGGAGAGGGAGCCAGGAGTCGGCGGAGGAGAGAGAAGGAGCGTGGAGGTCAGCGTGGAGATGACGAATGAGGACTAGAGAGAACCTACTCGTCCAACACGAGCTTCGTAGTCGTTGACGGCGACCATGAGAGACGACATGTTCTCGACGAAGGTGGAGATGACCTTGGACTCGGTTTCGGCCTGGGCTGCGAAAGGAAGAGGGCAGTCAGCTCAGCCCTTCCGCGCAGGTCGGGTCGCTCTTCTTCAGCTCGCGAGATCCTCGAGACGCGCTGAATCACCTGTTGAGGAGAAGGCGTGGAAGTATTGAGCGACATAAGTCATGACCAAGCGCTCGTCCGGACGTTTGCCGCAGACGTCCTCTACGTCGAGTAGTTGCTGTAGTCGGCAAGTAAGAGATCAGCTTCCTGCTCCTTGACGTCGGTCACCTCCACACTCCCTCCTCTCCGGTCATCGAGATCGACACCCGCCTCCCTCCTCTTGACTCGGCTCCCTACGCCGCCCACCTGCCCGAGCGCGACATAAACTCACCGGAATGCCCAAACTCTCCTCCGCAATCCTGAAGGCCCTCCTCATGTTCTCCTCCGCATCCCTCGGGTCCTTGGACAGCGAGTCCCAATCGAGCAGCTCCGGCCGATGACGGTGGATGAGGGCGCAGCTGTACGAGGCGAGAGTAGGTGCATAGTAGCGAACGCAGCGGTGTTGGATGAAAGGAGGAAGGAGAGAAGGGAACGCGTGGAAGCAGGAAGTCGGTCAGCAAACGGCGAGCGAGCGAAATCGCCGAGGGATCATCAAGGAGAGAAGAGGAGAGACGTACAAGGCGAGCCCGTCCCTCCAGCTGCTTCTGAAGTCTTGCACATCCACCTCGTCGTAAGGCTTGGTCTTGCGTTGACACCAGAGAAGCAGCCCTTCCTTGGCGTAAGTTCCCTCCTCCCTGAGAAGGGATGGCGAAGGCGGCGAGGAAGAGAAAGGAGGAGAAAGGAGGAGAACGAGGAGAAGCGAGAAGGAAGAATCGAAGGGGGAAACGGAAGAATGGGAGATGGGAAAAGGTCAAGGATGCAGGTCAGCTCTACTTCTCGAACAGAGGGAGATCGAACGCACTGGATATCGGCGATCGAGAACCTCAAGACGAGCGACCAGATCATTCCGAGAATGAGCTTGCGATTGCCATCGACAATGTCTGGCATAAGTGCACGAGAAGAGGACATCAGCACGTCTCCAACCCTGCTCGGCGCAGCATCGCTCACCCTCGGGTCCAATATTTGTCAGATGCACGCCAAGCTCCTTGATCCTATCGAGAGCTTGTTTGGCGTTCTCGAAGCGTTGGACGCGATGATTCGGGGCCGTGTTGTAGCGGCCGAGCGACGAGTCGGTGAGGACTTCCTGTGGAGCGTAAAGGCGCAGGTCAGCTCTGATAGACGCCGGCTCGGAGATATGAGCTTACCACTAGTTGAATCAGCCTGGTGCCATCCATGAAGTCGGATCCCAGGTCCGTCAACGGTGGATACCGAGGCTCGAGGCGTGCGTTGAGCCTGCGCGAAGGTGATGAGACGAGTAGTTCAGCTCCGAGCTCGTCGACTTGGCTCTGGAATCTTGATCCCTTGCCACGCCTCTCGATCGCAACCCCTCTGCGAGAGCTGCACGGCGACAGCTCTTGCACCGACCGCTCTGGCCTCAGGGTGGCCCTCGGAGCAAAGGCCGCCTCGGCGCGCTCGTCTCCGCTTTATCGCGCGCGCAAGCTGATGAGCCACACCTAAGCCTCCAGCGCACCCTCACTGCATCAAGCCACACCCCTCCAACAGCAGCGCGAGTTGAATCAACTCGAAACGCGTCGTCCGGCGCTCCCTCTTTTTCGTCTGCGCTCGTCTGCTGTAGCTCGATAGCTCCTCCCAAAGAGCACAGAATGACAAGAAAGATATAGTAGCCCGACTCACCACTTGCAAAACACCCTACTCTGCACATCTTCATGCTCCGCTCCGACCTTCCTCTGCTTGTCCATGGCGCCAAAGCTTCCCCATCCCCCTGCGCTGCTGCTGCTGGATCCTACTGCAGGTGAAGCAGCGCTACCGAGCGTAGGACTGAACGAGTTGAACGTCGGCGAATGAACCATCCCAGGCGATGAGCTTGAGGCGGCAGAAACGCCCGAGAGGGAGAGGCCAGAGAGCGAGATGGATGACATGGAGGAAGTGGTGCGGTGCGTAGGTCGACGCTGTAGATTTGTCGTTGTAGTTGCTGCACCTGCTACATTGCCGCTGGACGAGCTCGAAGGCGGCCCAAAGAGCGAGAGCGGACGGGAGAGTTTGGTGGGAGAAGGAGAGCGAGAAGACGGTTGAGGAGGTTGAGGTGTTACCGGTGAAAATGGGCCTCCTACGCGTCGGAAAGGTTCCGCCATGATTGCTGCAGCAGAGTAAATAGCGAGGCAAGAGTTGAAGGGAGAGAGGCGAAGCGACGCGGCGGAGCGATTTCAAGCGATTTTAGATCCTGTAGTAGAGTCCTTTCTCTCCCTGCAAGACTCTAGCAGTCTTGATGAGACGAGAACCCAGGCTCGGGTCTGCTTCAAAAGTTCTCACTCTTTCCTGCTCGGCGCTCGCTCTGCCCTATCGCCGAATTGGACCTTTGACTGCTGGATTTTGCACCGTAGCACTGCAAGATTCAATAACGTTTACTAGTGGAGATCTTCGCCCAGCCTCTACCTAGCCCTCGGCCAATAGACTCCACCAAGCTGCTCGGCTCGGTCGAGTTCAAGCTGCTGACGGGATTGCTGAGAGCGTTGAGAAGCTCCGAGGTTGTGCTCGGTAGTCTATGAAAAAATGTCTTAGGATGTTGGTGCACTCCGGAGAGTTGGTCAGATCAGAACTCACCTGGTGCTCGGCGTGAGCAGCTGAAGCCGAAGCAATGACGCTTCTGCGTCGATAAGTCCTCTCAGCTTGCAGAGGACCCCTACCTCCCGTGATGATAGTGTTGAGCGGCTGGAGAAGGCCGGTGATGGTCGTCAGCGAGGTCGAAAGAGGCAAGGAAAGAAAGAGCAGTCTCGGCGCCGAGCTCACCTCCTCGCGCAAAGCCAGATAGATCCTTCGAGTCATCTCCAAGCCGGTCACCTCCTCATCAACAGGAATGTTGAAGCGCACTGCCAGCTCGGTGCGATTGGCGTCATACAGCTGTGGAACGCGGCGAGGGAGTCAGCGGCCGCGCCAAAGTCGTCAATCGTTTCAGGCGTCTTTCGCACAAGGAGAAAACTTACACGAAACAATGGCCGACCCCTTTGAAAAATACTCTCGTAGCTCTTCAACTCTACCTGCACCCTCTCCCGATGTGCCTCAACCCACCGCTCCGAAGCTGCCTCGGCGTCCGTCAGGCGAGCGAGCAGGCCCGTTATCGACCTACGAACCGTCTGAGCCAAGGCTCGCGAGGTGGTAGCTCTATATCCGGTCTTCACGGGCACTGGCACGTCGATGTCGGGATGGCTGTCCAGCCATAAGAGGTCGAGGATGTCGAGCGCTCCTCGAAGATTGCGACGGCCTTGCTGCAGGGAAGCGGGAGTTGCGGCGTAGCCCATTGCTGTGGGTGGAGGAGGAGAAGAAGTGTGCAACTGAAAGACTTGGGTGTCTGTAAGCCTCTACAGCCGAGCGGTGAAGGGAACAGGGCTCCGAGGAGGCCCCGAAACGGCAGACCAGCGCCGAGAGGGGAGCGGGGAGCGGGGAGCGGTGAAGTTCGAGGGTATTAGACATACTCTGCGGTACACCGTTGTACACAAGGCGAGGTTATATGCCATAAAATAGCACAGCAGGTGAATTGAACAAGAAACACCGAGCAGCGACCTGGAACCAAAGGAAGGGCAAGCTCGTGCGGCGGGTTGGCTCTCGTCTGGTCTCGTCTCGTCTCGTCTCGTCTCTCTACTCGACTGCAGCTTCGATACACAATTACAAGCCTATTCTGCCTGGAGTACAGCACGCTCAATCGCCCCCCCATTTCTCCGGCGTCTCCCTCTTTCTCTTCGACTCTCGCCTCCCTCTGTCTCTCGTTCGGTCGATGCCGGTTCGCCCATTCAGCACCACTTTACGAGTCTCTCCTACACACAGTACAGCACCGTCCCTCTCAGCGACCCTTTCCAGCGACTCAGCCCCGTCCAACGATCTCGTCGTCTCGTCCAGGCAGCTCGAGTTGCGAGTGAGGGTGAGAGTGAGGGGAGGAGAAGCTTCGGCCGAGCAGGAGGAGGGAGATGAGGAGCTACACATTGAGCTCGATGTGCAGGAGTTGAGCAAAAGTGCGCTGCTGCGGGAGATTAGGGATTGGTTTGATCAGGTGAGCTCTTTCTCGTTAACTAAGGAGGGGGAGAGGCGGCTGACTGACCTGAATCGCTTCGCTACAGCAAAAAGGATCGCTCAACATCAGCTCGATTGGCGCGCTCAAGCTGTCGGCAGATGAGAGCAGCGTTATTCGTTTGTTCCTGCTCGTCGCTCGGCGGAAGATGCTCGGCGCAGAGGTGCTGACTGACTCGGTCTCTCGTGACAGTCCCTATCCACGCGTATCCTCGCTCATCACTCTGCAACAACTTGCCGTCTCCTCGCCCTCAAGCAAACGACTCCAATCCAGCCTCCCTCACCTCCCCTCTCGCTTCCCTCGATCTTCTCCTCACCTTCTACCTCCCTTCCAGCACCAACTCTTCCTGCTCTCAAGCATCTAACGCTCCAGAGTCAGACCAAAGGACGTGCACTGAGCTCGCAACTCTCCTCCTCTCCCCCACCGCCCTACACTTTACTCTCTCGCCTCTGATCCCTCGTCTCCTCTCCAAGGTAGCTCAGAGGCTGGTCGCGGCGTTCCCGCTGTGCTTTAACGCGGGGTGGATCGCGGTATGTTGCCTTTTGATGTTGATTCCGCTCTTGAAAAGGAGGCAGAAGGGACTAACGCGCTCCTTCTGGCCCCGCCGAGCAGAGACTTGAAGTCGACCGAGCTTCGCACGGCATGCTGGCTGGCTCGCTGGGTAACATACTCGATCAAATCACAAGGGTAGGAACTCTGGATACTGAGGCAGCGTTATTGCGGCTGGTGAGTGACCCCAACTCCTCGTTCCTCGGCGGAAGCTCTCTCTTCAGGCTGACCGTTTCTCTCTCTCTCTCTTTCGCCTGTGCTTCCTCCCTCGTCTTCTCCCTCTGTGACAGCGTCTTGCTACCCATATCTCCCTTTTCACCCCTTCCGAAGCTCACCAAACCCCTACCACCGCCCTCTCCAGCTCACCCACCCCTCCTTCCTCCTCTTCGGCACCCTCCGATTCCAACGACCTTTCCCTCGCACTCCTCCTCCTCGCCAAGCAGGCAGGAAACAAAGACCCCTGGAAGCCCGTCGAGCAAGGTCGAGGGTCACTGAACGACAGGGCGACGAAGGAGGCTGGAGGAGTGCTCGCAATCGCTGCTGGAGGAGCGGCGGCGAGGGGAGGGAAAGGGGATGAGAGGGAGGGGGAGTTGATGGACCTTGAAGAGGAAGGAGAGGATGGGAAGTTGAGCGGGATCGGCGAAGTCGGGGACGAAGGCCGGGGGAAGGACGAGGAGGAGGAGATGATGGACTTTTTCGGCGATGAGGATGGGGATGGGGAGGAAGAGGAGGATGTGGAGCTTGAGGAGCTGTACGGGGAGGGAGAAGGTGAAGCAGGGATTGCTGATGATGGGGAGGAAGAGGAAGAACTGTGGATGCTGGGATTGGATGGAGAAACAGCGGCGGGCGAGTAGAGCGCGTGCGAGAGCCAGATGGGGCGGGAGGACGCGAGTCGTAGAGAGAAGAATGGCCAAACTGCAAGTCTTTATGTCTCAACTCCACTCCTCCTCCCGCGGGCTCTATCCCTCTCGAGCTTCTGCCCTCTCGAGCTTCTGCCCACTCGAGAGATGAGAATTCTCGCCGAGAAGGTTGCTCTCCCAGCTCAGCGAAGGTGATCTCTCATCAGGACTTGTAAATACAACACATCAAGGTGATTACTTGACTCTACAGCTCTACACCCTTCTACGCCGTCTCCGACCCATTCTTCGCGGCCACCTGAACCGCCTTCTTCGCCTCCTCAGTCAACGCCTTGGCCGCCTCCGTCTCGGCCTGAGTTCTCAACCTCCCATGCGCCCTCTTCTCCTCGCGCTCAGAGTACCGGTCGTCCAGGAGCGTGCGATGCGGTAAGAGAAGCAGCGTCGTCTTGATGAGCTCTTCGCATACGTCTACGAGGCGGTCGCGGTTCGAGGAGGGGAGGAGACGGTCGGTTGGGGTGAAGGCTTTCCAGGCGATGGGGATGGAGGATTGGTTGGGGATCTGGTTTGGGAGTGAAGCGCAGGTCAGTGAATGAAAGGCGAGGGGAATCGGAAAAGCGAAACTCGCGGTCCACATGCGCATCCAGCGACCGAGCTGCCGCAGAAGGTTCACCGTGTTGAAGGACTGGGACCCGCCGTTGATCTGTGAGACTGCCAGTGTTCGTCCTTGAGTTGGCCTCACGCTGCCAACGCTGAGGGGGATCCAGTCGACTGCGAAGGAGGAAGGCCGAGAGGGTGAGAAGGTCAGTTGACGCTCGAGGGCCTCAATGTCGAGAGGGTTGAGCTCACTCTGATTCTTGAAGACCGCTGTGATGGTTCCATGCTGCTCTGGGCTGCACCAAAATTGTCCGTCACTCCACTCGCTCTGCAGGGGCCCGAAAGTCAGTCGACGTAAGAGGCTTCGGTCTTCGGTCCGAAGAAGCAGACAGCTCACCAATGCGCGCAGCTCCTGTACTTTGACATCCTTGTCTGAAGTATCGTCCTTCACCGGGAGGCCTCGAGGATTGAACACTCGCACGTCGGCGCCGAGTCGGTGCAGGATCCGAGAGGCTTCGTAAGCGGTGAGTCGAGAGAAGGAGCCTGTACGTAGACAGAATCGACGGTCAACGATGGGCTGCACCTCTATGCCCTACACAGCGCCCTTCAAACCCACGTTCTCGCAGGCTGCCGTAGAGGACGAGGATCTTGAGCTTTCTCTCGCTGGCGCTGGCCATTGCCGCAACCGTGTCCAGCTCCAACTGCTCGACCCAATCCCCCTCCTGCTTCTGCTGCTCGGTGAGCAAGAATGGCCGGTAGCGAGCTTCGGTCTCGTCCTGTTGCAACGCGCAAAGGTCGGCGGGCGTGAGCGGCGGCTGGCTCTGAGTCATGAGGGCCCTGCTGCTGATACGGTTGCTGTAGGTGATTGGGCTGCTGAGCGATCTGTTGAGAGCCGAAGCGGAGCGGAGCATCGAGTGGTCAAAAGTCAAAGCAAGAGCGCGCGTGAGAATCAGTTATGCACAATTGAATTTGTAGTGGAGTCCATAGTCGCAATACCATAGTCGCAATACAAACAAGTGTAATAGAACTTGGCGCGCGCGGCGTGCAGCGAAAATCAATTGCAGCTGGCGCAGCCCAATTTCAAAACGCCCCCGAGCTGTTCTTCGCCGACTTTCGCTGCTTCCTTCCTTGCTTCCTACGCTACCAATCTCGTCTCATCAAGATGGCTACAACTCACAGTGAGTACTCGCTACAGCCCCCTGCTGCATCGCTTTAGCTCACCGCGCTTCAAGCTCCCGCAGCCAAAGACTTTGAAATGCAATCCCAAGGCAGCGATGGCGCGAGTCCAGCTTCCGCGCCTACCACAACGAGTGGTGAGTGAAAAGCTACATGTAGACGAGAAGCTCTGCTTACGACGTCCCCATCGACAGTTCCCACGATCAAGAGGTGAGCTGCTCCGTCGGGCGCTTTCTCTCGGCGCGCGATGCTGACCTTGTCGGCTCTGCACCTTCTACATATCTTCATCGTGACCAACTTTCAGGCTTAAGCTCCTCGACCAGCTGCTCGCTCTATGGATCTTCTTGGCCATGGCGGTGGGAATCATTCTCGGCAACTTCACCAACGCCGATGTCGTGTTGGAAAAGGTCAAGTTCGTTGAGGTGTCTCTGCCGCTAGGTGTGTATACTCTCCTTTCTCCACTTCACTAATCCCGACGAGCTTCCGGAGCCTTCACCTCGAGTCCGGCGCGAAAGCTCGGCGCCGCTCGGCCCCTCCGCTTCTTCCGCCGCTACGCTTCCTGCACGATTCTAATCCCCGTTACACCTTCACAGCCATCGCTCTCATCGTCATGATGTGGCCCATCCTCTGCCGCGTCTCTCCCACCGCCCTCTTCAAGCTCTTTTCGGGTCGTCAAATCTGGCAGCACCTCGCCTTCTCCCTCTTCGTCAACTGGATCTTCGCCCCGCTGTTGATGGTCGGACTCTCTTGGGCTTTCCTCCCCGACAAGACAGAGCTTAGGGAGGGTCTCATCCTCGTGGGACTGGCAAGGTGCATCGCGATGGTGAGTTTCTTCAATCTCTCGGCGATCTCGGCAGGGGATTGCAGCTGACGCTCTCCTCGTCCATAGGTGCTTGTGTGGACCGACATTGCTGGAGGAGATGGCGACTGTACGTCTCTATCAGCTTCCGTCAATTCAGACAGCATGCTGATCCTTCCCACCTCACACAGACTGCGCCGTGCTCGTCGCCTTCAACTCGATCCTGCAAATCGTCCTCTTCTCGCCTTTCGCCATCCTCTACATCAACACCATCTCTCCCGGATCACAAGACGAGATCCACATCGACTACACCACCGTCGCTCGCAGTGTCGCCGCTTTCCTCGGTCAGTCTCCCTCAAATCACTCAGCGCTCCGAGTCGAGATGCTGACCCGTTCGGCCTCTCTCATCACACACGCCAGGCATCCCTCTCGCCCTCGCCCTCCTTACTCGAGGCTTCTTCATCGCCATCAAGGCGCAAAAGTTCTACCAAACCAAGTTCCTGCCAGCGATTGCGCCTCTCTCGCTTCTCGCTCTCATCTTCACGACCATCATCATCTTTGCCGCTCAAGGCAAGCAGGTGAGTCCTCAGCTACTCCTCTTTCTCCCCACCCCTGCACCCTCTTTCCTTCGTCCTACATCCTCTTCGCGAAAAAGCTAACCTCGGCGAAACGTCTCCAAACAGGTCGTCTCCTCCATCACCGACGTCCTCCGCGTCATCGCCCCCCTCCTCGTCTACTTCATCATCATGTTCTTCCTCGTCCTATGGATCTGCATCCGAGCAGGCGTGAGCTACGGGCGGAGCGCCACGCAAGCCTTCACAGGCGCCAGCAATAACTTCGAGGTTAGTCGTCGTTCCCCTCTTCGAGCTGATCACCGCTCGAGGTCGCTGACGCCCCTTCTGATGTGAAACAGCTCGCCATCGCCGTGGCCGTGTCGGCGTACGGAGGCAACAGCAAGCAAGCTCTCGCCGCGACCGTCGGACCTTTGGTCGAGTGAGCTCTCTCCTCTCCCTCAAACTGAGGAGCAACTCGCTGACTGTCGCGTCTTCTTCATTCACAGAGTACCCGTCCTCCTCGGTCTCTCCTACTTGCTTGTCTGGTACCGCCGCAGGAGCAAGTGGGACGTCGACGCTCTGGCGACCGAGCAGGTTCGAGCAAAGCCCGTCGGTCTAGCGGCGGTATGAGCAGAGGGTGGACATTATGAGTCAACGAGAGCAGTAGAATATAGCTCGTCTTCTCTTTCGCTATAATGTTGCATTTGTCTACGTACTAATCAAAGTCGCCGAAGCGTCCTTGGCGCCGAAATGCTCGAGACGGGTTAGAAGGTGGATTTCGCGAAGCCCAAGCCTCCCCGCAAAAGCGGTAGTACAACAGCTCTGCAGTACAAGCGCAAAGACTCGTCCTCGTCCTCGCCCATCCTAATCTTCAGCAGCCCTTCCCCAATGCTCCCTCCCTCGCCTACTCTACGCCTGGGCGCCGCTGGCGAGCATTTTGGTCCAATCGTACTTGTCGTACTTGACTTTGAACTTGGCCACTCGATCCTTGTTGTGTCGGAAGTCGAGACGGCGAGGCTTCCTCCAAGCGCGAGGTTCGAGTTCGAGCATCGAGCCGAGGATTTCGGTGGCGAACCAGCTGTCGGCGGGAGGGCAAGGATTTAAAACGGGGGAAAGAGGAGCAGTCAGCACTGAGCCCTATGGAAAGCGGGAGAAAGGCAGAGGACGCACCGAGGGAAAGCTCCACTGCCTTGATCTCCAAACTCGCCTCGAATCTCCTCGCCGTCGGCATCCCTCGTCGGAGCATCGTCGATGCCCTCAATGATGTGACCGTACCCTTTCTCGCCTTTGTAGTCGAATTGGACCATAAAGTAGGGTAGGTTGGGCACGAGCGAGCGGCGGAAGGGACGAGCCGAGGTGAAGACGATGCGCTTCTTGTGCTGCGACCATTCTTGTTCCGAGTTCTCAATGGCTTCCTGCGAGGGTGGGAAGAGAGGACAAAGAGAAGAAGCGGAGGGCGTTGGTCAGCGGGGCGAAACCTCAAGCAGCTCGGCGTCGAGGAAAACGGCGAGTCGCGCCCCTCCCCTCCTCGCTCGCAATGCGGGACTCACCGAGAAGTAGGCGGGAATCTCATCAAACAGGTCGAAGGGGATGGGCACTGCCTCGATGCAGGTGTGCTTTTGATGCTTGAGGTTTATGGCCGACTCGAAGAAGACGACACCCTTGTCCTCCTCGGCGTAGAGCTGCATGAGCGTCTTCATGAAGTTCTGTGCGAGGGAGGGAGGTATGTCAGCTTCTGGAGCCTTGTCTCCTTCCCTACTTGCGCAAAAGGCGGGCGAAAACTCACCTTGATCTCATCCCACGTCTCGTCGTCCGCCTCCAAGCTTGTAAAGTGGTGCTGAATCGGTACAATCCTGCAGTGACCGGGAACGAGCTCTTCATATTCAAGAAGGCCGAGGTAGGCGCGAGTGCCGAGAGCGACGACGGCAGACCTGGGTGGAGCTCCCTCGTCGCTGAAGCACATGTTGCAGCTGTTCGAGCGGGGTCGTTGAGGTGAGCGAGACGTGGAATGTTGAGAAGAGAGTGGTAGGGAGAAGTGGTCGTGTGGTAAAGTGGGGAGCAAGACGGCGGAGGGGGAAGGAGACGGAGGGAAAGAGAAATACATCAGCATTAGACTTGGGGAAAAGAGCGAAGCGAGAGCAGCGCACTTGTCGAGAGCCTTCTTCGTCTTGGCGTAATCTTTGGTAGTCAAAGAGTCAGTGCCACGACTCGGCGGCGGTGAAGTTCAGAAGCTCACCTTGAACGGCGAAAGCCTTCTTCATCACGTCACTCTTCATCTTCTGCCTGGCGAGCTTGTCGGCATTCTCATCGACGTAGTCCAGATCGTTCTTGTACCGCGTATCGCCCGCAATACGAGAGGCCATCTCGGCGTCCATGTCCTTCTGGTCCGAAGCGCCGGCGGAGAACCGCTCCTGGCGAACGAGTTCGGCGAGGGAGACGTCGTCTGAAGCGGATTGACGAAGGACCTCGCCCGTCTTGGGGTCGTGGGACTCGAACTGTGAGGGTGGAGAGCGGGAGAGCGCGAATGCGAAGAGGGAGGGCAGGGCAGAGGTTGAGGCGTAAATAATGAGTCGACGAGGGAAGGGGGGAGGGATAGGTAGGTAGAGTGAGTTCAACGTTCACTCGAGGGTCCGCAAGGAGGAAACGCACCTTCTCCTTCTTCTTCCTCTTGCCCGTCCTGTCCTCGTCTTCTACCTCCTTGCCCATGCCAACATCGTAAAGCCTGCCTCTTCCATCGAGCGTAGGCATCGCCTCGACCCTCACTCCACTTCCTGTAGCACCAATATGCACCTCTCCAACGCTCGGCGCCTCGGCGGCCCTCTGCCTCTCCTTCTCGTACTCGGCCTCGAGCGCGTCGGCATTGTCGGAGCCCATGAGACGAGCCTTGAGCACCTTGGCCTGCATCTTGTTGAGCTCGGATTGGGAGAGGATGGGCGCAGAGGTATCACCCGAGGAGGTCGGATCGGGATCGAGGACCATGCTCTGCGAGAGGGCGGATGGAGGAGCGGCGCGGGCGACGGGAGCGGCGAGAGGAGTGCGAGGAACGATGGAGGCGGGAGGAGGGGTGAAGACTCGGGGTACTGGAGTGGAAGGACCGCTGTTGGCGACGGAGGTGGCTGAGCTGGTCCGAGAGAGCTCGGGAGGTGCTTCTCCTGGTCGGCGGAAGGCACCTCGGCTGGCGGGACGAGAGCTGTCGGTGCTGCCCGGGGCTTCGGTGTACATGAAGCGTCGTCCTTCGTTGGTAGGGGTCTGCGCGCCACTGCGTCCTCCTCCGTCGCCGCCCATCGACCTCCTTCCCTTGCGACGCTCATCGCGCTCGTCCAAGATCCTCTTCTCCTCCCTCGCCTCGTTGAAGAGCTCCATCGAGCCGTAGCGTTCCAGGGCGACCTCCTCCACAGGTCGACGCTCCTCCTCGGCCGTCTCATAGGTTCGACGAAGCTTGGACATGCGCCAGGCGGATCCGCTGGAACCGGGAGCGGGGGAGCCAGTGGGAGGTGCAGCAGGCGGAGCAGCGGTAGAGTTGGGTACACCTTGCCAATGAGCCTTGTTGAGCTCGCGAGAGGATTGACCCATCATTTGCTGTAGCGCAACGGCGCCGAAGGAGCAACAACAAGGTCAGCTGAGGGGCGCGCGTCGGTGATGGCCAAAGAAGCTCACCGAGGGATCCACCTTCTCCTTGGGTTCTCTGCGCTTCCGCTCTGATCCCATGGCGCTGAAGAGGTCCAGGTCGCCTCCTCCGCCAGGCTCTCCAACGTCGCCCTCGCCGTAACCGTCCGTCATGGCGCTGCCCGACAGCGCCGAGAGGCCTCCCGAGCGCTCGTGGACGATGGCTCCGACGCTGAAAGTCCCCACCGTATCGACCGGCGGGGGTGGCAGCGCGCTGGCAGCCGTCGCAGGAGGTGGGGCCGCAACAGCGTCCTTTTCGACCCATTCGTCGTCGTCGTCGGCGCCGGCTGCCTGCTTGTCGTCCCGAGAGCGGTGGCGATGTCGATGCGAAGATGACGAGGACGACTTGCGCCGGCTGGACGAGGAGCGCGACGAATCCTTGTCCCGCTCGTCGCGAGAGCTACGGTGTCGCTTGCCGTCTCGCTCGTCGTCGTCTCGTTCGCGGTGGGAAGAGGAGCGGTGCTTCTTGGAGGAATGTGAGGAAGAGTGCGAGTGCTCTCCCATCGTAGCGAGTAGCCGAGCCGAGCTTGAACCGGCTGCTTCGAAGCGAGGAGAGCGAGATCTAGTCAGTTGACGTTCTGGTAAAGGCTGAGAGGCAGAAGAGCTCACTAGTAAAGCAGTGTGTGTAGTAACTACCCGGCTTTTGAATCGATACCAGGCGAAAAGTCGAGGAGGATTGAGACGAGAGATGCGAAGGAGGGCAAGCACAGATCGCTCCCGCTTCGTCCTTCTACCCCTCCTCAGCAGGGTGCAGAGGATCGTAGAGGGGAGGGGAGGGGAGCCTGAGCGGTGTGCATGATATTTGTTGTACAGCGCTCTGAACTGGAACGTTTCACTGCCTCCATTTCCAGCAGGAAGGCAAACCCGAGGTCGCCGAGCAGCCTGGGAAGCTCGACGAGCTTCCTACCATCACTTCTCGCTTGATTGCGTTCGGCACAACACAGTACAGCGCCCAGAACGTTCACTCTACTCGACCATCTCTGACGACTTGCTACAAGATATCCTCCCTTTTCGACCGTCTTCCCAAGGCAGAGCTACCAGCCGAGGCACTCCTGCAGCCCGTTGCGGACTTGAAGGAAAGGACTTTGAAGCAGGCAACAGAGCTCCGTACGCGTGTACGACGAGCGGATACATTTCGAAGAGAGAACGAGCTTCCTGAAAGCTTACAGGCCAGCCCTTCGCAGTGGCCGCCGAGCGCCGAGCGAGCCGACTAGCCGTCGTCCCCAGGCAGTACTGAAACTGGGTCGCTATATACAAGCAGGGGGGTGGGAAAAAGGTATGTACATGCAATCTTCATCAAGGTCGAGGAGCAGCAGCGCCAGAGAGAGGGTCGCTGTCGCGCTCCGCGAATGGGGGAGGTTTCGTCGGACCCTTGACTTGAGTGGCAGGAGGGTCCTGCACTTGATCACCGGTGGAGGATGGAGTCGAGTTGTCCAATTCGCGTGCCACCAATCCTTGAGCCATTCGAGCCATATGCAAGCGAAGCGATTCTGCAGCGCGCGCGAGAGAGAGAGCGCGAAGGCCGAGCGTCAGTGTCGAGTTACAGTGCAGCGAAAGCAAGGGAATCGAAACCCACGTCGGTACTGCTGCAGGGCCTTTTCCGTGTCTTTTACCTGGTACGCATCGCACTCCTTCTGCAACGCAGGGTTGCCCTCACTAAAGGCTTGAGGAGGAGGAGGGGCGGCCGCTAGGACTGCAGCAATGTCATTGCTCGATTCGGGCGACATGGAGGTGCTGCTCATGACTGTTGGCGTTGGGAGTAAAGACTCCGACGCGCAATACGTGAACGACGCCTGCGTCAGATGTCGGTTTGAGAAACGCGGGGAGGGAGCGCCGAGCAGTGGCCGGAGGGAGGCAGAGGGGCGCGGAGGTCGGCTGCGCTGGCGGAAGGATTGCTTTACTGGTACTGCAGGACAGGAAGGCGAAAGAAACGAAGCAACCGCCCCTCAGCTTCACGGACTTTCGCGCTTTTCGATCATCACTACGTCAACCTTTCGGGAGGGGAAGGGGAAAGATCAGCTGCTGTACTGTATCTTGATAGCTCGATAAGAAATGAGGTGCAGCCATCTACGAATCACTCTGAAATAAACAAGTGGTACAACAAACGAAGTCAATAAACCGTGTTTCAAAGCGAGCCTCGCTCCTTTCACTGCCGCTCCTCTTGCGCCGAAGGTGGTCCTGCAAGCCATCCACCGCGCTCCCACTCTCCCGGTCTGCAAGGAAGGAGAGTCCAGAAGGTCAAAGAAAGGCGTAGCGAGTGAAAGGAGACGGCAACAACTCACGTGTGCAAGTCCTTTCGGCGCTGCTCGGCATCGACGGCGCCGGCCATGAGCTCAAACATGCGAGCGAAGCGTATTGGCTTGAGACACCATCCATCTGTTCGTTGCATCGCGGACGGAGAGGAAGAGAGAGAGAGTTAGCTCACGACCTTCTGCAGGCTCCTTCGACTCCACCGAGCATCGAGTGTCACTCACCGAGTCCAGCATCAACGAGGTCGTTTCTTCCACGCTCGTGTGAGTTGGCCGTAACAGCGAGGATGGGGATGCGACCGTTGAGAACGTGTGTGCGCGGCCGAGTGGAGGAAGGGAAGGTGAAGTCGGGTTCAATCTCGCGAATCTTGGACGTCGCTTCCAATCCTCCCATGATGGGCATGTTGAGGTCCATCAGGATGATGTCGAACGAAGGATCCTTCTCCATCGCTCTGACGGCCATGCCACCGTGCTGGACGACGACGACCTCGTGCCCATCCTTCTTGAGTCGTCGTTCGATGAGTGTCGAGTTGATGGGCTCGTCCTGCGACAGGAGCAAGGAGTCAGTCAGAGGGAAAGTTGAGGAGCAGCGCGGAGGCACTCACCTCGACAACGAGAACCTTGAAGGGACCAGAAGAGGCGACCTTCTCCTGCTCGGAGTGGGTACTGCTCTCCTTCCTCCGATGGTCAACCTTGCTCTGCTGCTCCTCCGTCTCAAAATCACGAATCTTGACGTCCTCGTTCCCAGGAGCTGAGGGCAGAGTCGAAGGCTCTGCTCGCCCGCCGCCGACCTTGGGCGTTTGCGAGCGATTCTCCGCCATCGGATCAATCCTGGAGGCGCGCAGAGGCATGGCGGAGTCCTGCACCTTTACTGAACCCGAGATCTGGCTGTTTCCGGTGATCTGACTGTTGCCCTTGAGCGATCCCCTGTGCCGAGCCGAGCCCGTCGAGACGTTGGAGCCGCGACTGCCCGTCGACCGGGACGTCAAGGAAGCGTGCTGACGAGCCGAGCTGGGTGATTGGGGAGCGCTGTTGTCGCCTTGGAGGGAGGAGGACATGTCGGCGATGAGCGAGTCGATCTCGCTTCCTCCGCTGCCGCCGCTGTTGGTGCTCGATCGACGGGCGAGGCTGCTGATGCGGCGTTCGAAGGAGGGAGGTCTGGCGATGGCAGTGTCGCTGTGCTGTGCTGATGGAGCGAGCCTGAAGGGGAGGATGAGGGTGACTGGAAGAGGGAAAAACGATCGTCAGTTTTCTCCTTTGCCGAGGCAACGAACGACAAGCTCACTTTTGGTGCCGGCCGGACCCTTCTCCTCGTTGGTGTTGGAGTCGAGACGAAGCTGTCCACCGAGCATACTACAGGATCGAAAGGATGAGCAATCGTTCGAGCGCTTGGGGGATTGAGGAATGCTCACCGAACAATGCGAGCGACCGTAGCAAGGCCGAGGCCAACCGCTGCGTCCTGCTCGGGTCCATCCTGCTGAATCGCCTCAAACTCGCGAAAGATGGCCTCCTGCTTCTCCTCCGGGATGCCACACCCCGTATCGGTGACGGTGAGGGCCACTCGAATGTCCTCCGCCTTGGCTACGGCGGTTTCGCCCGTCTCGACGCCGAGCGCAGTCTCGCCCCATTCAACGAGGATGCCGCCCTCCTTCGTATGCTTGAGGGCGTTCTCGACGAGCTTGAGCATCATGACGCGGATCTTGCCGCGGTCGCCGAGCAGGACTGGCGGCGTTCCGAGGGGCGTCTCGACGATGTCGAGGGTGATGCCTCGACGCTCGGCTTCTCGACGATGAACGGCGAGAGCTTCGTTGAGTGTGTTGGGGAGGTTGAAGGGATCCTGCGGCGGGGCAAGGTCGGCCGAGCTCGAACTCCACGGTCGCGCCGAAGAAACTCACCTGGAGATACAATTCCTGACCATGCTCGGTCCTCGTGAGATCCAAAAGGTCGTTGATGACATGCACGAGTGATCGAGACGCCTCGTGAGAGCGTGTGATGTGCTCGCGGGCCTCGGGCGAGATGTCGCCTTCCAGCGCGAGTTCGAGGTAGCTGTGGATGCGGCGAGAGGAAGGTTAGTGCATGATCCTGCACCCGCTCTGCAGCTCTTCACTTCCTCCCACACACGGTCTTGCAGCCGCCTGAAGCGCCGCCGTCTCTCGCCGACTGCCCTTCCTCGCCCTCGCCTCCGCTCGTGACCTCCCGGAAGATGTTAGAAAATTACTTACTTAACTATCGTGTGCAAGGGAGTGCGAACTTCATGACTAGCATTCGACAGCAGGATGGCGTTGAGCTGGTTAGCCGCGAGAGCCGACTGCTTCTCTCGCCAGACCTGCGAAAGAAGCGCCAAGCGTCAGCGAACGAGCAGAAGAAGAGCACGAGTCGAGGCGAAGAAACCAACGCACAGCAATGAACTTGGAGTACACCAACAGCAACACCGCCGAGCTCTCGACCTGCTCATCGGTCCAAGCCCTCGAGCGGCCGACGACCTTCTCGGTGAACGTCTTGAACGAGGTGCGAGGTTCGAGGGTCGATCCCTTGGAGTTGGGGTTACCTGCCCACTTGCGCTCCTGCTCTTGACCGCGGCGGAGGAAGACGATGAAGTCCTTGCCTTCGGGCGAGAGTCTGCGAAGGCGAGTTGGGTGAGCAAGAGGAGCGACGAGAAGGGAAAGCAGGACGTACGGAACGACGAGAGCACCAGCGATGGTGGGAGCTTGCGATGGGAATTCGAGGTCGGGCCAGTCGGTGCCAATGTCTTGCGTTGAGATCGTCTCGCTGTTTGGGGGCGAAGAGGTGTCAGCTCGGCGACAGCTCCAAGTGGAGGAGAGACCTACGTAGACTCTCGCAAACGCAAGTACTCGAGTAGAGCGAGGATATCCTGCGAATTGGTCGTCTCGCCCATAATCTTGGCCTCGTCCCCGATGGACAGCACTCCAAAGTCGCCGTCAAACAGCGCGAGCAGATCCTCCGACTTGGCGACGATGAAGCCCGATGGGTTCTCCACGGACGGTTCCGTATGGATGAGCTTGCGAGCGTTGATCCGCGTGGCGTAAGAGATGCGTTCGATGTTGCGACCGATGGACTCGCCGAGGAGTTTGCAGAGTTGCCGGACGGGGAAGGAGACGCGGTGGCCGTACTTGCCGTAGGTGTGTAGTGTGCACAGTCCCCAAAGTCGATCAAAAGCGCTGTATAGGAGTAGAGAAGGTCATTTCGCTTCGTCGACAGCGGGGAGAGGAAGCGACTCACACGATCGAGATGGACATGCTCGACCGAACGCCCATGTTGGAGAGGTACTTGACGTGAATGGGACTCATCGCACGTAGAAGCGAGTGGGTCATGTCCAACGGCGTCTCGACCTCGGCGGCGTCGCGACAGCACATCCTCGCCGTGGGCTGATCTCGGTCGTAGAGCAGTCGAACCTTGTTGATGCGGTAGAGCTCGCGAGCTTGAGGAGGGATGTCTGATGATATGAGAGGTGTGTAAGCATTCGTCCACGCGTCTAGAGCTTGAGACAAAGCACCCGAAGCGGGGAAGGAGAGTCCGAGGTAGAGGTCGTGCGTTTGCGAGTAGTCGACCTGCTCAGCGAGAACCTTGCCGTTCCACTGCTCGTCGAACTGCGGAACTCGAGAAGTGTGAGCGCTGTCCATCATATACGCGAAGAGGGCCACTCACCTGGTAGACCATGCAACGAGACGCTTCGGAAATCTCGGCGAAGACGCTGGCGGTGAGCTTTGCGAACGACTTGAGGTCGGTAGCGCGCGCGAGTTGGTCGTTGACCTATTCAAAAAGAGAGACGTCAGCTACTGCGCCGACTAGCGAGAGAATGGTGCACTCACCTGCGAAAGCAGAGCAACGAAATCCGTCTCGGAAGGCTGCGCCGCTGACCGTCCTGCTCTTGACCGCCGGTTGCGAATCCTCGCGAGCGCCCTCAGCGGTCGGATCATGGATACGGTACTCGCTCGAAGCGCCTCCTCCGACGGCTCGAGCACCTCGTCGTAATCCATTCCGTGCCGCTCTCCAGGCTGCTCCTCGGGCACCGTCTTGAGAGGGTTGACCTGGTCGTCCACGAGCTCGAGTTCGAGAATGTACAGATTGGGTCGATTCATGGAAGGGCAGTGAAGGGCGGCGTGGCAGTGCCATTCGAGTCGAGCGGGCGAGTGGGGATCCGAAGTGTCGGTGCCGGGCGCGCCAAAGCCTGAGAGCTCAAATGAGACGGGCCCTTGCTCCGTGTTGCTTTCGTCGGCCTCGCGCTCCTGTAAGGCGTCCATTGCGTCGAGGAGGGAGTCGAGCTCTTCGGTATCGAACAGGTCGGCGAGAGAGGCGGCGCGGAAGAGGGCTGATGGTGAGAGGCCGATGATGTGGCGTGTGTTCTGTGAAGAGGGATAAATTGATGAGCTACACGATCAAGCTGTACAGACCGCGCTGAAGCCTTGCAGAGTCGCAGCTCGGCTCGGACGAGGATAAGGCGGAGGAAAGGGACCTACCTCGGACGCCTGGCGGACGACTAACCGGCCGTCTTGCTCACGTTCAAAAGCGATGAGTACACCGTAAGCCTGGATAGCTCCCGGGACGTGGATAGGCTACACGGCAGCAGAAACAAGGTCAGCAGGCAGGCATCGTCGGCGAATCGAACGAATTGAACGGCCGGCTCACCTCGTCCTCGCAACGCTCAATCTGACCGTTCCTCCCTGTAACAATATAATGATCCCCATCCTCGCCCTCCTGATGCTCAAATCGCTCGCTCATGAAGAGCTGGACGTCGCTGCCGCCTGCGGAAGATGCGCCTTCCTCCGTTTCGAGCTGCTGTAACTCGGCTTTGGCGTGAGTGGTGGGCTCTGGGAGGAAGGGATCCAAACTGGGCGGTTTCACATCCACACTAGACGGGACCGATTCGACAGGCGAGAGAGGCCGAGGCGAGAGTGGCCCGCTGGCGCTGGTGGCCGCTGAGTTACGCCTCGCGCGCATCGAGGGGTGCGCTACGCTCTTGATGGGGTAGATACGCGTAGACGACGAGCCATGCAATGAAGGCCGTCGTTCGAACGGCGGCGGAGGCGCTGTAGCTGTAGCCGTAGCTGTAGGCGAACCGACGGCTGGCGGCGTTGTGGGCGGAGAGGGCCTCTCCTCCTGGGTCTCAACGAAACCGGACAGAACCATATCGACGGCGTGCTGAGCTGGTCGGCTGTACTATCTGCGAGTCTGAGCCTTCGCCTGAGCTCCAGGCGAGAAGCGAAAGTCGTCGGGGAGAAAAGCTCAAAGGTGGATGGCGTCGAAAGCGAGCACTCGCGAGCGAGGGCTCAAAGATGTCCGCAAGCAGCCTAAAGGAAATTGGGGTCGGACAAGTCGGATCAAGTAATTGAGACAATCGTGGTGTGAAAAAGACAAGACCGAACTAAGTACAGGATTATAGCAATTCGAGGGGAAAAAAGGAGCCAAAGGCCTTCGCGAGCGAGCTCCTCCGAATCGCCACTTTGCTGCCAGATGTCAGCAGGTCACACAGCGCCAACGCTTATCGGACTAAAGTACATCGCATTGATAGCAAAGGAGTGCGCAATTCGTCACGATAGCCAACAAACGCAGCCAGCTGGCCTCGGCGCAGAAGAGAGCGCCGAACTTCGAATTTCCCTCGCCTGACAGGCATCGAACGCCTCACGAAAACAGGCAATGACTCAAAAATTACAACACATTCCCGCTGCCCCTGGAATCCGGCCTTCCAAACCCTCTACAGCTCGTCCTCCCTCGACCCCCTCACTTTAGCCCACTCAAACGCCTTGCTCTCGTCAGGCATCTGTCCATAATTACTATCCACCCTCACGCTGATGGGCCGAGTAGTAGGAATCTGCGAGATTCCCAGAGGGGCAGCTCCAGCGCTGAGGTGTCCGGTGGAAGAAGGGTGCGAGACCTGGAACTCGGAGACGTGGTTGCCGAGGGTTTTTTGTACCGTTTCGCCGATGGACAGGGTTGTGAAGAGGGAGAGGGTGTAGAGTGATGCTGCGGTAGAGTAGGGAAGGAGGTGCAGGGCTCGTCATCAGTCTGCAACTTCGCGAGTGGAGGAGAGTAGAAACGCCGAACTTACGGAGGGGGCTGCAGAAGGCGTAGAGAATGTCGTAGTAGGGGAGTGTGGGGAAGGCTTGGGCTGAGATGGCGGCTAGCATCGCAAAGATGGTGGTGTAGGCGGCTGAGCGGATGGTGAGGATCCCGATGAGCTTCATCGTGGAGGTGACAACCTCGTTGCCGCCTGCAAGGCGCTTGTAAAGGAGCAGGAGGTCTGCAGAGAGGGGTTGGGAGTCAGGTTCTGGCGAATTGAAGAAGTCCAGATTTGAAACGCACAGGTGACGGTGATGACGAGATCGGTGAGGCATTCTCCCCTGCAAAAATCGGGCGCCGAAAGTCAGCTTCGAAGGCTCGGTGAAGAGCAGGAAGGCCGGACGGAAGGACTCACCACATCCACAACCCAAGGTAAGAAGTAAAGGAGAGACCAGCAAATTTCTCATACCGCCCGCGGTGGAACCACACGCTCTGGCTGTGGATTTGGCAGCAGCTCGTCAGTTCGGCGACGACGACGCTTGGGCCACAGTGGGAGAACTCACATTGTGACCCCAATACACGCAAGGTAGGAGACAATAGCAAGTGCTATAACAAAGATGAAGTAGCTCCACCGGACTCGAGGTCGCGCGATGATCTGGGAAAGTGTGAACGCCGAAGCCACCCAAGTCAGCTCGGCGGTTCTGTTTCGTTCCAGCTCTCGAATACAGCGCTCCTCCTCCCCTCTAGAAAATGACCAGCAGCCTCAGAAAGATCCACTCACCCGAGAAGACCGCCAAGCCAGCGTCAACTGCACGCACAAAGCAATGGAGCCGAGCAGCATCGGCTCCACAGCCTGTACCAAAGTTCCCGAGATAACATCATAGAGTCCTCTCTGAGGTAGAGTCCCATAATGCCAAATATCATGCGCGATCATGCCCGTGAATGCCGTGTTGAGGAGGACGACGGCCCAGCAGATGGCTCGAGTGCCATTCGAGGATTTGAGCCAGGTGGCGGTGGAGCGGAGGTTGATGAGATGGGAGAGGGTGAAGCCGAAGAGGATTAGTTGGGCCATGGCTCCGCAGAGGACTGGGCCGATCTGCGTTGGTTGGCGAGGGAGTAGAATGGGGAGCCGTTGAGGGAGGGATTGAGGGAGCGCCGAGGTGGGGTTGGAGAGAGATGGGAGAGGATGTGAAGATAGGAAGTGAGCGGGAAGGGTGAGCAAAGCGAGGGGTTAGCTCTACTTTCACTTTCAATCCTCGCGAGAGAGAGAGAGCGACTCACGATCTCGTCGGACTGCCCTTGGCTGAGGAGGGGATTCTCGTCGCTCATCGCTTGGCGGGGCTGTAGGAATGCTGAGGTGGTGTTCGAGTGGTAAAAAGCAGGTGAAGGCAAGAGAAAGAGCCGCGCACATCCCGCAAAGTCGCAGAAAGATGGCCCGCAATACAGAAGCGCGCGAAACAGCGCCGAAACGGGCAAGGGAAAGGGCTCGCCTGGCTTCTTAGAGCCCTCCAGCCAAGCTCCAACACCTGTCGAGCGTCTCGAGTCTTTACCCGTATGAAAGACTGGATCGCATACACCTTTACAATTCGTACCCGCAGCAAGGATCTCCATCCCTCGGGAGTGAGGCGCACCTTTCGTAGACTCGAGCGCCGAGCAGGTGTCGTTGCCTGGCCGCTCAGACATTGGACCAGGCAGGGCGGTGCTCTTGGAGATCTGTAGTAAGTCTTCTTCAGTGTTTCTCCAAGGCGGGAAGACCGAGCAAGAAGGTGTAGGACTGGCAGAAAGAGTCTCACTGTCCGAGGCAACTGAGGGGGCTCACTGAGCTCAGTAAGCTCGGCGCGCTCGAAGCGGGATGATTGGCTCAACAGCAGCGGTTGATGGTCCTCTGCCGATCGACAAGGCTCCCTCCTGGCTGCCATGCTGTACATTCAGCACTTCGACCAGCGGCGAGGACGGCTTCGCGATGAATGGCCCAGCGAAGCCAACGCCGAGCAGCCAGTCCCTGCGGGGCTATAGCTCGGGGCCAGCGTGCTACAGAGTACATCGAGAAGTATCGTCGTGGATGAACCACGTACCACTTCGGCTACCACTTCACTCCACTTCAGTGCAAGAGCTCGTCGCTCGAGGCGGCTCTCTCTCCTCCATCTCACCTCGTTACGATGCCATCACCCGCTTCGACTTCTGGTGCAGTTGTGCCAAATTCTGTAGCCTCTACAAGCGCCGCTGGACCACCCTCGTCCTCTGGAACAGCTTCGAGCGCCGACTTCGCTTCGGACCCTCGCATCCACTTCAACCAGCAGAGCGGCAAATGGGCGTTTGAGGCGGATGATGGTACAGAGATGGAGTGGGAAGAGGCGCGAGGTGTGTGGGTACCAGTGGTGAGCCTTTCTCTTGCGCTGTACTTTTGTGCAGCTTGATCGGGCTGCAGACTGACGCGCATGTTTGTCCAGCTCGAGCAGGACCTCGTCTCGGCCCAGCAGGCAGCTTACTCGGTGGCCGGAGTAGATGAATCTGTAGGTGATCGCTGTAGTCGAGCTTGACTCCGCCTTCGGGCCCAACTCCCAGCTGACTCGCCTCCCTCACTTCTCCAGGCGCCCGTCGCCGCCGTCCTCGCTCGCGAGGCCAAGAAGCGAAAGGCCGAGGATCCTGATAGCAAGAACAAAAAGACCAAAGCACCGCGCGCACCTCCCAAAACCACCGCCGTCTTCATCTCCGGCCTGCCCGCCTCCACCACTCTCACTCAGCTCTCCTCCGTCTTCTCCAAAGCCGGTCTCATCCTCGAAGACGGCGACGGGGATCCCAAGATCAAGATGTACAAGAACGAGCGGGGGCACTTCAAGGGCGAGGCGTTGGTCGTGTACTTGCAGGAGGCGAGCGTGGAGCTGGCCATTCGCTTGCTCGATGAGACTGAGCTCGAGTTGGGCAGTGGTGAGGGTGTGATGCATGTCAAGAAGGCCGAGTTTGATCAGAGGAGTCAGAGTGAGGGAGGCAGGGGCAAGGAGAAGGCCGAGGGAGCGCCCAAGGACAGCAAGAAGTCCGAGTTGGAGAAGCAGAAGGCGGGCAAGAGGGCAGAGAAGCTCAAGCAGTGCGTTCTCACTTCCTCTCCTTTCTCATGTCGCCTCTCTGACCGCTTCCTCCTCTCACAGGAAGCTCACCGACTGGTCTTCGGACGAGGAGGATGCGACCGCCGCTGCCAAAGCCAAGGCCAAATTCAGCAAGCTTGTGGTTCTGCAAGGCATGTTCACACTGCAAGAGCTCGAGGAGGATGCCACTCTACTACTCGACCTCAAGGAAGACGTACGCGACGAGTGCGAGACGATGGGCGAGGTCACCAACGTGACCCTTTACGATGTGAGTCGCTCTCAACGCTCGCTCGTGACTAAGTCGCTGACTCGTTTCCCCCGCTCGTAGAAGGAAGAAACGGGCATCATTACGGTCCGGTTCAAGGAAGATATCGCCGCGCAAGCTTGCATCGCCGTTCGTCCCATCGCACTTTCGGCCCCTCGCCTCATCGTCGCTAATCCTCTCTCTCGTCGCAGAAAATGAACGGTCGATTCTTCGGCGGGCGCTCCATCGCCGCTTTCCTCGCCGACGGTAGCAAGAAGTACAAGAAGTCGGGCCAAGGCGTCGATCTCGCTGGAACTGGGTTCGGCGACGCCGAAGCAGATCGTGAGGAGGAGGAGAAGGAGAAGGAACGGTTGCACAAGTATGCCGAGTGGTTGGAGCAGGACAAGGGCGAGCAATGAAGTGTCGTGATTGTTGCTAGTTACGCCGAGCTTTACGAAGAGAATATCGGCAGATCTCCGATTCGCTCGCCTTCGCTCTTCTCACTTGTAGTGCAATCGCGCTATTATTACAAAACCCAATTAGCTACGACATCTAACGAGCTTCCGCAACCCCGACTCCTCAGACTCTCCTCAGCCTAGCTCGCTCAGCGCTCTCAGGATCTCGTCTCTTTGCTTCCTCCACTTCACTCGTCACCAGTGAGCAGCTTCAAATCGCTGTCAAG
The DNA here is from genome assembly GCA_003054985.1 of Leucosporidium scottii. Classification (NCBI taxonomy): domain Eukaryota; kingdom Fungi; phylum Basidiomycota; class Microbotryomycetes; order Leucosporidiales; family Leucosporidiaceae; genus Leucosporidium; species Leucosporidium scottii. The sequence continues at coordinate 59,559 of MWVB01000087.1, forward strand.
CCTCTTGAGCTGATCCCCTAAACCCTTCCCAGTGTCTCTCACTCCTTCCAGCCTTACTGAGCTGGCCGTCTCGCTCTTACCGCCAGACGAACCGTCGCTCGCCTCTCCAATCGAAGCTCTCGCGCTGCTCATCCACTCGATCCACACTCAAGTCGGCTTTCGCCTCATCTCGCCTTCTGTAGCCCAGCAGCACGAAGAGGGAGCAGCTTCAACCGTCATCAACAGGCTCCCCAGCGGTTGGAGCAGCAGCGGAGCGCCCAAGTTCAAGTACAAGCACGAGCAGTCGAGCTTGGAGTTTGTCGTTAGTGTCACAGAGCTGGGAGGGAGGGCTTTGGTAGCTGCTGTAGCCGTACAGGTGAGTCTCGCGATTGCGCGGCGTGTGGGGCGGGCGGGCGACAGCAGGACAGAGCAGCTGACTGCTATCTGCATCGACCTACAGAACCCCAAATCCACTTCATTCGACTTGCTCCTCACCGACTACTTCTCCCACTCGACTTTCCCCCTCTCGGCGCTGTCCTCTTCCTCCTCCGCCGAGGATTTCGCCAAAGGGTTCTCAACCCCCGCCCGTCTCGCCGATTTGATCACCCTCTACCGCCTCAACATCCTACAACCCCTCATCCCCGGCCTGCGCAAAGAAGGCTACACCGAGCTCCCCTCTTCCACCTCCACCAGCTCGGGCAGCGGACAAGGCCGAGTCGCCCAGCCCGGAGGTCCTTACTACCCTGATGAGGGAGGGCCGTTGATGGGTATCCCTGGACGAGGAGGAGGAGGACAGGCGTTCCCTCCCCCCGAACGAGGTGGCGATGATCCCTTGCGCATCCCGGGCTCGGGAGGTCGAGGTCGCCCTTATCCTTACGACGTCGGTCGCTCGGATTTGCTGCCGCTTGGAGGGATGGGTGGGACGTTCGGGAGTGCTGGTGTGGGACGAGATATCTTTGGTGGTGGTGGAGGGATGGGAGGAGGGATTGGTGGACCAGGAGGAGGGGGGATGATGATGGGCCGAGACGAGTTTAGGGAGCGCTTTGGCGGTGATGGGACGGTCAGAGGACGTGTAGGAGGTCAGGGAGAGGGAAGGCTTTGGGGTGGTGATGGATACCTGCCGCCTGGCGGTGCGCCTCCGGGAGCGAGATTCGATCCTGTTGGACCTGGGGTGAGTTCGCTCTGCCCTTTCACTTCTCGCTTCTCGCTTCTCGCTCTCGCGCTCGCGCCCCCTGTGCATTTGAGTAGAGCTAACTTTCCTCTTCCTTCTCTTCCGTCCATACAGAACGGCCCTCCTCAGCCTGGAGGAGTCGGCATCGGCGGCTTCGGTGGAGGAGCAGGCATCGGCACCTTCCCTGGTGCTCGAGGTGGAGGAGGATCAGGAGGGCGAGGAGGACCCTTCGGCTCGGGCGATCCTGATTGGGATGGCGAGGTGAGCCTGCCCTTCGTCCTCACCGCGCCTCTCCCACTCGCTGACCTCTTGCTCCCCTTTCCCTCTCGCCGCGCTTCTTACTTTTCGACAGCGACCACCTGGCTCGAGCGGAAACGACTACGATGCGATGTTTGGATGATACTGTATGCGTTTAGAATACTACAGTACGCTACAGCTTGTGCTCACCTCGCAACAGCGAGAGACAAGCTAGACTTCTTTCAGCAGCCACTCGAGGCCTCCACCCGACCGAGTTGAACGGAGAAGCGAGATCGCGATAGGCCAACTGTGCACGAACAGTCGAACGGTGCACGTGACACCGACTGAACCTGCTCCTGCTCGTTCGTATAGAGCGGAAACCTGGAAGCAGCCACTCGGAGCCTGGCCGCCTGCCAGTCCCATTCGCTTCGTTGTCAAGCGTCGAGCTCTCCCCCTGGTCGCCGAAGTCAAAAGGTCACCAGGTCATGCTGTGCAACACTTCACGGGACGAACTCACGTCTCAGGGTGATAGCGTGTTGATTTCATGGGGCTCGGGCAACGCTCGGCTGGCAGCTCGGCGTCTGCTCGCTAACCCTCGCTGCGTACATCCTCACGCATCCTATGACTCCTCCACTTGCCCAGGAAGGAGGGTCTGGCTGCCCAGCTGCTGTACACTGCGAACCAGCCTCCCGCTTGAGCAAGGGTCCGAACTCGGATCCCCGAGATCAAGTCCAAGCGTCGCCGAGTCGACTGCAGCAGAAGGTTGAAGTACGGGAGTTGCCAAGCATATACTGCAGGCCAACGTGACCTCTTCGCAGACTTTCCTTTCCGCGGTCAGTTGGCCAAGTTGTCTGAGATTGAAGATCTTCGACCCCTCCCTGAGCGATTCCTCCGCTTCGCGATTTGAAACTTGGGGCTCCTTCGGGCTTTGCTTCTTCTCTGCTTCCTTTTCTTCCTCTGCGCGACTCTAGCCTGCTACAGCTCCTTCCCACTCGCCAGTCACCATCAGGGCACGCTCCCCTCCCCGACCAAAACCCTCTTCCTCGACATGGCGCTCAAAGTCGCTCTGCGGCTCCCGCCCCACATTTCTCGCGCCCAGCCTCGCTCTCACCCTCAACTTCAGCAGCAGCAATCACGCCGTCCTCGCCTCTCCACCGCCGAACGACTTCCTGCAGAGATCCTTTCGCACATCTTCGACTTTGCCGCCCATGCAGACGGGGGAGGATGGGAGTTCGGAGGCCAACTGCTCGGCTGGGATCAAAACGCGGGCGCCGCTCCACTCGCCCTCGTTTGTCGGGCATGGCGAGGACCAGCACAGGTGCACATGTACTCCTCCGTCGCCATCGAGGGTCAAGCACAGGCTGAAGCCTTTCTCGCGACGATCGAGGCGCGCGCCGACCTTCGCAAGGTGGTCCAGTCGGCGGTGGTCGGGGTCGGGGAGTTGGAGGAGGAGCAGGATGGCTCGCAGGGCCAAGTGGCGGCGTCGAGGACAGTAATGGACGTTCTGGAAGCTCTCCCCGACCTTCAGAACCTCAATATTCGGCCTCTGCACGTCGCGGCAGCGCCTCGGCTCGCCACCTACCTCGGTCGAGCACCACTTCGCACCCTCGTCCTCACCGGTAGAGTCGTGGAGCCTACACCTCTCTGGACGAGTGGTCTCTTTGACTACCTCACCTGGCCGGCTGTCCTCAACGGGCTGGAGCGCCTCGAAATCGACTGGAGTCAGAGCACCTCGCCCTTCCTCGACCAGCTCGCTCTTGCCGTGCTCCCGACCCTCTCCCTCACCCATCTCAGCTTTATCCGCGTCGATCTCCCCGACCACATCCTTCACCGACTGCTGCACGCCGCTAGGTCATCCCTCCAGGTCCTTCGGCTCTACGACGAACGAGCGCCAGCAATCGAAACGACGGCTAGCGTCCTTCGCTCGCTCACCAACCTACGCCATCTTCACTTCCTCATCAATGTCCCCCTCTCCCATCACGCCTCTCTCTCTCCTTCAATCCCAACCTCTCCCTCACCAGCTCTCCTCGACCTAGTCCTCCCTCACCTCCCCGCCCTTAGCTCTCTCACCACCTCCTCCACTTTGATATCCCCGACCATCCTTTCCACCGTCCCCCCTTCCCTTCGTCGCCTCTCCATCCACTCCTTCACGACCGAAGGCCTCAACTCCTCGGCCGCTCCCACTCTCGCCGCCCATCTCCGAACCCGAGCATACGGCCTCGAGGAGCTTGTATGGGAGGATTCGCTGGATCAGTGGGAGGAGGAGGAGCTCGACGAGCTTCTGGAGGCTTGCGCTGAGAGCGGAGTGCGGTTTAGATTTATCGAGGATGATGAGGCTACGCTCGTGGCTTTCGAGGCGGGGACGTGGAAAGTGGTGGACATGAGCTGCGAGGATGAGCTGTGGGCTCTCGGTGTGGACAAGTATGACTACTAGAGCACTTCAGTCTATCTTTCCATTTGTCCGATCTTTTTCGCACGTTTTGCGAGGAGAGCAGAGACTTGGCTTCGGCGACGTGCCGCTGAGGTTGCGGAATGCAAGAGCGTAAAGTTATGCAACAAGCACTCGATTTTTCAAGCTACGCGCTCCTTGACGTCCATCCAGAAGTCTGACTGAATCGCAAACTGCAAAGGGAGCAAGCGGCGCCGAGGTCAGCGTCCGATCTTTCGAACTCATCTCGCTTAGAGGCTCGCCTTGACTCACCCACTGACTAACTACATGCCAAGGCTCCTTGTCGTCAAACGTGCCGTCAACTCGGCGACCGGGAAGCGTATGAGGAGAGGTCGGGGAGCGAGGCGTGAAGGTGAACTCGTACTTGTGCAGCAGAGTCGGGACGACCTTGGTGATTTCCATGAGACTGATATTCTTGCCGATGCAGACGCGAGAGCCACTGTAGAAGAGAGGAGAGTCAGCCCAACAAGCAAGAAGGCAAAAGAATGTAGGCGGGAAGGCGAGCGGCCGAATGAGAATGAGAATGTGGGAAAGGAAGGGCGTCTGCGAAGGATAACTCACCTGCCGAAAGTGATGAGGTTTCTCTCCATCAACTTCTTCGCATCCGCATCAGCCTCGAGCCAACGCTCAGGACGGAAGACGGCAGCATCCTCGCCGAAAGCTTCAGGTCGGCGATGAACGACATAGGGCGACATGGCCACCTCGACACCTGCGAGAGAGGTTTGGGTATAGGTAAAACGTCTATCGAACTCGAGTGAGCTGTGAGAGACGCACCGGCAGGGAAGAAGTGACCGGCGAGGACAGCGCCGCCTTCGGGGACGATCCGAGGAAGAGTCCACGGGACGGCAGGGTGCAGGCGTAGGGTCTCCTTGAGGCAGGCCTGTCGGGAAAGCTTGGTCAGTCGTCTCTTCGGCTCGGTGAGAGGTCAGGCAACTCACCTGGAAGTAGCTCAACTTGGTCCCCTCGGCGTAGGTCAGAGGAAAGTTGAGGTTGCCCTCCTCGATAGCCTCTTCGATCTCGGACATGACTTTGTCGTAGATCCTCTTGTTGCCTATGATGTAGCGAAGAACAGCGCGCATGGTGATAGCAGTCGTGTCGGAACCTGCTCAAGAGGGAAGGGTCAGCCGCCTCTCGCCGAAGAGGAAGCAAAGCAAGATCTCACCAGCTCCCAGGATACTTCCAGCCGCTACAGTGACCTGCTTAGTTGAGTAGAAGGATCCATCGCGGTTCTTGGCGGTGAAAAGCTTGGAGAGCATGTCCTTCCTCTCGGCGGCGCCGCTCGCATGCTGCTCGACTCGCTCGTTGACGCATTCAATGGCACGCTCTCGAAGAGCTCCGGCACCGCGCGCTGAGAATATAGAAATACTTGAGTGAGTGAAGAAAGTGAGAGTAGAGCAGGCTGCAGACTGACCTTTGAGCTTGAATCGAGAGTAAAGGAGGAGGAGGGGACCGGCCCAGGCTTGAGTCCCTGTAACGAGAGCACGGTGTCAGCGAACGGCACGGCGGCTACTCTCCAACACAAGCTACTCACCAGCAAGGCAGGCAGCGAAAGTGAAAGACACAAGCATGGGAAGGAAAGCCCGCGTGTCGGTGCCCGCTTCGCAGAGCTTGAACGAGCGACCAAAGGCGAGTTCGCCAACGACGTCGAGCGCTAACTGTGGAGAGAAAGGTCTCGTGAGTGCTGGCATCCTTTGGCTTGTGCTGAGGGCACGGCGACTCACCAGCTGAAGCGTCTCGGCGAGCTCGATTGTCGCCTTCTCCTTGCCCTCCTTGGCCGCTGCAGAGATCTCGCGGTCAAGCAAACCGACCAAGTCTTCCAAGCACGAGTCGACAAACTCCTCCAGCTCGACGAGAAGGGTCATGGTGAATGCTGGCGATTGAGCCTTGCGCTTCTCGGAGTGCAAGTCGTTGGGGAGCGTGGACATCATGGTGCCGGGGGAGGCAGCGAAGAAGGTGTAGAAGGATGATTTGGAGAAGTCGGAACCGTAGCGATAGCTGTGGTTGTGACGAGGGTTGAGAGTGAGAGCCGAGAGTCAGCCAGCGCCGAGAGAGCGAAGAGAGGCCGAAGGACCTACATCTCACTGATGACAGATGGATCGCAGATGGAGACGGTGTTACGACCGGTTCGCACCACTGTACCATGCTTTTCATGCCTGCGGGGACGTACAGATTAGCCTTCCACCTCTTGCTAGCGCTCGGGCCGGAGGAGCAACTCACTCGGCGGCTAACTTCCATCCAATGTCCTGCTCCAGCGCTCGGTTTGACAGCCAAGACCCAACACCAAGACGAGCACATAAAGGACCAGGAATCTGAGCCAATGGTGAGAGGAATCGCTGGTAAATGATCCACGAGACGAGGGCGACAGCGATTGCGGAGACGAGAGCCGAGGGCGACAATTGCTGCAACCTCGACTGTAGGGCGTTCATGGTCTCGAGTCGACGTGAGCGGGAGCGTAAAGAGCAGAAGAACAAGGCGGTACCAGCCTGATTCATAGCCCTCGCTGCAATGAGGTCGAGCCGAGGAAGCCTAATCTTGCGGGAACAGGTTTAGCCCGTCGAGAGCGGGGACGATGAACGAAAGTGGAGGGGTTCGTAAGTCGAGTTTGTCGCATTCTGCGCGTCATTGGAGAGGCTCCGACCGAGCGCCGAGCTCAGCTGTTCGAATCTGCTGTCGGGAAAGGCGCGAGATCAGCGAGATCGGATCCAGCGAGAGGAAGAGAGCAGTGAGAGTAGTAGATATCAAGGACGAACTCGCTCCTGCTCTACCGCCTCTTGATTAGCGATCCTTCTGCAGCTTTGAGCTCATTCGATGCTCCTGCAGCTCGTCCGAGATCGGGCAGCTGGGTAAAAGAGAGCACACGCGGAAGCATGGCAGCCGGCATTAGATCGTATGGTGGAGTCCTACAACATCGTACAAGCCGTGAGAGCAGCAAGAGATGAGGGCGGAGGCAAAGGGGGGAGCTGGCGCTCTCGCTGCTCTTTCGCTCCTCCGCTCATCTCGGCTGTACTTCAATGGCGCCAATCGACTCGCTGCCGCCTGAGCTCATCATCTACATCATCCAACGAGCTCTCCTACCGACTCCTCCCTCTTACTCAACCTTCACCGCTCGCTCGGGCCTCTTGCGCTCGCTCGCTCTCGTTTCAAAAGCGTGGACAGAGATCGCGCAAGCAGAACTGCTTGCCAATGCACAAGT
>MWVB01000087.1:72745-85010 GCA_003054985.1 Leucosporidium scottii
ATATCGACTGATACAAATTTGTACCCTCTCTAGCCCTCTCTCCGAAAGGTCGTCTGCCGCGGAGCCGACCAAGTCGAGATTTCCTCGCGCTTTGAAGTGCGCAACGACCCCGCCGTGGTGCGCAACTTTGGCACCCTCCTCATCGACTACTGCAAGGCCGTCCCCGATGGCATCGTCGCCTTCTTCCCTAGTTATCTTTACATGGAGAGCATCGTCAGTGCTTGGATGGAGATGGTGAGTTCATGCTTAGGCTTTTTCTCGCCTCGACCGAGTTGGCTCGAGCCCGCCGAGCGTGGGCTCGGTGAGGTTGGATAAAGAAAGCCAAGCTGACTCTTTCGTCGGGTGCGCTCGCTCGCAGGGCATCCTCAACGAGGTCACCAACCACAAGCTTATCTTCATCGAGACGCCCGACGCGCCGGAAACGAGCGCCGCATTGGACAACTACCGCCGAGTGAGCTCTTCTTGCTCCTTCCAGCGTCGTTGCTGGTCCGCTGACACCTTCCTTCAACTCTTCCTCTTCATCCCCTTCATTCGTCCTCCTCCCCTCGTACATCAAAGGCCTGCGACAACGGACGAGGAGCCGTCTTGCTTTCGGTCGCGCGTGGGAAGGTCTCCGAGGGAATCGATTTCGACCACAACTATGGGCGCGCGGTAATTATGTTTGGAATCCCTTACCAGGTGAGCCGTCAGCTGAAGCGACGGCGTCGGAGGAAGGAGAGCTGGGTCAGGAGAAGCACGAGACTGACCTTCCTCTTTGCCTCCTCCTCTTTGCCTCTACCTCTACCTCTTCATCACACGTTCCTTCCCACGCCCGTCCTCACTTTTCGCGCTATCTGAACCCCTTCTCGACAACAGTACACCGAATCCCGCATCCTCAAAGCTCGCCTCGAATACCTGCGCGACGCCTACCGGATCCGCGAGAACGACTTCCTCACCTTCGACGCCATGCGCCATGCAGCTCAATGTGTCGGGCGTGTTTTGCGAGGAAAGACGGACTATGGGTTGATGGTGTTTGCCGACAAGGTGAGTCAGCTTTCGCTCGGCTTTCGGCTCCCTTCCCTGTTCGGTCGGCCTGAGGCGGACGAGAAGGGGGCGAGGTGCGCCTTTATGGGAGTCGCTGGGCTGACGATACCCTCTCTTACGCTCCGGCAGCGCTTCGCCAAAGCCGACAAGCGTGCCAAGTTGCCCAAGTGGATCGGCTCGTACATCAAGGACTCGGACACCAATCTCTCCTCCGACATGGCCATCGCTCACTCGAAGAAGTTCCTCCGCGCCATGGCTCAGCCTTTTGTTGAGAGCTCCAAGTCAGCCTGGGGAATGGATCAGGTGCGTTCTTCTTCTCGCCTCGAGAGCAGCGCCGAGCTGAGCTGACTCTGCTCCTTTCGCTCGCAGATCAAGGAGAAGCAGATGGGTCTCGATCCCAACCGCGACCGTGCCAACGACGATTTCGACGAAGAGGCTGAAGGGATGGATGTCGATGGCGATGGCGACGATGGATTCGACCGAGCGTTCGCCGAGATTGACGATTCGGCGTTGATGGACGAGATGATGAGCTTTGATACGGGGATGGTGGTGGAGCCGGCGCATTAGTACTTTGTAGCGCGAGTGGCAGGAATCGAGTGTTGTACGATTTGCGGTTGACACGGCGCTGAAGAGGCGAAGCTTGAGCTGCTCGGAGGCCCTCGCTCACCGCTAGGCAAGCTCGGCGCTCGACGGTCGCGGAGGACGAGCTGAGGGGTCGGTGGGAGTGATACCTGGCAGTAGGCATGCAAGGAAAGCCCTTTTCACCTCGGTCTCAATGCAAGTTGTGCTTCGTCGATAGCAGGAATTGCTGAGTCCGAGTTGAAAGCGCGAGCGAAAGTCGATCATTCGGCCTTGTTTGCAAAGGGCTCGCTCTCGGTGCAGTCAAGACAGCTTACTAAATCAATGTCTCGTTTTGATGCAGCCACGCAGCCGATACGACAGCCCTGCAGCCGACCAGCGCGCTGCTGCTTCTTCGGCTCCTCACTCCTCTACCACCGCCGCACCCCTCAGCAGCACCTCGTCCTTCTCCAACTCTTCACTCCCGTATCCCGGCGCCGGAACAGCACCTCCGATTGACTCCCTATCGCTCGCACTCCTTCCTCTAGCCCTACCTCCCTCCCCCTCCCTCGCCGCCTCGGCGATGATGGCGCTCTGCGCCTCGCTCGGTGAGCGAGAGACGGCAGGAGGAGGAGGGTGGAGCTTGCTGGGTGAGAGGAGGAGGAGCGTCTCAATGGTTTTGACAAAGCGTGAGGTTGGAGTGTAGGCTCGATACACTGCCTTGGGAGGGGGAGGTTGCGAAAGCGGGCGAGGAGTGAAAGAAGGGGGAGCGCCGATCTCGGCTTCATTGTCTTTGGGCCGGGAGAGTGTGTGCTTGAGGTGCTGGCGGCGGAAGTGGAGATAGGTGGCTCGTACTCGGAGGTAGAAGGCGAAGAGAGCGAGGGTGAGGAGCGTTGAAAGAGTGACGATGATGAGTCCGCCGGCGGAAGGATCGGGAGCGTTGCTCTCCTGCGAATTGGGAGCGTGACGAGCAGGCGAGGAAGGGCTGGAGTTTGGCGACGCTTTAGGAATGAGGAGAATGGTGGCGGCAACGAGCGAGACGAGGACGAAGGACGTAAGCCCCAGAAGGAGGACTTGAACGCCGTTCGGAGTGAGGCGAAAGCGAGGGTGGGAAGCGACGAGGTGTGCGCTACGAGCTGTTCGATAATCACAGAGTTCAGCTTATTCCGTGCAGCTCACTCTGCCCTCCGCTCTCCCTCTACTCAGCTCGCCGAGAAGCAAAGACTCACCGGCGCTTCCGCCGCGCTCATTCCCCTCGACATCAGCCTTGCTAGCAGCCCCTTCCCCGTGTAATGATACTCTCCAACCGAGCTCTCCGACCTTCTGCGGTGTAGGGCAGTCCCGCTGCTCCTCCGCCTCGAGTGCGCGCGAGCGGACGGCAATCTCCTCCTCGTCCTGCTGCTTGGCGACTTCGAGAGGCATTCTGATTTGGGTGAAGAAGCTGTTCTAGCTCTTGCGTTCCTCTGTAGCTTGCCCTTGCTACCTGTTTGCTCGTTGCTCGCTGAAAGTCGAGAGCGGAAGATGAAGCGTCACGTCTGCGTGACGAGCTCGAGGTTGGTGCTGTAGGTCGATGAGAAAGTGTGTGGGAACAGACGACTCGATCCCGGTAGCGATCCAGCGCCGAGCGACGAGTCGAATCCCGAGTCAAGCGAGTGGAAGGAGGAAGAGGGTGGGCTGGCTCGATTTCACATTTTGCGCTTCTGCTTGATCGTCTGACTGCTCTCGCTGGCTGCTTTCGATCTTGACAGCCATTGAAGCTAAACAGCTGGCCTAACTACACTCCCGCTTCCATCGGCCCCGAACACTCCGCTTCCACCATTCACCCGCATCCGAGGCGCCGAGGGCTGCGACGCACCAATCCGCTTCAGCTCTTTTGCTGTCTGCTTCTTGCTCTGCACCGTCTGTATCTCAAAACTATTCTCACCCGTTGATACCGAATGACCCCCCTCGACGCCGCCTGGGGCCACTTGGACATCAACGCCGAGCTCCCAATCTTCACCGCCTCGGCTTCGCGCTCAGAATGGGAGCAAGCCTTCGCCACTCGTCGCGAGATGCTCCTCCTCTTCAAAGGTTCCCCTCCCTTCTTCCAACTCTCTGAAGAGCGCCAGCATCTGCTTACACTCGTCGATGAAGCGCTTCTCCAATCGGAACACCAGCTCAATCCGACCAATTGGAACGTGTCGGGCAAGCCCAGAGGGCAAGCTATGGCGAAGAATATGGAGGGTACGCTGATCGCTGTAGGCCGTGCGCGCAGGCCGTTTGGTGCGGTAAGTCTTCAGCTCTTGCTCTCTGGGGTTGCTCGGCGCTGACCAAAGTGGGTCGCTTGCAGGTTATGACACATGCGTACGTTCGCGAGATAATTGAAAAATACGTCGAAGATATCGCAGCACGGATGGTAAGCTGTCGATCCTCTCCTTTCACGCCCCGTTTCCCTCCTTTTGGCCCGCTCGCTTGCCATGATGTTGAAGCTTTCCTCCAACAGGTCAAAGGCGCAAAACGACCTGAGCAAGGCAACATGGTCCTTTACCTCGTTTCCAAGCACTTCCAACAGCTCGATCCTCTTCGAAGAGCGGCAGGCGTGTTGGCGGCGAAAAAGTACGAAGAGGTGAGTGCTTGTCTCTCCGAATAGTCTTCCGCGAGCGTGCAGTCGCCTTGCAGAGCTCTCACCTGACCACTTGCTACATCCATACAGTGGATCAAGGTCGAGGCAATTCGTCTCGGCCACGATGTTAGCGTGAGTTGAGCGCCGAGTGGTTGCCGAAGCGCCTTCCTTCTCCGCCTCCATTGACTCGAGAGCGTCTCTCGGCTCACCTACTTTCCGCAACACAGTGGAGCATCGATCATCATCTTCCTGCGCTCACGAGCAGGCAGGCTCGACGCTCGTCGGTCCCGGAGGTGGAGTTGAGGAGGCGATGGGCGTGATGGTGCGGCTGAGGGGACAAGATGTCTTGGCCGACTTCTGAGTAGCTGGCTAAAGGGGTAGTAACCAGACTCTGTAGCTCTCCAAGGCGCCCGACTTCGCTGAAAGAAGAGCTCGGCGCTAAGAGTGGCCCGGGCGCTCGGCTTCTCTTTTGCAAGTGCATCGCCTTTCGTCCCTCAAAACGCCTCCATTCCATGGGTTCTTTCCTCTCGGCAACTCCTCTCGATGTTCTGCACCGCCCGTCTGCATACATGCAGACAGCTCAGGCGGCGCTCCTCGGACTTGGAGAATTCACACGCGCCTGGCATTAAGTTGTTTTTCTTCAGACGAGCATGTCAACACCCTGCGATGATGCATGGGGCCACCTCCATATCGACGACGTCATTCCCAAGCTACACAAAGACTCTGACGCCGCCGCTTGGGTCCGAGCAGCCAAAATTCGCGACGAGTTGCTCGCTCTCTTCAAGGTGGAGCCGCCGCTCTTTGCGCTTCCAGAGATCTCTGGAGCTCATCAACTTGTCACTCGCTACTTGGAGCAAGCGGAACAGCAGGCGGTCGAGTTCAGGGATTCGTCAAAGTGGAGGGATGGGTGCCCGAAACGTGAGGTTGTCGTGCGGATGTTGAATGCATATGTCGGCGCAGAGGGCTCTGCTCGACCTTTTGCATCGGTATGTCGCCCTCCCCCCCGATTTTTTGCAGGAGCGGAAGGAGCTCGGCGCCGAAGGGAAGGCTTACTCTTCGCCTCGCAGCTGATGCGGTGCGCGTTCTGCGTTCTGCCATACCACGATGAGACCCTACATGATGGATGTTGCCGAAAGAATGGTAAGACTGCTCTAGCTCAGGCCTTTCGGCGCCTCAAACCCTCTTTCCTCTTCGCCGAACACCCGCTGATCCCTCCTTCCCCACTACAGACTCGCAGCGCCAAACACAAAGAGCAAGCGAACATGGTAATCTACCTAGTAGCCAAAAACTGGGCCAACCTTGATCCCTTGAGGCGCGCCTATGGGCTCGTCGCCGCCCACAAGTACACGGAGGTGAGCCGAGCTCTTCCTGATCGTCGGGCGAGCGATGATCAGCAGGCTGACCCAGTGAATCTCTGATGATACCTTCTCTCGCTTCCCTCCGCTTTGAAAAGTGGATCAAAAGTGCAGCTGCTCAACATGGTCGTCCGCTCGCCGTAGGTTTTGCTTCCTTTCAAGTCCTCCTCCTCCCCACTCTCACTCCCATCAAGCTGAGCTTACTGACCTCAAATTCCCCTTCTGCATCACTCCACCTCAGTCACTCTCCCATAGCTCGGGTCACCAGCACAGCCCGTCCTTGACGGCTCGGCAAGCTCGGCGGTCGTCGGTTTCGGAGAGCGCGTTGAGGGCGCGATGGGCTTGAGGGAATGAGGAGGTAGATCTGCAGGCACGGAAGTGCTAGTGGTCGAGAGGAGAAGAAGCCGTGGACGAGAATGAGGCGAGAAGCGAGCTGGCTGCGAAGAGCCACAGCGAGATCCGAGCGTCCAGCACGCCGAGTGCCTCTCCTATAGCCCTCTCCTTCGTCCAAACGATGTGTGCGAGACACGAGCGAGTCCATATCAACCTTCCTCCACCTCTTTTCTACATCTGCCGCCTCCATTTCCTCCTTCCGCCGCTTCACCTCGTTCGAGCGAACGCAGCGACATCTAGCAGACTCCATCTCCGGCGCGGGTGTTGAGAATCAGAGCGACGATGAGGCCGTACAATCCGATGACCTCTGAGAGTGGGCGAGGTCGGCGAAGGGGATGGCGGAGGTTGTCGCCAGAGAGGGCAGAGACGGGGAGATTGTTCAGGGTTGAACGGAGGACAGCGTGAAAGTGAGGACGGTGGTGATGGGGGGATATTTTGTGCGAAAAGTGAGAAGGAAGGAGAAGGTCAGCGTTTAGCTCGTCTGATTGCGAGCGCCGAGCAGTTCGGATCGCAAAGGACGGGAGGAAACGAACCGGCAAAAATCTGTGGAGGGAACAACGCGGTACCGAGTGAGTAATCTGTACTCGTCTTGGCCTCACACGGCGTTGGTAAAGCGAAGCGGCGCTGCAGGAGCGGGCACTACAGCGCCCACCGAAACAGCGGCGAAGGCTTGGGAAAGACGAGACTCACCAACATCAGCACCATGGCGACAAATATCCTACTCTGGTACATGTAGGCCCTCGCGCACTGCAAAGCCAGCACCTCGTCAGCCAACGCTCAGCTGCCCTCAACTCGCGCAACAAATCAACTCACCGCATCTCCCACGATTCCAATCGCATGACCCGCCGCCAATCCCGTCAATCCACACGACAAGCCCGCTGCGAGGTGAATGAAGCCGGCGTAGAGCGAGTAAGGTGTATCGGGCGAGAGACCGCCGATGATGAGGACGGAGACGACGAGACCGTACACGGCGATGATACCTGCCATGACGACCGGGATGAGAGACTGTGGTAGTTAAGAAGTGTGCGGAGAGGATGGGAGGGGTTGTAGATCGTTAGCTAGCTTCACGAGCGAGGCGCTTGGGACAACACGACGACGGCGGGGCTTACCTTCATGATGAGTTCGGGGCGCAACGTTCCCATTCCCGAGATTCCGATTCCTGCCTTCGATGTACCATATGCTGCTCCGATGGCTGTAGGCGAGCAGGAGAGCGTAGTCAGCGATGCTGGCTCAGCGCCCTCAGCTCAGAGAGGTGGGTCCTCGTTCGTCTGCTGTTGTCTCTGCGAAGGCCTGGCGATGTAGGGCTGTAAATTGGTAGTCAAGCTTACTGGAGAAGACCATCTGTAGCGCATCGAGAACGAGTCAGCTTTCGCTCTCATGCAAGCTCGAGCGGGCGACGCAGCGCCTCGCTCTCGTCGCTCGCTCCGACAACGCTGCAGCTTCTGCTCAGAGGCTGTAAAGGTGCAGAGTAGACACTTACCGAGCAGAAGACCCCTGCAAACCCAAAAAAGGGCGCATAGGCGGGACAGAGCGGAGTCGTCATCTTGAAGCGGGCAGTGGGGAGAGGCAAGCCAGGGTGAGCGCGAGAGGGAGGGGAGATGTGAGGCGGCGAAAGGCTGCACAGGTGCCTTTTCTGCGCAGAAGCGAATGAAAGACATAGGTGGAGTGCTCCTCCCCAGCTTCGGCACTTGTAACGAACCGAACAAGCTACAGGAAGCTTCTCAAATCTCGACCGAGCTCCTGCACTTCGCGAGCTTGCCAGTCTCGCACAGCAGGAGCAGCTCCTCGAAAATCGTATGCATTAGGTAACCAAACAACATAATCTAAATACCTATCATTAAGTGTCGTTACTCCTCATCGCCCTTCTCCCACTTCCCCTTCGGCAAAGTCAGCTCCCACCCCGCTCGCCCGCGTTTCAAATCGAATACCACCTCATCCTGTTCCTCCACCTTCCGTTTGTGAATGGTGTGTACCAATCCCAACCACCTCATCACCCCCTGCGGACCCCTCCTCACCACCCAATCCCTCGTCCACGCCTTGAACCCCGCGCCGCTGAGCTTGACATTCGGCTCATCGTAGATGGATTCGAAAGGGAAGGCGGCGCGAGGTTGGAGATGGTCATCATCGTGGTCGGTGCCTGCGCCGGTGGTGTTGGTGAAGTGCGAACTGTCGAGAGGGTGGAGATGGCGCGGAGGGAGGAGAGTGTCAAGCGAGGAGAAGGGAACGATAGCGTCGTGCTTGTCGACCAAGTGAATGGGGATCGCTTGATTGGTGCCCGAGAAGATGATCTCATCGAGGTAGAACTTGGTGCAGAGAGAGAGAGGGTCAGCGGAGCCGAGCAGCGAGGGGAAGGCCGAGAGCCGAGAGCTCACGTAGATCTTGTTGAGGAAACCGGGGCTGAAGTAGCCTCGAGCAGTGGTGGGGAAGCCACGATCGTTGAGAAAGCGCTCGAGATCGGCGCGAGCCATGGGATGGTACTGCCAGAGAGAAGGGAGTCAGCCTCACGAGTCGGCGAAGGGTCGAAGAGCGACGAACACAGATGGATTGACGGTAGTGAGGCGAGAAAGACGCCGGCTGTGTGAGGATGTGAGAGACATTGGTGTTCTTGCGCCTGGAGTGGAGTGAAAAGCAAGATCAGCAAGACGACTCGCGGACGAGAAGACCGAGCAGCTCACCACAAGTCGTCCCAAAGCAAGTACCACCACGCCCTAATCTTGCTCGACCTCACGAACGCCATCCTCTCCTCCAAGAAGGTCAAACTGGCTCCGTATCGCTCAACCATCTCTCTGACGACCCTCGACTTCTCCCGCTCCCTCAGCAGCGTGTCCAGCTCGGCAACGCTCAGCGAGTCCTCGGCGACGACGTCAAAGAGGAAGGAATGGGAGAGGGCTTGATGCTTTGCCGCTCCTTCGGCTCGGAAAAAGTCTCGGTGCCGAGCCATGGTCGCTTCGAGGAGGGGCATGCGAGTGTCGATGAGGTCTCGGTTTCGGCGAAAGAGCTTGGCAACCGAGGTGGAGAGAGTGAAGTCGTCGGTGATGCCCATGCCAGCTGCGTCGAGCGCGAGGTGTTGGCCATAGCGGATCCCACCGTCGCTGTCCTGTCCTTGACCGTCGCCGTACGAGATGCTGACCTCGAAGCCCGAGGAGTAGTTGTAGTCGTTCCATTTGAGCTCCGAGTTGCGCCGAATGCTGAGCGTGCCAATGCGGTACTGGGTGCGAGTCTGCACCTCGACTCCATGCCGCCGGCCGACGGTCTTTGTCTCGACATGAGGAGCAAAGACGGCTTGCCCCTCGAGGGCGCGGAGAGCGAGTCGGACTCGCTTGCGGCCTTGCACCTCGGGCGACTCGTTCTGCTTGACGAGATGCTCTAGGTCGTCCGTCTCAGTGATATGAAGGGGGTGCAGCGGATCTTGGTCGTAGCGAAAGACGGCGACAAAGGGGAAGGGAATCACGTCGAGCCGGCCGAAGAAGGAAGAGACGACGGATGGCGAAGGTTGATGAGAAGGTCTCCAGTAGATGTCGGGTCCGGTGAAGTGGTGTTGGATCGCGCGGCGAAGTCGATGGATTCTCGAGTCGGGGTGGAGATCTCGAGCGCGCATGGCGTCGGCGTAAGCGTCGAGTCCGATCTCGCGCAGGATCTGCAGCGAGTTACGTCAGTTCGGGTTCGTGTTAGATAGGTAAGACGGCCCACCTTCAGGTTCTCGACATGCCGCTCGCCCGCGGTACCGCGAAAGCCGAGCAGGTAAGGCGGAAGGTAGGGATCGACCGAGAACTCGAGGCGCTCCTCGGCGGGCATCCTGTACTCCGGACCAGCGAGTAAGCTGTACGGAGAAGCGAGCGGTCAGCACAAGCTCCAAGTCGGGGGAAGCCGAGCCAACTCACATCGTGGAAAAGGTCTCGTGCCAGATGCGACGACTGAGATGCTTGGGCAGGTCGAGATGCGGCGAGAAGAGGTCAATAGAGGTGTCGAGACGACGCTGTAGACGCTTGACAATCCGCTGAACAAAGTCGGTGCCGATGAGAGCGAAGTAACCGCTGGAGAGGGAGAGGAGGGTAAGCGGGCGGGCGCTTGCTGTTCAAGTACTGGGAGGACAAACTTGATGGCGTAGCTGTGAGGTCGACGGGTGAGCACATGAATCTGAAGAGGTCATAGACGACCAGACAGCACTCACACGATGACGTTGACGAGGATCAAGATGGGCCCGCCGAGCGCAGCCTCACCGTTCACGTCGAGCGCGACGAGCAATCCAATGACCGCAATAGCGACGTAGCCGATCCGACTGACCATGTCCGAGGTGTTGGAGATGACATCGGCGAAGGGTTTGCTCGCACGCATGGAGAGGAGGAAGAGCGACATGAAGGCGACGAGCGAGCCTTGACGGACCACGCCGAGGTAGATGGAGGTGTAGGAGCGGAAGGCGCAGTTGTTCTTCTGGATGATGACGATGAGGAGGACGCTGTCGGAAGGTGGAAGGAATGGAAGCGAGTTAGCGGAACAGGCGAATCGGGCAGCTGGGCCAGTCGACTGACTCACTTCAACAGCTTGATGAGCATGTAGAGCGCCTTGAAGGAAGCCCATGGACGACGGTACTCTGCGAATGCGAAGGGACGAGTCAGTAGAGTGCACAGAGAGACTTCTCGCCGAGCATCTCACCTCGGTACAAGAACGAGAAGGGCGAGCGGTCAACGTCGACCAACTTCTGGTACTCGGCGTTCAAATCCTTCCTCTTCTCCCCCAGCTCCGTCCACGGATCTACTACCGGCGCCTCCTTCTTCGCCACCCAATACAACCTCCACGGCACGAAGAAGGTGAGCCAGACGAGAGTGAAGGCCGAGACGGGGAGGATGAAGTACGCCCAGTTGAAGTTGCCCAAGAAGTTGACGGGTCGTAGCATGGTGGTGCGATAGCAGAAGGAGAGAGGGTCGTAGTAGGTGGAAGAAGGGCCGAGAGGAGCTGGCGAAGGGTCGTCGGTCGTGAGGTAAGGATTGTCGACGGGCTGTAGCGATGAATGGTCAGTATATCCTCATCGAGAGCGAAAAGGTAAGAAAGAGCTCACCCAGTAGTCCGAAGTCCAGAAGAGAGCGCCGATTGCGAGTTTCGAAAGGGGGAGGTAGAAGCTCGTGGCGAGGAAGGTGATGGTGACCTTGTAGCCGTGGCTATCCCTCCACCCTCGCCACCAGAACTTCCTCTCCCTTCCAGAACCCTCGCGATCGAAGCCTTCTCCTTCATCTCGCTTCTCCTGCGTCGTCCCTTTCCATCCTCCCGTGAAGCGGAACAGCTCGTAGACGACGACGGCGGCGATGGCGGTGAAGATCCAGAGCCAAAGGATGGCCATGCCGAAGGCGGAGACAAAGTCGAGGGAGATGGCCGAAGGGACGGTGTAGAAGATGGCGCGGTACCAAGTCGAGGAAGTGGAGCTCGAGGAGGACGAGGTGAGAAGAGTGATCATCCTGCGAGTGCGAAAGGTCAGCGGAGCCCCTGTGGTCGGAGCGAACGACGAACGCACTGCATGAGATCCCTGAACATCTCGACCGTCGTCAAGTTGATACCGTAGGTCGAGCCAGCCGCTGCGAGAACTCCATTCGCCGCATTCTGCACGATAGCAGCAAGCGAGACGATGGCCATCGGGGTAAGCTGGTTACGCTTGAGGTCGGTGACGGTAATCTTGGGCGGGATGAGGTGCATTGGCGGGAAGATCTGCGCTCGTTGTCGCTCCTCCTCGTTGCCGTCCTCGGGGTGGTGCTGCTCGAGGTCCTCGAAGCTTCCTCGGCCTCCATCTCCCCGTTCCATTCCCATTGCTCGCGCCATGCTCGTCCACCATCCCGCCTTCTCACCCTCTCGTACCCACTCTTCCCACCCTCGCTTCTCCCCATGCCCCCAGGCGAGCTTCGCCGAGTCGGCCTGGCTGAACCTCGCGGCTCCTCCGAGCTCCCTCAACACTTGGTCGACCGCAGGGAGGACGAGAGGATCTGCACGGGCAGCGAACAGCTTGGCGGCGGGAAGATGTTGGGTAGACGTCGAGTCGCAAGCGGAGGTGGTGGTGCGCGACGAGGAGAGGTGGGTGAGACGAGGCCGTGGCGAGAGAAGAGGACCTCTGGAAGATGATGTTGTCGAGTGGTCGAAGCGCGGCCGTGGAGAGAAAGTCGAGGAAGTGCGGGCTGGAGGAGTAGGGTCCGGCGGAGAGAGAAGGGGATGGGCGTCGGAGAGGTCGGAAGAGCCGAGGGCGACAAAAGGCGAAGGTGAAGGCGATCGAAGAGGGGGAGGTGCTGGGAGGTTGGCCGTGAAGAGAGGCGGGTTGCTGCCTGGGCCGAGAGGTGAAGCTGACCTCTCCGAC
>MWVB01000088.1:0-13222 GCA_003054985.1 Leucosporidium scottii
AACCCAACCCTAACCCAACCCTAACCCTAACCCTAACCCTAACCCAACCCTAACCCTAACCCTAGCAAACCGACCGAGAGAAACTACAAGGTAACCTTCAACTTGCCCGCATCCTCGAGCTCAGCCGTGCCCGCAGCCCTGGCAATCTCGGACAAGAATTTCTCTCCCGTCTTGCCCTTCCTCCTTTGTCCCCCGCCCACTCCCGCTCCCTCTCCCTCCTCCTCACTCTCCTCCCCACCCCCATTCGCGCCCTTCCACTCCCACACAACCTGCATGAACCTCGCGATCCCAAGTTCCCCAATCTCAATCTCAGCTCTCGCACCCCAATGATACTCGATCGCGGGATCCCCACCTTCGACCCTATTATCCCCCGAGCCCCTCTGAGTCCTTTGAGTCGCGGCGAGTCGACCACCCTTGGCGGCGGGAGCAGCGGCGGAAGGGGAACGTTCAATGTAGCCTTGTAGGACGAGGAGGTCAATGTATTTTGCGAGGGTGAGGGAGGTGGGATGCGGGGAGGTGAGGGAGGTGAGGGAGAGGGGAAGGAAGGTGGAGGGGGTGAGGGAGAGACGACGAAGGTGGGTGATGAGTTGGTCTGTCAAAGTCGAGGGGAGAGAAGCGTCAGTGGAGCGAACAAGAAGAAGAGAGCCGAAGCCAGTTGAACGCACCATCGCCCAACACCTTGCCATTGACGAGAATCAATCCCAAAATCACTCCGAGCAACCCATACGCAGCCCCCTCCTCACGCTTCACATCCCTCATCGGCGCACCTCCATCTCCCTGCTGCAATCCAGGAATCCCCTCTGAATCCTCCTCCCATTGCGCCAACTCGCGCGCCAATCTACTCGAGCGCGAGAGGTCCTCATCCGGGGTGGAAGTGAGGTCCGAGTGGGCGGTGAAGTTGGCGGCGCGTTGCAGTTCGATTGGGAGGGTCGAGCGGAGGACGTAGACGGCGGCTGGGTCTGTAATGCGTGTATCCCCGATTAGCGAGGGGAAGAACGAGAAGCGCGAGGGAAAGCTCACTCTTGGCGGTCGACGATTCTTTGGGGCGCATCTTGACGAGTTCCATGCCGAGCAAATCGCGAAGGGTCTTTTGCACGCCGGGGATGATATCGTTGAAACGCTTCTTGGTGTGCGGTTCGGTGAGGACTGTGCGAGAAGAGATTAGCGAGGAGAGAGAGAGACGCGTCGAGCGGTTCGAACTGACCAGCATCGGTGAGAGCTTTGCGCGGGTGCAACTTGCGAGGGTACTCGGTGAAGAGGATGTGACGAGTCATGGCGGCGACAAGCTCTTTACGCTCCTGCGCGAGGTGAGAAAGCCGAACGAGAATTGGGACGCGTCGAGGATGAGAGAGACGCGTCAGCTCAGCTCGGGTATCGGTAGGAGACTGCAGCTGTAGCAGGATATAGTACTCACCTCTTCCCTGAGAGCTCCCTTCCTTTGAGTAGGTCCAGCATCATCGTCCGAGTCCTCTTCCTCGTCGTCGTCGCTCGAGTCTTGTTGCTTCTTCTTGCCTTTGCCCTTGCCTTTGCCCTTCTTTTGAGTAGTAGCCTTGGATTTACTTTGTTGCTTCTTGGTAGCGGGAGGAGCGTCCGAGTCGTAATCTGTAGCCTGTTGCTCCTCGTGGTCATCGTCGTCGTCTGAAGCAACGACGCGTTGCTTGTTCTTGCGCTGTAGTGTAGCAGAGTCATGTGAGCGTGTAGCTGGTAGAGAGTAGCAAAGATGAAGAGCCCTACAGAAGTAGAAGCGCGAGGAACCATGGCTGGATCAAGATGTGGTCGAAGCTCAAAGCGCGGACTCTCGAGCTCAGCTCTCTCCCTTTGACTGCAGCTGTTGATCAACCGATGTCCTCCCCTTCCGTGTCTGGCTTGTTGAGCGAGACGGAGCAGACCGTTCCCCCCGTAGATTCGGGTTTATCCCCGAAACCTGTACCCCGTCACATCCCCCTCTCCTCCTCCTCCTCTATCGACTCCAAGGATTTCATCTTACTCCCAGACGGGTCCAGGATCCTTCGTCCTCACTTTGAGCCCAACAACCAATTGTACAAACGATTACCTCGTACGTATCTCCACTCCCTCTCGCTCAAGCTGTAGCTCTTTACATCCCACTGATCTCCCCTCGCATCTCACCACAGCGCATCTACTCCTCCCCGATGGAACTCCCAATTACCTCCCAATGCTCCTCACTTCCGCCGTCTACTCCATCTTACCACCTACAGGAACTCCCTTGACTCCCGCAGTCAGCGTACGCCTCTTCATCTCAGAGCATCTCGCTACCGCGACCTTTTGCGCTTGACTCGTCGGCTCAACTATATCTCTCTCTCTGCTCTAATCTACACCACAGCTCTCAGCACGATTAGGCGCTCAAGTCCTCTTCAAACGCGAGGATCTCACCCCCGTCTTCTCCTTCAAATTGCGAGGCGCCTACAACTTGATGAAGCAGCTCTCGGAGGAGGAGCGTTGGCGAGGTGTCGTCGCTTGTTCCGCAGGTGAGTTCTTGAAGCTTTGAATGGTGGTGTAGGATGGTCAAGTAGGAGGATGCGGAGATGGCTGTGCTCGCTCGGGTCCTGTAGGAGGGTAGGGAAGGCTAGAGAAGCTCGGCTTTCCCCTCGGTCGGCGATACCTCCGCCGAGCCTCTTACACCCTCTCTACCGCTCAAGACCCTCACATCCAACCTCACATCTCTATACAAGCCCCCACACTGACTCGACCCCTCTCTCACCAACAGGCAACCACGCCCAAGGAGTCGCCCTCTCGGGTCGGGAGCTCGGCATCGCCTGCACCATCGTCATGCCGCTCAACACCCCCTCCATCAAATACCTCAACGTCGACCGCCTGGGCGCCAAAGTCGTCCTCCACGGTGCCGATTTCGACGAAGCCAAGAAGGAATGCGCTCGATTGGCCCAAACCCACGGCCTAACCATCATCCCCCCCTTCGACGACCCCTACGTAATTGCCGGACAAGGGACCTGTGGCGTCGAAATCCTTCGTCAAACCGACGCCTCCAAGCTCGACGCCATTTTCGTCCCTGTCGGCGGAGGAGGATTGCTCGCCGGGATCCTCGCTTACATCAAAGCGATCGCCCCACCGCACGTCAAAGTTATTGGCGTCGAAACGCACGATGCGGATTGTCTGGCGCAGACGTTGAAGTGCGGGCAGAGGATCATGTTGAATGAGGTGGGATTGTTTGCGGATGGCACGGCGGTGAGGCAGATGGGTGAGGAATCGTTGAGGGTTTGCGCCGAGTTGGTGGATGAGATTATTCTCGTTTCGAATGATGAGTTGTGCGCTGCTATCAAGGATGTCTTTGAGGGTGAGTTTTCTTTCTCTCTCACTCTCGCTCTCTTCGGCGCTCGTTAACTCCCTTCTCTCTTACACAAAAAGACACCCGCTCCGTCCCCGAACCCTCTGGCGCCCTCTCGGTCGCCGGCATGAAAAAGTACATCCACCAAAACAACCTCCTCGGGCGCAACAAGCGGTTCGTCTCGGTCGTTTCGGGCGCCAACATCAACTTTTCCCGCCTGCGGTTCATTGCCGAGAGGGCCGAGTTGGGCGAGGGCAAGGAGGCGAGTTTGAGGGTCATCATCCCCGAACAACCTGGCGCGTGAGTGGTTGCTATATTCTTCTCGCTCGGTTGGGACCTTTGCCGAGGCTCGAGGCTGATTTGTGCTCTCTTTCTCGGTTCTGCTCCCTCTTCTCTTTCTCTCTCACTCTATCACACACATCAGCTTCCTCGCTTTGCACACCATCATCCACCCGCGCGCCGTCACCGAATTCGTCTACCGCTACTCCTCCTCAGCGCGAGCCTTCATCTACCTCTCCTTCTACCTCTCCTCCTCCTCCTCCCGTCCCGCCAACAGCACCGGCATCGCCACTCCCACAGGCACTTCCACGCCGCTCCTCACCCCGCAACAAGCGCGTCAAGAAGAGTTGCAATCGCTCCTGTCCCAACTCAACAAAGGAGGGATGCAGGCGCTCGATTTATCCGAGAATGAGATGGCTAAATCGCATGCGAGGTACTTGGTGGGAGGGAGGAGTAAAGTGGTGAACGAGAGGGTGTTTAGGTTTGAATTTCCCGAACGACCGGGAGCGTTGAGGAAGTTTTTGGAGGCGATGAGGTTCAACATTTCCTTGTTTCATTATCGGAATCATGGAGGGGGCGAGTCTTTTCTCTCTCTCTCTCTCTCTCTCTCTCTTTCTTCTTCTTCTTCTTCCCCTTCTTTACACTTCAGCTGACCCTTTTTCCCCTCCTCTCGCGCTTCCCCTCCCACCTCTCTTTCGCCCACACCCTTCCTCGCCCTCTCACCTCTCACCCCACCAACAAAAAGACGTCGGCAAAATCCTAGCAGGCATCCAAGTCCCTCCCTCCGAAACCGCCGCCTTTGAAGCGTGGCTCGAATCGCTGGCGTACCCTTTCGTCGAGGAGACGGAGAATCAGGTGTACAAGGATTTCTTGGATCAGGATGAGGAGGAGTAGTAGAGGCTCGAGGGGTAGATTGAGGAATGAGAGGTGTCGTCTTATCGGCTTGCGAGGGAGAAAAGAGAGAGCGCTTCCGCCGAGCAAAGGGGAGAGCGAGTCGAGCGGCGAGAGCGACGAGAGCTTCGCAAGCCGAGGTGACGGATCGCGCTCGAGCTTCTCTACATGTAGTTCCCGACGAACTGCTCGAATTCATTCATTGCATGAGGCAGCGGAGAAGAACGCTCTTCAGCTCAAAGCCGAACGCTCGCTCGGGCAACTCAATCGCTACCGCCTCCTCTCGAGCGATCTCAGTTGAACAAGCTACACATGCTATTTATACTTGCGCTCTCAAAGCGGCAAAAAGCCTCCCACTCGATCCATAAGGCTCGGTGACTCGGTCCCATCTCCTCGCAGCCACAAGAGCTTGTCTCGTCGCCGAGTGATAGCCCGTCGTCTCCTTGCTGTTCGAGTGATCCGACTTGTGGACTAGTCAAGCACAACTGATGAAGCTGCAGCGCTCCCAGCGGCGTAGACGAGGGAGAAGTAGCGGCTAACGAGCCCGTTCGCCTTCTCGGCGATGAAGACGAAGGAGGCCGTTCCTTTCCAACCACTCCCACTACCCCGCCCTCCGCCTCACTGCCCACCTTCGAGCATCCATCTCCCTATCCCCCAATCTATTCCCTACTCTATCATCCAGCAGCACGCCCTTCTCCTCACACGCCGCCGCGACCCCCGCCCTCTGCTCAAGCGGGTAGACGATTTCATTGAGATCGGCCCAGTGACCCTCAAAGAGGGCCAAATGGAGGGATTGAAGCGAAGGGTGGGAGCGAATGAAGGTGGCGAGGTTGTCGAAGAAGGCGGGGGAGGAGGCGGGCGAGTCGTGCACGGCGGGGGAGGGCCATGATTCGTCGGAGAGGAGGAGGGAGAGGTGAGCGAGGGTGGAGGGGATGGTGGGAAGGGCGTAGAAGATGGAGACGTTTTTGAGGGTGAGATGGTGAATTGTGGGAGAGGTGGGAGGACGCCATCGAGGGGAAGGTCGGTTGGGGGGAGGTCCGGTCGCCGAACTTCCATTCTCGTCGGTCGCGGCACCAGTGATGTTGACTGCTCGGAGCTGCTCAAAGTATTTGAGATCCAGCTCGTCGTTGAAAAGGAGCGTGAGTTTGAGGGACGTAAGGGTGGTGGAGGAGGAAAGGGTGAGGAACTTGACAAAGCCCGAGGTCGCCATGCCGAGTTCGAGGGTATGAAGTCGAGCCTTGATGCCCTCCGTCGGGTCGACCATTGAGAATGGAAGATGGTGGCTGAGTTGGAAAGACCCTGGCTCAGTCGTCGCCTTCAGTAGCTTCAGCAAGTGGCGAAGCGCGTGAATCGTCTCCTCGTCGTTCAGCCCATCGTCACACCAGATGGTGAGGCATCGGATCCGCCCGGTATGCCCGGAATGTGTGCGACGAGCTCGTTGAGGAGGAGGGGCATGGCTTTGGGAGAGGAGGGAGGGCGCCGAGTGGCCAATGTCGAGTGGTGAGGGGGAAGAGCACAGGAGGACTACTGCACGGGCTCCATATTAGTACTACTCTAAACCGAAAGGGCGCGAGCTTCTTACTCACCAGCAGCGGATCGCAGCGGCTCTCTTCAGACAAAAGCTCGGCGCCGAAAGTCGACCGAAAGCAGCTGCAGGGGGAGAGTTGCGAGGATCAGTCAGCACGCCGGCTTGTCGTCAAGCTCTTCGGATGCGCTGCGCTGCGCACCACCATCTCTACAGCGCATCCGGCATTGTCCTTGCTCCGTTCTCCTTCATCGGACCTTTCCGCATCGCCGACAACTTCGCTTCCCTTCGAGCGTTATCCGCAGTAGCCTGATTTACTCGCAAACAGACTCGGATGCTCACCTTTGTCGTTTAAAGACAGGTGAGCCAGCCTCTTGTAGCGAGCGAGGGGAACGAGGGAAAAGGCGCAAGGTCGGGAGAAGGGATGTAGTGGAGCACGTCGGAGTAGAGGCGAAGTCCGTATGTATTTCGTTCGTCTGCTGAGCGAGGTGGAAAGTTCGAGACGAATGATCTGGCAGGAGCAAGAGAAGCGATCCGAGATTCGCGAGAGGGTTGGCTCTGGCTACATTCTGCACCTCGTCACGAACCTTGTTACGGCACCAACACAGTGCAACAGAGCTTCAAAAACCGATAAGCTACAGCTCCACAGCCTCTCGGACAGCAAGTCGCCGCACGCTCGAGGTGGATGCTCTGTTCGAGCTTCTCGCGCTTCTCAACAATTCAACGATCGACCTACAACTCTCTCAGCAGCTTCAAGGACACTTCTATTGTCCACCTGTGCTCGCCCATCAGTCTACACCCTCGCGCTCCCCGCTACTACTCCTCCGCGCCGCCCCCTCCCTCTTCTCTACCACCTAAAGCCATCATGCCGGACGCGATGACCTTGACGTTTCTCGGTACAGCTGCAGGACGACCATGCGGTACTCGCAACGTCTCTTCTCTTGCCCTCAAAGTCGACAAGCAGCTGTGAGTTCGCTCTTCGCGACCCGAGCTTCGCAAGGCTGACCGCTACACTACAGATGGGTCGTCGACGCTGGAGAGGGCACTCAGCATCAGTTCATGAAGAGCAAGCTCAAGATGAGCGCTGTTTCGCAGATCTTTATCACGCACATGCACGGTAAGCGAGCTTCGGTTCTCCTCCCCTTTCGGTCTCAAGCTGATCACCCTCGGTCTCCCAGCCGACCACGTCAACGGACTCGTAGGACTACTCTGTACCATCAGTGCGGGTGAGGGAGGCGTCTTACCAGGCCAGACGGACCCTCGGATCAAGGCTTCGCAGGCTCCCTCGGCCGTGAGTCTCGACCTCTTCCTGCTCACTTCGGGGCCTAGCTCACAACTTCTCTCTCACCTCCAACCACCCTTTCACAATCTCTGCTCTGGCTTGCCACACCTACAGAGACCCACCGAGATCTACGGCCCCTCGGGCCTTCGTGAATTTGTTCGGCTCAACTTGCGCCTCACCCAGTCGGTCCTCACGCGGCCGTACGTCGTGCATGAGCTGCTGTTCGAGGGCGAGGAGGAAGAAAGCGGCAAGCTACATCCGAGCGAGCGGCAAGGACGGAACATTCGGCAGGAGAATGGAGTGTGGAAGGACTTTACGAGCGAGGCGGGCGTGGACATTAGCGCTGGGCCGATTCTGCATACTGGTGAGCTCTCCCTCTTCTAATCTCTACCCTTGAGAGGTGCCTTCACTGACGCTTCTAATCTCGCACAGTCAACTGCATCGGCTACGTCTTCAATGAGCTTCCTCGGCCGCTCCCTCTGCAGCCGAATCTCCTCATCCCCCACCTCAAGCACCCTCCTAACGCCGCCGCTTTGCTCTCTCATGGCATCATCAACCCACTCTCTCTCCTCTCGCAACTCACTCGCACTCGCCAACCCGTCACCCTCGCCGACGGCACCGTGCTCTCTCCGCCGCCGATGGGAGGACCAGGTCGGAAGATCGTCGTGTTGGGCGATACCTACGACGCGAGTGGTTGTATCGGACTCTCACAGGGAGCTGATCTTGTCGTTCACGAATCGACGAACGCCTACCTTCCTACGCTGGACGACAGTCAAGCCGAGGGGAAGAAGCGGGATGGGGTGCTCATCACGCGCGACTCGGTTCGAGCGATAGCAAGGGAGCACGGGCACTCGACTCCCGAGGTGGCCGGCGAGTTTGCTCGAGCGGTGGGAGCCAAGGAGTTGGTGATGAACCACTTGAGCGTCAAGTATCCCGATTTCGGCGAGGAGGAGCGGGAAGAGGATGGGGAGGGGACGAGGAATGTGCGGAAGATGATCAAGGAGATTGAGCGATTAGCTAGTGAGGCTTGGGGTGGTGGAGAAGCGAGGGTGGCCAGGGACTTTATGGAGGTGGAGATTCCGAGACGGAGGGAAGCGAACGCCGAGCAGCAGCAATAGAGCTCTTTCGCCGCACATTACCTCTCTGAGCTCGAGCGAAAGGCCAAAAGCGATAAACAAATACCCATTAATACCGTGATAGTTTTCAACGTCGTCCCTGCTCTACCGCTATTACATCCCTCACTCAAGCCTTGACCGATTTCGGCAGGTTGTCCTCGCCCAACAAGCTCTCCTCCTTGCCCAACACACGAGGTCCATCTCCCACCTCGGTGTGAATGATCCTCGAGACGCTGGCCTCGGGGAAGACGGGGATGACCTTCTCGTTGAAGCCAGCGGGAAGGGGGGAGGCGGCGTCGGGTTGAAGGCCAAAGGGGTCGGGGAAGGGGGAGGCGGCCGACTGGGGGAAGTAGCGCAGGGCGAGGTCGAGGATGGGCTTGATGTCCTCCTTTTGAGCGTAGATGACGGCGTTGGGTCCGGCGTCAAAGGTGTAGGCGGCCTTGAGTCGACCATCGTTGGCGAGCGAGACGCGGTTGTACTCGGTGACGAGGGCGATGATGGACCTTGAGACGTCGTTGAGGTAGAAGATGGGAGGTTCGGTATCGAGGCAAACGGCGTGGAACTGGTTCGAGTCGGCCATAGTGTGACGTGCGAACGAGTCGAAATCCCGGGCCTTGATGGCAGCCTCCATGGCGGCCATCCGCTCGGGGACAACGTTCTGGATGCGGTGTTGGAGGAGATCCGAAGTGGCGACGGTGCGCTGCATGCCTGCGGTGGAGGAGGTGCCCTTCTTGTGATCCGAGACGACGAGGATGAGCGCCTGCATCTCTGGCCAGTGACTCCTCTCGGCGACCTGGTAGGCTACCGAATCCGATCCATCCTCCTTTTGCCCCATCTCCCAGCTCACGAAGCCGCCGAACATGGAGCGGCAGGCGGATCCTGAACCTTGACGAGCGATGCGAGAGAGGTCCGACGAAGAGACGCCGTGGGCGGGGAGGTCGTAGAGGGTGGAGAGGGTGGCGATGAGAGCCGAGAGACCCGAGGCGGACGAAGCGAGTCCAGCGGCGGTAGGGAAGTTGTTCTCGGAGGCGATGTGGACGGGCGAAGCCGAGAGCTTGGGGAGGGACGAGTCCTTGTCCTGTTGGTGCAGGAGGGTCGAATCAGCATTGTGAGTGGTGCGTAGGCGAATGAATCTCTGCGTCGCCATTCCATCGCCTCTAGCCTCCTGCGCCGAGCGGTCCGGGGAGGAAGCTCGCGGGACGAACGAGCTAGACACGCGTGCCATCCGCTTCGAGCTGCACGAGCGTATCAAAGTGTTCTGCTCGGCTCTTGTCAACGCGCCCGCGAAAAGAGCAGCCAGCTCTGCTAGCGAGCATCCGAGGCGCTGACCTCAACTCGAACCGGCCCTCGGAACGCACGCGATCTCCCGCCCCCGAGCGAAGCAAGAAAGCGAAATGTAGCCGAACTGGATGAGCGATCCGAGCGCTAGCCGGTCACAGTCTCCCCTACAGACCCACAGCCCGACACCCCAGCCCAACGCGTCGTCTCGCGCTTCTCACTCACCTCGATAGCCTTCCTAATGCTCCTCATCTCAGCCAAGCACCTCTCTGTCCTTCCACCAGCCTTGATCTCCTCTTCCTCGCCGTTCAACCAGAGCCTATCGGATCCCTGGGACTGCTCGACGACTTTGGCAGAAGTGAGGGAGCGAAGGTGATCCTGCGAGAGGGTGACCGAGAGGGACGAGTTGGTAGGGAGGATGAGAGAAGTATCGCGCTTGCCCCAGCTGTTGTAGTGAAGCAGAGCTGGTCAGCTACCCCTCTGTGAGCTGGAAGGAAGAAAGGGAGCGAGAGAGCGTACTACTTGACGACGGCGATGTTGACCTGTAGGAGAGCAGCGTGAGCTTAAGCTATAGCCTAGAGAGCTGACGACGTACAGGAGCGGTGCAAGTAGCTTCGGCCATGATTGAAAGAGCTGGTTCTGGACAGTGGAGAGCACGGACCATTCGCGTCGCGTGGTTCGATGGTACGTGAGAAGTTGTAGGGAAGTAGGAGAGGCGTACGAGTCAGCAAGGCGCGTTTAACGTGCTGCAGAACAGGTGCAGGAACTCACGAGGGAAAAACGACGAGTTGGGCAGGAATGAGAGAGCGGCCTCTCGAGCTCGCAAGGAGCTAGGAGAAGGCTCAATTCGATTAGAAAGCTTTCTTAACTCGAATAGAAAGGGCCACTTCTCGCGTCTGGTGAGGTACAGGACGTCTCTCTTGACGTCGAGAGACTAATACAGCTCCAGCTAACCATATGAAGGCGGGTAAGCGCGATGCCAACCCAGGATACACTTGCAGACGGTGCTCGGCGAGGGAGTTCGGCGATGAGTCGTGAGTTACAAAGAGCTCAGCCGAGGAGGCGCTGGGACGTCGCGGAGCAGTGCTCGGTTCATCTCGCGGCGCTGAGCTGATTCTCGCGCTGCTGTACCTCATCCACCCCAGTCGCAGGCCGCGGTCGTGCACGAAAGCCGAGCTGGCGCTGCAGAGGTAGCGAAAGGAAGCGAGTAGTGCTGCAGCTGAGCCAAAGCGAGCCACTTAACACCCTGCAGCTCATCATCAGCCTCCGACCTGCTTTCGTTGAGCACCCTGTCACGCGCCGATTTCGCTCGCGCCCCTCTGCTTCCCTCTTCATCTCGTACATGACGGCAGCAGCCACTTGATTGCCTACACGACTGAACAAATTCCTCTCTTCGTTCACCCCTAATCAGCTACAACCATGGCGCCCACCCGTTCCGCCTCAGCTTCAGCCTCGTCTCCCCCCGCTCCCCTCCCTCTCTCGCTCACTCGTCCTCGTCGTTCGGGACCCAAGCGGACCAAGCCAGCAGCAGGCGAAGAGCCAGAGCATTGCCCTGCCTGTGCTAAAGGGGTACAGCGCATCAAGAAGAGGAAGGAGGAGTGGATCGGTTGTGAAGCGTGAGTTCTCAGCTGAGAAGTCTTTGGGCGTGGCGCTGGAACGAGCGAGCTGTAGCAGAGTAGCAGGGACGGTTGCGTTGGCTACTCAAGTTACTACGCTGTAGCTCGTTCTGCGTTAGAATGAGCTACAGGCGGGACGTCGTGAGCTGGGCGCACCGCTGGTCTACGAAGAGCTCAGAAGAGTGCAGCTCGGGGGTGTGGTGGGGCAGGAGCTGCTCCGGTTGGCTACAGGATGTCGTAGCTTCGCAGAACGGCTCAACCTTCCTCGCACCTGACCGCCTCCGCTCGCAAATCGCCGCCACTTGCTGACCTCTCGTTGCATGCTCTTTGCAGGTGTCAATCGTGGTAGTGAGTCCCATGCAGCTCGATGTACCGCTATTGTTGAGCTAACTGTGCTCCCCGATAGTCACTGGACCTGTGTCGCTGCCGCCAAAACCGATTGTAAGCCCTTTCTTCGCCGAGAAGCTTGGCCTTACCCGCTTACAGCCTCTCTTACAGCTCCCGACCTCATCGAGAAGGTACGCCCAGCTCACAGCTACCCCCACCGAGCTTCCTGCTTACTCATAGCGCCCCATAGTGGTACTGCCCACCCTGCATCGCCGCCTCCGAATCTACGCCGACTCCCCTCACCACCACCTTCAAACCCCCACCTCGCAAATCCGCTCGCGCTTCCTCCAAGATCGACTACGCCAATCTCGATGCCCATCTGCCCGCCGACGCCGAGCGCTGGCTCAAGGTACTCGCGACGAGGGAGACCATCTCGGGGGCGTTCAAGACGATGAAGGTGGAGGAGATTACCGACGAGTGGATCTACGGCGAGCAGAGCTTCTTGGAGCCGTTTCTGATTGAGCAGCCCGACGGATTGGGGATGACGATGCCGCCGAGTGACATGAGCATTCAGGATATCGCCAAAGTCGTCGGTGCGTCGCTGGCTTCCTCGCCTTGCTCTTCTTGAGAAAGCTTAACTCATCGTCCGACTCTTCTACAGGTCCCAAGACCCCTCTCGAAGTCATCGGTACGCTCTTGCTCTGTTCTTTTCTACTCCCTCTGTCGTCGTCGAGCCAACGCCTCTCCCTCCTTCCAGACGTCGCTTCGCAATCCTCCCTCTCGCACTGGACTCTCCAACAATGGGCCGACTACTACACCGACCCGAACCGCGACAAGGTCCGCAACGTCATCTCGTTGGAAGTGAGTGAGAGCCCGTTGAGTCCGCAGGTCGTAGCGCCCGAGATTGTCAGGTGAGTTTCGGCTCGATCGGCTTCCCTCTTCGCATTTCGTCCTACTCGTCACTCCCTGAGCGGGTGAATGGTATGGACGTCGTAATCGAAGGGGAAGTCTGACCTCAGTCGAACAAAGAGCTCACGAACTTCCCTCCTCGCAGGAAACTCGATTGGGTCGACAACATTTGGCCAGAGACGATGAAGCGGCCGGGCGAGTATCCGAGGGTGCAGAAGTACTGCTTGATGAGCGTAGCGAGGTGCTGGACGGTGAGCTGTAGTCGTCGTCTCTTTCGCTCGACCATCTCGCTGACCTCCCTTTCTCCCTTCTCCCTTCTGGCGTCTCTAGGACTGGCACGTCGATTTCGCGGGCTCCTCTGTCTTCTACCACATCCTTCGCGGCGAGAAGGTCTTCTACTTCATTCGACCGACGCCCGCCAACCTCGCCGCGTACGAGCGCTGGAGTGGGAGTGCAGAGAGGCAGGAGACGACCTGGTTGGGCGACGATGTCGATTGTGTCTACAAGGTGCGTTTAGGGGCGAGCGACGAGGCTCTGGGCGAGGCTTGGAGGCTGACTTCTCTTCCCCTCCTCCTCGCAGGTCGAGCTTACCGCTGGCAACACCATGATCATCCCAACGGGCTGGCCTCACGCGGTGGTGAGTTTTGAAGACTTCTCCTTCGCTCGCGATCGTTCACTGAACCCACCGCTATTCGTGCA
>MWVB01000088.1:13257-68397 GCA_003054985.1 Leucosporidium scottii
CCACCCCACAGTACACTCCCTGCGATACTCTCGTATTCGGCGGCAACTTCCTCCACTCGCTCAACATCCCCACCCAACTCCGCGTCTACGCCATCGAGCTCGCCACCAAAGTCCCTCGGAAATTCCGCTTCCCCCACTTTGTCAAGCTCCTCTGGTTCGTCGCCAACCATTACTCCTACCGCCTCGCTTCCATTCTCCCGTTCTCCACGGCCTCCGCCGCCGATGCTCCTCCTCCTCCTCCGACCTCCCTCCCTCTCGACATGAACCTCCGCGTGCTCGAAGGATTGAAGGAGCTCTCCACGTTCCTCCTCGAGCAATCGACGAGGATGCCCAAGGACGCTCCCGTCTCGGCCGAGAGGAGGAGGATCGCCAGGGAGAATGTCCCATGGGATATGGTCAAGGATCCTGCAGGATTGGCAAGGAGGTTGAGGGTGTTGGTGATGCAGGCGAGGGGAGAGAAGCCGGACGAGGCCTGCTTCGCTCCCGCCGTCAAAGTCGAGGATGTCGGGCCTTCGCCGGTGGGGACGCCGACTGGAGGGAAGAGGAAGGCCGATAGCCCGACGCAGGAGGGGCAGACGATCAGGTTCAAGAACTGGGATGCAGGGCGCTCGAATGGTCACCCTTCTTCCCACTCGGCCCTCTCGACTCACCACAACACTCGCTCCCATCCTCCTTCTTCCAATCCCAACCCCGACGGCCACGTCCTCTCTCGCGTCACCACACCTCTCTCCACCACCGACCGCAGCGAGGCTCGCTCCGACCCTTCGCGCCCCACTCTCGGCGCCTCCTCCGCCGACGTTCGCACTTCGGAGACCACCACTACGGTCGTTCGTCGCATCGAGGAGGAAGGAGGAGCCGTCGTGTTGGAGACGAGGAGCGTCATCACTCAGGTCGAGCGAGTGAGGTGGCCGGGACCGGCGGAGCAGGGAGGACCGAGTACCAAGATTCGCTTGGTCATGCCCTCGTCCAAGGGCGGTGCTGGAGCGCCTGTCCTCCAACAGCATCAAGAGCACAAGCCGACGTTCGACCAACACGCTCCTCCTCGCCCGCTTCACTTCGCGCCGTTCCAGCAGCCTTACGCCTACCCTCCTCAAGGCTACTCAAACGGCTACCCTCCTCCTCCGCACGCCAACGGGTACGCTTATCCTCCCCCTCAACATGGCTACCACCCCCCCTACCCCGCTCCCCTTCCTTCCGCCGCTCAACCGAACGGGGTCGACAACCGCCGTTCCTCCTCCTCCGGCTCGTACGCCTACCCTCCCCAACCGTCTCAAGGATACACTCCCTACGTTTACCCACCACCGCCGAACGGTCACTACGCCCCTCCACCACCTCAGCAGCAGCAGGGAGCTTCGGCTGGTTCGCCTCCCCTTCGACCAGCGACGGCTCCTGTGACGATGCCCTACGCCAATGGCCAGCCGTATCCGCTACATCCGCCTACGCTTCCCAGTGGTCAGGCTTGAGCGGGAGATTGGTTTGGAGGGATCTTGGAGCGAGGGCGAGGCGACGGGGGCTAGCTTGGAGGAGAGAAAGATGGGGAAAGGATGCTAGTGATCGCTTGTTTGCTCGATGCTGTATGTTGTAAAAATGCTTTGAGATCTCTTGCTCTTCCCTTCGTTTGTCGAGCCTCAGCAAACCCGACAAAGCGAGCGCTGCGCCGAGGTTACGTGGGCTTTGCTCCAGGTTCATCAACGCTTGAGCTCTCCTTATGAGACGCACGTTCTACCGGAATGACCCTCGACGCACAGCGGCGCTCCGCCACGGGGGTGCAGAAGATCCTCGACAACTGGCGCACCGGCTCGGCGCAGACCCCAAGCGACATCGTCGTCGCTGATGGAGAGTGTGCTACCAAGGCCTATGGTCAGAGGGAGAAGAAGTAGAGGATGTGTGACAGGAAAGCTTGAAAGCGTTCGAACAGCAGTTGTTCAGTGCAGAACATGTCGTGTGGAAGAGCGAGAGCCAGGCATCAGTCGCTCGCTCGCAAACCTGCTCCTCTTCGCCGCATTCCAAGTGCACCGGAGCAAGCTTTTATAGTACAAAGGCGTATCAAGCGTATCTTTGTAAGCTAAGCCAGCGAGAGGCCCCCCTGCAGCTCCTTGAACAAGGCGACGTCTCCCTCAGCGCTGAACTCGGCCGGCTCGAACTTCACGCGCGCTCCCTTCTCCTTCGCAATCTTCGCCACCCGCACCCATCCCGCGTCTCCAGGAAGAACCAGTACCTCCAGCTTGCCCTTTCCTTTCACTCCCGACCCCTTCTGCAGCCTCGCGCCCACGATTCCCTCGGCGTCGGCCATTCCCTCCTCCACCTCCTCGGGATCGAAGTCGTACTTGTCGCTAAGCGCGACGTGGTGGATTCGGAGAGCACGAAGCTGAGGAGGGAGGATGGTGTGCGGCGATTTGGGTAGGATGCGAGTGGCGGTAGGGATGTGATTATCGTGAGCGATGGCTCGGACGACGCTGGCGGCGAAGGGCTCGAGAGGGAGGTCGAGGAGGAGGAGGTTGGTGCACTTCTTGAGCGAGGGTAGGAGGTACTCGTCGACGTGGTTGAGGTAGAGGGAGGTGAGCTGAGGCAGTACGGACTTGTAGGACACGACAAAGTCGTAGGAGCCGCGAAAGATCCCAAAGCCGATACAGTCAGGTTCGAGACGACGATGGTCGATGATGGTCCTGAGAGCGGGGAAGAGGGGGGCTTCAAAAGGGTTCTGGTTGTAGGAGTCGTCGAAAGTGATGAGCTCCAGCGTCGTAAGGTTGGGCAAAGGCTTCTTGCGAGCACCGACGCCGAACTCCGGGAGGTCGTCGCCGCTGTCGAGGTGAGTCTCCACGTGCTCGAGGATGAGTCCCTTGAGGACTGATGGGTCAAGGGTGTCAGTGGGGCAGACCTCAGCTGAAGCGAAAATGGCAACGGCACTTACGAGGGAAATCGTGCACCGAGTCAAAGTTGAGCGTCACCCAGGTGAGCTTGAGGGTGAGCTCACCTTTCTTGTAGGCAGCGCACGCCTTGATAGCTTCGTCTTGCAAGCTTCCTGGCCCACTGCCGTACCTCTCCCAGCACTCGGCGCCGAGCTCGAGCGTCTGAACCGCCTCGGCGAGGTCGGGGCGGTAGGAGAGGCCATCGCCGACTTCGATGGCTTGCTCCTCCCCCATCACCGAGAGCCATCCGAAGAGTTTCCTCTGCGCCCAGACTTGATACGCCTTGGAGAGGACAGAGTAGGCGCAGAGAGCTGTCCTGACCTCGGGATCGTTGAGCGGTCTGCCTGCGATGCTGAGCTGGAGGATGTGCATGACGATCTCGGGAGGGATACAAATCGTTGAAAGTGCAGCTACGAGGTCGGACGATCCCGAGCTGTGCCGAATGATGGGCTGGTCAGCTCGCTGGACGGGGAAGCGAGAAAGGGAACGACGACGAACACGGGGGTAGAAGCGAGGTGCGTTTGAGCAGCAGCTTGGAGAGTAGAGCTTCTCATCTTGGTACAGCCCGTGAGCGAGCGATCCGAGAGCGGTCGAGACAATTTGGAGACGAGCCGAAAGACGTGGCAGGAAGGAGAAAGGCGACGGGAAGCTCGAGCTGCTCTTCTTCCTTCTGCCACATCTCGTCTCTGCTTCTCGACTCGCTTCGACTTAAATACAGCTCCCAGTGGATCTAGTGAAGCTACGGCCGACCTTGCGGCAGCTCTCCCACTTCTCGCTCAAGTTTCAGCGCTCTTCGACGCCCCGTTCGCTCGCTGGTTCTGCCCGGCAAGAAGCTCGTAAGGACGTACGAGAAGCTCGAGCGACTACAGCGCAGCTACGAAGTGAGCTCGAGCTGCTTTGAATCGATCAGAAGGGCATGGCACGAGCTACAGAGCGCTTGTAAGTGAGAGGGCGGGGACTTGGAGGGCCGCGAGGTCGGTGCACGGTAAACAGACGAAGGAAGGGAGGCTTTAGGGTGTTGTGCGAGAGCTGGCAAGAGCTCAAAGCAGAGTATCAAGTAGTGCTGTCAAATCAAGAGCTGACTTGACCGCCCCTTGTCCTTTTCGCAGACGCTCGGCTCGGCTCAGACACTCGCTCAGAAGCTCGCTCAGAAGTTCTCGCTCATACTACCGTTCGCTATCGGTGAGAAATATGGTCTCGGAAAGGCCGAACAATGTCCAGCGTCCGCTGACCAGACCTTCCTGTGTTCCAACAGCTAGAGCTTCGGCGAAAGCTCCTCCCCCTCAACACCTCCCTTCTTCGCTCGCGGTACGATCCTCATGCGGCATTTCTCTCCCGAGCTACTGTTGGAAGTGCTCGACTACCTCGATCCCAGCGACGAGGGGGCCAAAGACGACCGCGCGACCCTCGCCACCTGCTGCCTCGTCTCGAAAGCATGGCTGGAGCTCGCTAGCGACGTTCTTTACTCTACCATCTCCATCAAGCTCGACAAACGCGACGTTTTAGAGCAGCGCTGCATTCGCATCATTGTGAAGAGTCAGTCCGGTATCGTCAACCAGAGAGCCCTGCTCGGCGTCCCCGTTCCCTCGCCCCTTCAATGTGCCTTCCAGCCTTTCCTTGCCTGCCGTGTGCGCGGAATTTGCTTCAACACAGGAGACTGGAAAGCCATGGAGCGCTCCTACACGGCGGGAACGCTGGCTAAAGCGATGGCAGCGCTGGCGACATTCGCTCTCGACCCCTTTCCAAACCTCAGAGAGTTCGAACCGGGCGCGGAACGGGCGTGGGAGATCGACGGATTAGCTAGGGTATGGCCTCAGCTGGACCGCGTTGCTCGCGAGATCCATTTCAGAGGCCCAATCGACTCGGCGCAGGCGACTCCCGCTCTCAGCTCGACGCTCGCTCTCCTTCGCCTCTCTGAGCTCCGGAGCGTCACACTTGAGTCGGCTCCGCTCGCCTACCCCCTCGAGCCGCAACTCCCTATCACCTCTCGACTAGAGCAACTCACCGCCGGTCCACTCTCCTCCTTGGCTTTCGACCTTCTTACCACCTCCTCCGCCGACTCTCTCCGCTCCCTCACCCTCTTTGTTCGCCCAAGTGAGGACTTGAATCTCTCCAGACTGGTTGTACTACAACAAGTTTGTATATGTCAGCTCCATCAAGTCCCCGGCGCTCCTAGCATCACCTCCGCCGAGCTCGCTCACCCATCTCGGGCTCCAGAATATTTCGCCAATTCAAGCCCTGGCATCGATACCACTGTTTGTTACAGTACTTGAACTCTTCCTGGTCCCTCCCTCCCCTCTCACCACCTCTCCATCCGCCAACACGATCCTGCCTCTCTTCGCCGACCTCCTCGCCTTCCTCCTCTCCGACTCCGATCCTTCGCTGAACTCCTCACGATCCACGAGATGAGTGATTGGAGTATCAGCGCAGGAGTAAACTACTCGCTCGGGTTACAGGAGCAGCTCGACGCAGCTTGCGCGAGGAAGGGGATCCATTTCGAGAATGAGCTGGGCGAAGCGCTGGAGGCGATGGCGGAGACGGCAAGGCAGGCAAGGATGGAAGATGAGACTTACACTTTGTATGAGTGGGCGGCGATGTTTGAGTCGGAGTGGTAACTCGGCGGGAGGAGGAAGGGAGGGGGTCACCGCCGAGACGGGTTTGGACGGAGGGCGAAATTCTGACTGTGGAGGAGCAAACTTGGGCGTTTGGATCTGTACTGTATCATTTGAGTCCACCGGTACCGCTCAGGACGCTCTTACGGCGGGAAGAAAATGCTCGGCGAACGATGAGGTAACGAGCGCCGAGCTTCTTACATTGAGCGGGATAGAGCTGCAACCAGTAGCCAGAGCAGAATCAAGCCATTCAAACTCTACTCAAAGCGAGTAACTACACCTTAACAAAAAAGGGGCCTCGCCGCTTTGGTGAGCTCATGCCGCCTCAGCTCTTTCGCCCTCTTCAACTTCCGTCTCAACAGCCCGAGATGCTGCTTGTACCGCTTGCGCTGAGCGCGCTACTTCCCCTGACACTGGCAGCAGCCCCTCCTGCCCAGCTCCGTCTGCACCCTTCCCCGGAGACCCACTCTACCTCGCCCATCTCGCTCAGCGCGCCTCAAGCCAACGCCGTCCTCGCGCACCACTTGGGCGTAGCACAGTACGAGAAGTTGCCTCTGACCAATGGCGACAGGCGCTGGGAGGAAGCGCTCGGCAGCTCGGGAGGATGGGAGCAGGGACAGAAGGTCGTCGTGTTGCTCGAGTGTGGGAAGGAGGGATGCGATGGTGGGTAGCAGGCAGCTTGCGCGTGAGCTTGCAGAGCTACAGCTGACTCTATACCACCCTACAGACTTTATTCCCGAAACGTTCGCCGCTTCCACGCCTTACGAGCTGCCTTCGCTGCCCGTGCACTCGTGGACTGCTGCCATCACTCTCCACCTGCACCGTCTCGCTACTTCGCTCGGCTTGAATCCCAACTCGCCCGTCGTTGTCGGCCTTGATTCGTTCGTACAGGGCTTGAAGAGCCTCGACGGCTGGACCGGATGGGTTGGCGAAGAGCTGGGGGCGCGCATCGGCTGGGACAAGATCAAGGTGCGTGCGCGGAGCTCTTCAGGCGATGTGCAGCAGCTGACTGCTGAGTGACATGTCAACAGGAGACTGTCAAGGCCGCCGTCGAGCCCGTGCGCCAGAATCTCGGCCTTCTCACCGACGTCGACTTCCTCGATGAGGTGCGTCTTTCGCTAATCACCAGCAGTCTCGACCTGACCCCGTAGATCTCTGATACAGTCCGCCAACACTCTCGTCACCGAGATGGAGTCCCTCGTCAGCCTCGTCGACACCTATGCCGCCTCCGCCAGTCGCTCGGATGACGGACCTCAGGGAGAGACCCCTCAGATCGTCGCCGTGCACATCAAGGGCATGAAGGTGAGTAGTGGCAGAGTGCAGAGGGTTCGAAAGCTATCGTACTGACCTTCCTCGAATCCGACAGGCCATCTGCGACGCCCACTCGCGCACCTCGGAGACCTACCAGCGCGCCGCCTCGCTTCTCCGCCAGACCCTCACCGCCACCCTCGCCTCGCTCAGCAACGAGCAAGAGTCCCAGCAGCCGACTTTCGTTCTCCTCACCCTCCCTCCCTACTCGCCTCCCTTCTTCCGCAAGCGCGCCGCCTGGCTTGCTCCCTTTTCCTCGGGCCTTAACCGCTACCCTACCTCCCAGCGTACTCGTTCCGTCTCTCCTCCCGCTCACGTCAAGCGTGATACCATCTTCTCTCCGTCGGCCGACGCGGGAAGGAAGGCTCGTCGCGCGGCGTCGACCCCTCAACCCATCGTTCCCTCGAGCAAGACTTGCTTCGAGTCCGAGGCGCAGTTGAAGAACTTGACGGCTAACTGCCTCGACCGGGGAGTGGGAGTCAAGGGACTGAGCACCAGGGGCGGAGATTGCTGGGTTTGCTCGTGCGGCAAGACGACCGAGGGAGGCAAGACGAAGAGCTGGGCTGGCGAGGGTTGCGAGAAGGAGGATCTAAGCGGGTAAGTGTCGGTCTTTCTTTGCCTTGATATACCTAATTCCTTCTTCTCTCCCTCTCACCAGCGACTTTGTCCTCCTCTTCTTCTCCGGCCTCGGCCTTCTCCTCGTCCTCTTCGTCTCGGTCCTTCTCCTCTACAACGTCGGCACCACCGAGCTGCCCGGTACTCTCTCCTCCGTTAGTGGCGCTGGAGCCGGAAGCAAGAGGGATTGATCGGCCTTGAAGAAGGCGAGTATGCTCGTTCGCGCTCCGGTTCTGAGCTCGCGCTGACCTCTCTTCCCGCGACCGCGACGCAGAGCTGTGAATGACGCGTCGAGGACGTCGAGTATGGACAAAGTGCAACGAGAGATATTGATACTGTATGTTCGAGCCTCTCTCGGCAGGGATCCGCGAATCCTCCCGTTCGCAGTTCCCTTTTCGGGTTCGCTCGAGAATGAATCTGCAAGTCCGACGGGACATTGCATTGGCACACAAGATCAAGCAAATAATCTGAAGAGACGCGCTGAAGGTAATGAATCCCTTTCCACGATGCTGAGTTTCAAATGAACCCTTTCCTCACCAACCGCCGACGGCCGCGACTCTTAGGCCCTGCGCTTCTTGGTCAAGTCCAGGAGGACGGGGAGACGGAACAGAGAGTCGTTGTCGAGGAGGGAAGCGAGGGTAGCGTACCAGGCGACGCTGAGAGGGGTACAACAGTGAGCGAGGCAGCGCTGAGGCGTTGAGGGGTAACTCACAAGGAAGCGACGATGCCGAAAGCTCCGCCAGTCTTGAGGAGAGCCGTCTTTCCGGGGTATTTGTACGCTGACAAGGGGAGGAATGGCCCAGGTCAGCTTCTCGCAAGCGTGAGCCGATCGCCGAGCTGAGAGAACTAACCGAGGCCGAGGAAGAGAAGGGTCAGGTCCACGAGCGAGAGGAAAATGACAAGGCCTCCGGAGGACCTGTGCGCCGCGACAATGAAGACCAAGATGGTAATGAACCAAGCAAACATGTACTGCGAGACGGCGGCTGGGAATTCGGCGGCGTTGGTGTAGGAGCTGTTCGGCGAAGCTGGTCAGCGGATGGCGAAGCTGGGGCACTGGGCAATTGGATCAGCGAAGGGCGCTTTTACTTACGTGGATACGTCAGACCAGGGAGAAAGGAGCAGGGCGAGCGAGAAGAAGAAGCCGGAGAGCGAGGTGTAGAGGGCGGCGCCGAAAGGGTTGCCGGAAGGGAACTCCCCTGCGAGGAAGAAGAGAATAGGGGAAGAGTCAGTCGTCTACCCCGAGTGCTCAGAAGCGACCGAAAGCGTGAAGCCTACAGATTCCCTGTGTGAGGAGACGATTGGAGAGGTCAGCTTTCGTGGCCAATTTGCTCTTCGGCTTCCCCCGTATTAGCGAACACTTACAGCAACAAGGAGGGCTACAGCAGAGTAGCCGAGTGCAACAGTGACGACGATGGAGAGCGAAGAGAGCTCGTCCGTTCCCAAGGCGACTTGCGAGACGAGGAAAAGCGAAACGGCGACGGCCGAGAAGGCGAGGGGCGAAGGGTTCGCGATCTTGTTGCCATGGTAGACGGGAAGGAAGGGCTGCTCAGTGGAGCGGTGGACCGTGACGGGGTGGTGGGACTCGTGCGTGCTGTCGCCGCCGCCGCCGACGCGGGTAATCTCCTTGTCGAGAGTGTGCGCTGACATTCGGTGATGGAGAGTGCTGGGATGTGTGTAGGAGGTCGTGTGTGCGTGCAAGTGGGAAGAAAGGAAGTGTGATGGGAGGAAAACCGGGAGAGGAAGTGATGAGAAGGGAGAGCTGGGGAGGCGCGACTAGAGAGCTGAACGAGCAAGGACCAGCTCGGCGCGTGACTTGCCAGCGCGATTTAGCTCATCTCGAGCTCGACAGCTCCAAGCACGTCCATGTAGCCTCTTGCGTTGCTAGCCGGCTGCAGCCCCACTTTTCAGCCGAATTCAGAGCAGCAGCAGCCTGCAGAAAAGCTTCGGAAACGGGGAAGATCGCACCTTGGCTTCACTCAACAGGCTCGTGGAGGCCCGTAGGCAAGGATGATCCCGACTCGGAGGCACTAGTATTTCGCTGCGCCGACCCGCTGATCTACAATCTCTGTGCTCTCGGAAGCAGGGCGGAGTCTCTTGGACTCGTAGAGCCATCGCCGAGAGCGCACCTGACCTGGTCGCGGCGCTTATGCAGCGCGCCGGGAAGCCAATCAAGCTGGCCAGTCGCGCTTACAGAACTAGGCGAAAGTCTCCGAGAACCCCCGTGGTCTTCGTTGAACCTCCCAGGCGCTTCGAGCGCCTCGATACCCAGTTCACCCCCACCACTCGGCGGAAGAAAGGATGAGCGTGATTCTGGCATGCTGGCGGCTGAGAGAGGTGCTCTACGTCGCAGAATAGGAAGTTACAGTTCACCTGCGCAACCCTACACCCTCGTGAAGATGACATCGGGCGCTCCCCACTTCCCCTCTCGGCGCCGCTCCTTCTCCCGCTTTGCCACCTCTGGTCCAGCGCCCCAAAGCCCCCAGACTTCGACGCGTTTACCCTCCGAAAAATCTACCCTGATCTCTCCGCCCCCATCATACACCAGCAAACTCTGCTCTCGACCTTCAACGCCGCCGAACACGCTCGCCGCCACGCCTTTCCAGCTTTCGCTCGCGTCGTGCTCGAGGACGAGATGCGACATGCCAAACAGGCCCGGAGCAGCAAGTAGCAGAGCACGAGGGGACGGTGGCGGCGTGTCATCGGTGGAGAGGATACTGTCAACTCGTTGGTAGAGGTCGGAGCACGCCGAGGAAAGGTTCGAGGTTGACGACGCGAAGTGGGAGGAAGGGGAGGGGCAGATGCTGATGTTGCCGTACGCGTAGTTGAAGTAGCTGCCAATGTAATTCTTGGAGAGCTCTGAGGGAACGTGATCCACCGCTTTTGACCCTGGAAAGGTCGAAGCGATGCGAGCGGCTTGGTCGGCTCGGGCGTCGGTGAACATTTTGCGGTAACTGCCAGAGAAGGTGATCAGCTACTACGCTCTCTGAGTGGAGTGGCGAAGGAGAGACGAAGCAAGGGATTCGTACCGAGCGTTCCAGTCAATCTTGTCGAGGCCGAGCAGCTCATCGAAAGCGCGGTAGGCGGCGACGTCGGCGACGGCGTTTCCGGTGCTGGTGAGCGAGCGGTAATTAGCAAGGAGATCGGAGAAAAACTTGAGAGGCAGCT
Source organism: Leucosporidium scottii (assembly GCA_003054985.1). Lineage (NCBI taxonomy): Eukaryota > Fungi > Basidiomycota > Microbotryomycetes > Leucosporidiales > Leucosporidiaceae > Leucosporidium > Leucosporidium scottii. Next base: position 23,867 of record MWVB01000088.1, read on the forward strand.
CACCCATCAGCGTTGCAGAGGGCGACGATCCCGATGCCTCGCTCGGCGCTCCAAAGCAGCTGAGTACCGAATCCAGGGATGTCGCCTGTGTACAATGTAGCTCAGCTCTGTAGATGCGAGAAAAAGACAATCACTCACCTCCATGCTTGATCGCCGGGACGCCTTGGTACGAGAAGCTCATCAGACCGAGCCCATAGTTGAGCGCCGAAGTCTCCGGCCAGTTGCTGGCCACTTCTTGCACCGTGTGACCGTCGGTCATCCGCTTGACACTGTCTGAGGATATGATGGCGTCGAGGGCTGTATCGTTGGCGGCGTTGCGCTGTGAAGCGAGTCGTCAGTTCTTTCTTCGACTACAAGGCGATTGATCCGCCGAAAGCGAGGCGAAGAAGTGACACCACACCTGCTTGATGAGAAACGCGAGCCAATTAGTCAGATCTAGAGCCGAGGAGACCACTCCGCCTGCACCGGCATGGAGCTGCAGCTGCTCGAAGCTGGCGTTGAAGTTGTACGGAATCTCGACGCTCGTCCAGTTCTTGAGTGTTGCATACGAGGCGGAGAGGTGCTCCATGGCATCGCTGTCGTCGAGGAGAGGCGTGTAGGTAGTCGAAGACATGTTCAGCGGTTTGAAGAAGGTGGAAGAGACAAAGTCGGTGAAGGGTTGCTGCGTGAGCTCTGAGACGAGATGGGCGGCGACGATGAACATTTGGCTGCTCAAGAGTAGTGGTCAGTCCTTCTGTCCAGGTGCACCTTGGGAGAGCGCACTTGTTGTACCTGTGAGAGACGAACAGGTCAGCCTGAGCTTCATCTTTCATCGCCGAGAGCGCGGTTCAAAGCTCACTGCCACTCGGATCGGAACTCGGCGGAAGGTCTCAAGCCCGAGATACGCTGCACGAACTCTCGAGGCGTCTCTCCGAGCTGGTAACTGTGCTCATGCCTGTGGAAACGAGGCGGTGAGCGGTTCAGCGACGAGATCCAAGTCCGAAGCTCACCTGGGCAACCCCGTCCGGTGGCTGAGAAGGTCGATGAGCGTCGCCTGCTCGTTGGCGAAGCTATCATTGATTTGGAGGTCGGGCAACAGTGTCGTCACCTTGTCCTCCCACGAGAGCTTGCCCGCATCGACGAGATGAGCGATTGCGGCAGCGGTGAAGGCCTACGAAGCTCGGGGTGAGCTGGCGTGGGCACGAAGGGAGCCTTAGAGACTTGCCTTGCTGTTGCTAGCTATAGCGAAGAGTGTCTGCAGCAGATCGTCAGCGTAGAAGGTGCGCAGGGCAGCCCGAACAGACGCACATTCTCGTCCACCTTCCTTCCCTTGCCAGCAGTTCCTAATCCGTGGAACTCAGTCTGTAGCTGACCATCTCCCCCGACTTTGAAGACACCGAGAGAAAGCCCGGGGACGGCCCAGTCCTCGAGGAGCTGACATGCGAAACCGTCGAAGTCGGCGCTGAGGAGGGCTGTTGGGGGAGCAGCAAGGGGGACTTGTTGGAAAGCAGCAGCGAGTCCTGCAAGTCCGAGGGCGAAAACAAGCGGTCTCATGGCGAAACGCAGCGAACGGGCGGACGGAGAGAAGCGACCGCGCGGTGAGCAGCTCGCAAGTGGGGGGCAGGGCGACGTCAGCAACAGGAATGATTTACAAGTCAGAGCGCTCAACAGGATCTACGAGTATACACTATAATCAAAAAGCGGTCACACCAGGGCATCCAACACCGCCAGCACCTCCTTTGCACTCGGCCGATCCGCCTCCCTCGGGCTGGTCATGGCCTTGAGTAGCGACCGAACCTCGAGAGGGACTACATCCTCGCCGTTGAGGAAGTACTGATGAGGTGTTCCATCGGGGTAGGTCGTGTTGGCGTAGATGGTACAGTCTTCCTCGTCGGCCGTATGCTCATCCTCGTCCTCTTCGTCCGAGGTGGTGGTCTCATCGTCGAGAGGAGGCGAGGGAGGAGGGATGAGAAGGAAGGGCAAAGTTGAAGCGTGGTGTGCGAAAGAGGCGGTAGAAGAAGGGGTTCCAGGACTCGTTGACGGCGCATCTTCAACCTCGGCCTCCTCATCAGCGAGCAACCGCTTAGCGCTCACCGCCAACATCCAACTCGAGCGTCCCGCCCTACTCCCCCTCCCACTGGCCACACTCCTCTCACTCTCGACACTCTCACTCCTCCTCCCTCCCCCTCCCCCCATACCCAGCACGCTCAACCCAACAGCACTCCCCGTCTTACTCGCTCCACTCCCTGCTCTACTCCTCCCACTCCTGACACTCCCCTGCCTACTAACACTCGCACTCTCCAACCCCCCTTCCCTCCTCCTTTCCTCCCACTCCCAATACCCGCCTCTCCCACCCCACAAAGTCCTCTCCACGGTCCTCATCCCCTCGTAAGGCTCATGACCACTGATCAGAACCGACAGAGTTACCCCGAGGGAGAAGACGTCGGATGGTCGACCGAAGGGAGAGGGAGGTGGGCGGAAGAATTCGGGAGGTGAGTAGGGAGGGGTGCCGAGGCCGAGGGGGTCGGAGGGAGGGGGGATGGTGGAGGAGGGGGAGGGGAGGAAGGAGGACATGCCAAAGTCGGAGAGTCGGAGAGTGAGATCCGAGGCGACCTGTTGAACAGTGGTGAAGAGGTCAGCTTGAGGCTCTCGGACTGAGAGCGAAAACGAGACGAACGAGGACGTTCTGAGGCTTGATATCGGCGTGCAAGACTCCTCGTTCGTGCGCCCATGCTACCGCAGAGACGAGCTGTCTAGCCCACTCGAGCCATCGTCGTTTTCCCATCCGCTCGGGGTACAGCTTGGCAAAGTTGAGGGTATGGCCGAAGGGGCAGTACTCGAGGAGAAGGATCATGCGAGGTGAGTCGGTGGGGATGGTGGGAGACGGCTTGAGAGTAGGGAAGGAGAGGGAAGAGCTCGATGAGAGGTTGCTGGCGGTGGCGGTGGAGTGACGGTGGTCTTCGACGGTGAGGAAGTCGGGACGAGCTGGAGCTGGCGAAGGGTCCGAATGACGAGGCCCTTTCTTGCGCGAGGACTGTTGGAGTTCTACGAGTTGTTGAGGCAGAGGGTGTGGCGTAGTAGGATCCTCGGGGCTGCCATGAGGGAATGAGGCGAAGAAGTCGTCGCCATTCTCCACCGAGGGCGAGCCGATGAGAGGGGAGAGGTCGCTAGGAGTGAAGGAGTGTTGCCGACGAAGGGAGCGGCGGTGAGGAATCTTGGCGGCTGGTGAGCTGGCAGTCATTTCGGAACAGGCGCGCAGATCGGCCGACGAGGCCCGTTCCGAAGGTCGACCGAGTCCTAACCCGGCCGCCGCGCTGGCATCCTCCCACGCCTTCTTTCTCCTAGTCGCATGATCCTCCTCTCCCACCATCTCAATCCCATCCTGCTCGTCCTTGACTCCGTACAGCCCCAAGATGAACCGACTGCCCCTCTCAGCGAGCGAGCCAGGAGGGAAGGGCGGCACCTGCGCCGAAAGCTTCGAGAGAATGAACGCCTCCCCTAGCCCCGCGAGCTGACTCTCCCGATCCGCAAAGATGCGTTTAGCAGCGCAAAGGGTCCAAGTGGGCGGAAGACGGGAGGAGGGGCGAGGAATGAAGGAGCCGAGGTAGACGGTGGCGTTACGACCTTCGCCGAGGAGGTACTCGCGCGCGGGGACGAGGCGGAGGCGAGGGGATTGGCGAAGGTCCAGAACGGGGTTGTCGCTGATTCCTGGGCCGTGAGATGAGGAGGTGCCGCTGCGAGACTCAACTCGGCCGCTCGAGCCGTGGAAGAATTCGGGGGAAGTGGGCGTGTGCGGTAGCTCCTCCGTCGTAGTAGTGCGACTCGTTGGCGGGATGAGGTTGCTGAAACCTGGTGGTGGGCCGTTGAACGACAGTCGCTTCGATGTTGACGTCGCAGGCGGGGGAGGAGGAGCGCCTTTCGGCGAAGGTGGAGTGTAGGGACGATCCCCACTATCGACCGAGATCCTCCTAGCATGTCTGAGCTCCCTCTCGCGCTCCTGTGCGCGCCAGCGCGGTCGTGGTGCAGGGATGTCGAGCGGCGTTGAGGGAGTCGGTGGGGTCGAGCTTCGGCTGGGGATGTTGGGAGTGACGGGCGACCAGTCGAGAGAGAAGAGCGAGTTGCGAGATGGTTTCTTGGGCTCTGGCGTTTGTGGCGCATTGGGAGAGGCAGACGACGCTGGCAGACCGAGAGCGGCTTGTTCTGAGGGCAGGAGCAGCGTCGGCGAGACGGGCGGTAGTTCGATTTGAGGTGCTGTTGATGGTGGTGATGGTGCGGTGGATATCGGCGGAGGCGGTGGTGGTCGCATCATTGCCGAAGAGAGCTGCAGCTGTAGCGAGCGAAGAGCGAGTCAGCGCTTCGGGTCTAGCTGCGACGTTACGTCAAGTGTTCTCCAAAAGTTGGGAGAGCAGGATAGCACAGCTCTATCCTTGTACTATAGCTGCCCCGCCTTGCTCAGCTCGAATGCCTCCTCCTTGCCCCAGACCCATGCGAGCGGATCCCTCGCCCGCTCTACCCGCTCGAATGCACGCACTCACCTGTGAGCTAGTCCTTGGTAGCTGGTCAACCTGCTCTTCAAGCTCCGTCTAATATGCAGTCAAAGTTTCTGCTGCTGCTGCTGGTCCCGTGGCGGTGGAATGCTGGGAGAGAGAGAGCGAGAGAGCGGAGACTGCGCCCCTGGAGTTGGGCTGGACGGGCTGCTTGTGCAGGTCGATAGCCTTTGTAGCAGGCTGAGGGACGAGTCCCCGTAAAGCGAGTAAGGGTGCGAGCCACCTGAGACGGCGACGACGACGACGAGACGAAGAGGAAGGAGAAAGAGCGGCTAAGCGCTAAGCTCGTTTCGACGGCTTCTGCTTCGAGAAGGCGGAGAGAGAAGTGCCTCGAAACCACACTGTTGGGCCTCGCGCGTACGTCTATAAAAGCATCAGCGTTGAACTGCAGTCCTTTGAAATGAAAGATTAAGCTATTGAACCTCGAAACCCTCCTCTTCCTCCTCTCAATTCTCGGCCGAGCCTGCCACTGCCTCTCCAAACCACCCTTACTCGTTCTTAGCCTCCCTCGCATCACCATCCACCGTCTTTTCGTGCACCGTCAAATCATCATCCGACCCCACGCGAATGCCCGCCCTGGCCTGAGCGACAAACTCGCGCGAAAGCCATTTCGACTCGGGCACGATGTACCACGAGACGACGCCGATGAGGGTGACAAAGACGAAGAGGACGGAGGAGAAGTTGAAGGTCTCAGCCGTGACGGGCCAGACGTAGGGGGAGAACATGACCGAGCAGATGAAGACTGGGCGAAGAGGGGGAGGGTCAGCACCGAGTTCGAGTCGAGGGGGAGTAGGGAGCGGATTCACGGTTCCAGACGGCGGAGATCACACAGAAGGGGGTGGACCAGCGACCGGTAGACCACTTGCCGTTCGTGAACTGGCCGCGGGTGAAGATGAGCCTGCAGACGGAGGCGGGAGGGTCAGCTCAGCTCGGCGGAGAGGCCATTCCATGAATTTACCTAAGAACTGGGATAAGAGCGTATGCCGAAATAGTTGGGACACCTGAGATGGAAATAAGTGAGGTGAAAGCCACGTTGGAAGGGAGGATAGTGCAGAGAAGGACGGCGGCGACCTGCGCGAGCAAACGGGGGTCAGTTTCGGCCTACTCGAGCGGCGGTTGAGGCAGAAAATTCACTCACCATCCAGATGAAGTACACAGCACGGCGAGGCATGCCATTCTTGTCGACCTGACCGATCCACGATGAGCCAGGGAGGATCCCATCGCGAGCGACCGAAGAGACGAGACGCGAGGCGGCGACGATGCAGACGGACATGTTCTGTGCGGGTGAGAGGTCGAATTCAGCTCTGTACCTGTCCATTCACAGAGACGAGACTACTCACCACGAGAAGACCAATGATGGAGACGACCGAGACGAAGACCTGTCCTCCCGAGCCGAGGGCGAGCTCAAAGAGGAGTACCAAAGGCTGAGGGGCTCCAAGCTCATACAGGGTGTCGATGGGAGGCGAGCAGAAGAGGATGAGGAGGAGGAGGGCTGTGCAGAGGTTGAGGAAGGTCAGCTCCGTCTCCGAGCAGGCGGCGAAGGACGCACGGAATCCCATAATACCCGTGACGGCGGCGGACCAGAAGACACCTCGTGCGGCGGCAAGGGATGGGTTCTTGACCTCCTCTGCGACGTGAGCTGTGCGAGAGAGGGAGGGGTCAGCCGAGGGTCGAGACGAGCGGTCGACCGATGAAGACTCACCAGCAGCGTCAAACCCAGTAATCACATAAGCGCAGCTCAGGTACGACAGACACCAGTTCCATCCCGTGCTCGCTCCCGTTCCATTGAAAGTCTCAGTAAAGACAAACTTGGCCGAGCGAAGTCCGTAGGTCCTGCTGGCTCCGATGGGCAGGGCAATGAAGAGGATGATGTAAAGCGCGACCATGATGACGAGGGAGGCCTTGAAAATCCACTTGAACTTGCGAGCTGGGGGGGGGGAGCAAGTCAGCGAAGGGAAAGTCGAGAAGGTTGCGAAGGCTTACGAGCGAGGAAGTTCGTGTAAATCGTGAAGGCGAGCAGCACTTGAGAGATGCCAAAGGTGAGGGCGCGGAACTTGATGTTGCTGTAATCGACTCCTCCGGGGAAGTCCAGGTCAAAAGCGACGATTTGCGAAGTGATGAAGTTGCTGGTGGCCTGAGCGGTCGAGGCGACGAAGGAAGTCCAGGCGGCGGTAGTCCAGCATCCTACGATGAAGCCTGCGAGGCGACCGTACTTTGGTCCGGCGGCGGCGGCGGCCCAGAGGTAGATGGAGCCGGAGAGGGGGATAGCCGAGCAGATCTCGGCGAGGGAGGCGGCGGTGATGGTGGTTCCGATGACTGTGACGATCCACGAGCTCCAAAGGGCTGCTGGACCTCCGGAATAGATTCCTGTAGAGTAGGCAATTTGGAGTCCTGTGGTGTGGTTTGAGGGAATGAGCAACCTGCGTGCTCTCCACGACAGCGAAGGGCGGCGTGCTCCTCAACGGGCAGGATGACGAACCTCCTACAAAGTACATGCCTCCAAACGCGGCCATGAAGCTGCGGATGTGCGAGAAGAGTCAGCCATTGCTTCTCGGCGCTCGGCGCGGATCTCAACACTCACGACTCGAAGGTGTGCCAGGTTCGATGAAGGGTCTGTGATAACGCAGGTCGTCAGTGAGGCTCACTACCTCGAGCACAGCTTCCAACTCACCTGCTTGTAGCCGAGCTCCGCCTTGAGACGATTCAGCGGGTCAGTTCTCGCTCGGCATAGAAGAAGCAGCGAAAGGGGAGGGGAGGGTTCTAGCACTTCGTTGCGCACGCATTATCGTGATCACGTTCAACGGTGTAATCTCAGCCGCTCTAATCGACTGTCACCTCGATCGTCCGCCCCTCAGCGAGGGGCTTTCGAAAAAGGCGACAGTCTTTCGAGACAGCACCCGCGTGCTACAGCGCAGAGGAGCCCGAAAGCTCATGCGAGTGGTAGTTCGTTCAAGGACGTTACCTGTAGTATAATGCGCGCGTTTCGAGGAGGTACATGTTGGCCCGTTGGCAGCGATTTCTTGAGACGATGTTTGCGCGAGCGACGAGTCCTGTTTCCCCTTGTTCCACTTTAGATTCTTACGAGGTGCTGCTCGTCCTTGGTGAGGTGATGGTCCGGGTTGACCGGCGCCATGTTGCTGGATGCTGCTGACATGTTGCTATTGCTAGATGAGACGAGATGAGCGGAGGAAGGAACCCTGGAAGTGTCTCGGGGTTCGTCGGTTGGGGCAAGTTGCGAAGGAGTCGAATGCATCAGGGAAAGACTGCAGTACAAGTGCAGAGCTACTGTTGACGTAACAAAGCCTTGCTTCACCCTCAGATGGCACACTTTGAGCCAGACCCGGCTCGCAGCTCATCGCCGAGACGGACCCCAGTGGCCTCTACAGCTCTAGAGCCAGGCAAAGCCAGCAAGGTACAGCACAACACATCGTCAATCGACACAGGAAGAGACCCATCAACATCTCAAGCATCCACCTCCATCGCCTCTGGCTCCTTGGCACTCCCCTCGGGCCCATCCTTCGCACTCCCCTCCGCGGCTTCCTCACCCGCCGGCGCCACAACCTTCTTCTTCCTGCTCTTCTTCACCGCACTGGCTCCTGGCGCCAGTCCAGTATTGCCTGCTGAGGACATGAGAGCGTCGCCGGCGTCGGAAGCGCCATTCTTGTTGGCCTTGAGAGCCTTGTCGCGCTCGGCGATGGCTTTCTCGACTGGTAATGTTCGTGGTAGGACGTCTGTGAGGGTTAAACGTGCAAAGCGTGAGCGAGTGACGGGGGGAGAGAGGCAAAGGGCAAGAAGAGGAGGGTCAACCATCTGCGCCGAGCACCGAGCAGGTCCACAGATCAGCGAGGAAAGAGCGTACCGCCTTGCAAGTAGAACCATTCTGGTCGTGCAACGGTTTGAGCTGTGCGGCAGCAAACGCAGCCAGTCAGCTCACCATCTCTAGCGGGCGACGCGTCGCTCCCCACCTCCGCTGGCAGCAGACTCACCCAGATCCTGGTACTTGACCAACTTCTCCCTCTTCTGCATACGAGCATGAATGTGTGACGCGTGGGTGAGCTTGGAAATGGCTAGCTCCTAATGTACAGCCTTCGAGATCAGCTCACAACTCGACGCGCCTGGCAAGCCAGAGAACGTACGGTAGTCTTGGAGATGAGAAAGATGGCCTCCTTGGAAGCGAGCGAGACGTCCTTGTCCAGCTTCATAATCTTGTGTACCCTCGAGACGGGGAAAGCGCTCGCTCCCGGCAGCACCTCCTTCTCCTCCTTCTCTGCAGGCATCTCGAGCTGTTGTTCTTGGGCGGATGAGGCTGGCGGGCTACAGACGAGGCGATCGACCTGAAAGTTTGAATCGAGTTGAAGAGGTGCAGAACGAGACGTGCGAGGAATTAAGCAAAAGGACAAGAGCCGAAGCTCGAGCAGCGTGTGGGTTGTCTCCGTCCAAATCTCGCTGCAGGATGGTCCAACTCGTTCCGCTGAGCAGCACGGCTCCAAACACTTCATTACATGTCCTTTCCAGCTGTTCATCTTCGTCCAAGCCCCTCTCTCTTCTCGTCGCCGGCAGAGCTTCGGAACTCGTAGTTTCGTCGCTGGATAGGAGCAGCAGGCTGGTCGGCTCGGTACAGGAGCTGACGCGGAGCTGGAAGGTCCTCGAGAGAGAACGAGTGCATCGTATCATTTCTCGGGAGCTACAGGACGGAACAGGATGGCAGTTGCTCTTGAGCGGAGGAAAGGAAGCGGCGCTCGTTTCGCTGAGCTACAGGTGAGCTCTCAGGCGGTTCGGTACCCTCGCACGAGCTGAGTACCGACTCTACTACTGCTCTCAGCTCCGAACCCGACTCCGATAGCCCGTCGCTCGACCTCCGAATCCTTCATCGCTTCGTTCTGAACGACTGGGTGCAGGATGTAGCCTTTTTCGAGGTGAGAACCACTTCCACAAGTGTAATCCGTAACTGAGGAGCTAGACGGAGGCACCTCGCTGTACTACGGCTTCGTACTGACCCCCCTTCTCGGCGCTCTCCTCCTCTCGCCGAACAGACATCGTCATACCTCTTCCTCACCTCCCACAACACCCTCCTACATTACTCAGCTTCCGACCTTCCATCCTCATCCTCCACCACATCCCCACCAGCACCACACCTCATCAAAACGATCCACGGCCCCCTTCGGCCGCTACTCTGGTGCGGCGCCTTCTCGCGGTCGAGCTACTCAACAGACGACGTAGCGAAAGGCGAGTTGAAGCTCGCGGGAGGCAGTATGCTAGGGGATGTGCTGAGCTGGAAGCTTAGTGGGGAGCAGCTGGATGGACCGGGAGAGGTCACCCTCGGCGCTGAATGCGTGCAGAAGCTGCAGGGACATCATGTGAGTTCTTCTCCACCTCTAGATTGTACTCTGTGCTCTCAGCAGCCGTGTCCGCCTCATCGCACGCCGTTCATCCCGTCCAAGCCGTCGCCTCTTCACGCTTGGTCCCGCCTCTCCGCGTGCCGCTGAAAGACGACGCTGACCCACTTCATCTCCGTCCCCAGGGCGCCATCTTCTCCGTATCTTTCTCCCCCTCATCCCGCTACCTCCTCTCCGGCTCCGACGACCGAACAGTGCGCGTCTGGGATCTTCAAGCCTCGGCGGCGGGTGATGATGATGGCGACGAGCCGCTGCGATTGACGATGTGGGGACATGAAGGGAGGGTCTGGAGGGTTAGGTGGCTAGATGAGGATGAGGAGAGCGGGAGGGCGAGGGTCGTTAGTGTTGCTGAGGTGAGTTTCCCGTTTCGCCGTCCACTTCGCTCGCCGCAGGCTGCGCTGGCTTCGGCATGCCCTCCTGATCTTTGTGCTCCGCATCTCACTTCGTCTTTTGCACTTCACAGGACTCCAGCTGCAACATTTGGTCCCTTACCCTTTCTACCAATCCCTCCGTCACTTCCTCCTCCGCCTTCCCCGCCGAACCCACCTACTCCCTCGTCAAATCCTACCAAAACGGCCATGACGGCAAGAGCATGTGGAGCATTACCTCTGGTAGCTTCTCCACTGATGATGATGGTGGAGAGGAGGAGCAGAAGATCGTCTTCACTGGTGGAGCGGATGGAGGCGTGAGGAGTTGGTTGGTGCCGTCTTTGAAGGAGACGGGTCAAGAGCAGGGCAAGAAGAAAGATGAGGCGTCAGGGTGTAAGCTCCTTTTCCTTCGCCTCACAAAAAAAAATACGCATGACCGACTCCCGTTCTCACCGTCCTCGCTTCCGCCGAGCAGTCCTCCCGCCACTGGAGCCTCTCGGCATTATCAAAGCCTTCACCATCAAGGTCGACCCTTGCACAGGGAAGCAGGAGGCCCTCTTGCTGAATGCCGAAGGGCGCGCCACCAATTTCTCACTCTCGGCGAAGCGGAGCTGATTCTCCTCCCTCCGCAGAGCGCTTTACCACGCCTCCATCACATCCTCTTCACCACGACCATCACCGCTTCGGCTTTTGATCTCTTCGCTCTCTCTCCGCAACCCTTCTCTCCTGCACCTTCACTTCCCTTCTTCCGCATCCCTCGGCTCAGAACCGAGCGCCGAAGCTTGGGCCTTTACGAACCGAGGACAGGCGTTCCTCATTCGCTTCTCTCTATCAGAGCAGGATAATACGATTGTCGAGGTGCAGGAGAAGGAGATTGGCGTAGCAGCGGTCAGCTTGAGAGTCGATCAAGGCGAGAGGAAGGTGGCGCTGACGGAAAGGAAAGATGGTGGGAGGGTGGTTTTGGTGGAAATGGGTGGCGAAGAAGGGGTGAGATATAATCTCCTGCGTTCTCCGTTTCTGCAACTCTTCGCTCACTCTCACTTCGCCTGGCCAGATCAAGCTCGGCGCCTCCTTTGCCTTCGACGGCCTGGCTTTCGCAACCCCAAGAGAACGACTCGTCACCGCCACCAGTTTCCTCCCCTCTCCTTCCTCCGTCACTTCTTCATCACTTCTCCTTCTCGGCACTTCACTCGGCACCCTCATCCTCGCCTCCCTTCCCACCGCCTCGCCCGATTCTTCGCACGCCCTCGCGTCGACGAGGAAAGTACTCGCCGATGGTGTCACGGATATTGTGCCGCTGTCGACTTGGTCTGAGATGGAGCATGGGTGGACTTGTGAGGTGGAAATCGTGGGGAGGGATGGCGTGCGGGCGGTCGTAAGGGTCAGCTGCTCGGCCGAGGACGAGGATTGGTCGATGAAGGTTGTGGGGCAGCAAAAAGTGACCAAGGGTATCTTGGACCAGGTGAGAGCTCTGTTCTACATGCTTACCGTGGTTCGCAAGAGCTAATGGAACGCTCACCGCCGAGCAGATCCTGCCGCCGCCGCCATCTGCTTCGCCCTCTCTCGCTGCTACAGTCCAGCAAAGGCGCTTCCTCTCGCTTCAAGATGCCCACGCTGTGGTCTTCGACGAGAGCGGTACCAAGGTGCGTCTCTCCGCCTTACTCGACGAGCGCCGACGGAACTGACCTTCCTCTCGATTCGATAGCTTCTCTCTTTCCTTTCGCCTGGCAACTCTGTACCACGCGCATTTGTAGAGGACGACAAAGGCTCACATTACTATCGGATCGTACAGGGCAAGGTGCGTCTGGTTTCACCTTTCACCTTCTCAGCTCTCCGCTCGGAGCTGACTCCTTCTCTCTTTCTTTTCCTCGACACCTAGATCCATCACCAACTCGCACCTCTCCCTTCCACGTCACTGCCGCCTTCCATCATAATCCCTTCGCTGCATGGCCGAGAGATCCGCTGTGTCGCTCTACACCGAGCTCGAGTCGCGGGCAAGGAAATCATTCTGGTCGCTACTGGCGCTGAGAACGCTGTATTGAAGATCTCGCTCCGTACGCTCATCTCAGCGCTCTCTCGCTGGCGTCCAAGGCTGACTCTTCCCGCTCCTCTCGTAGTCCATCCCACCTCCCACGCCCTCATCCCCCTCTTCACCGACTCCTCCATCCCTTCCGCACTCAAATCTATTTGCTGGTCCACATCACGCTCCGGCCTCTTCCTCTTCGCCAGCGGAGCGGGAGAGATGGTCGTCGTGTCCCGAGTTGACGTTTCCTCGGCGCCCGACACCGAGGTCGGCGTGAGGGTGAACGTTCGACCGTGGGCTCAGGCGGAGGCGGTGACTAGTGCGGAAGAAGAGAAGGAGAAGGGTCAGGTCAGGGTCATGGATATGGTGGTTCGGCCGCTGTCTACGAGCGCCGAGGGTGAGAAGCATCTCGTGCTGACGGGTTGGTCAGATGGGAAGCTCAGGGTCAGTCTTTCTACTCGTTTGCTGTCTCAATCGACTCTCCCGCAAGCTCATACTGACCCGTCTCATTCACAGGCTCACCTCTTCGACCCTCTCGCCCGCTCTCTCAATCTCACCGCCGAGTCGAAGAATTACGGAAAATGTCTATTGACGGTGAAGCTACTCGATCTCAATGAGCGATGGCTAGCAGTCAGCGGAGCAAGCGACGGATTGTGACTGCTTTTCTACTCGACTCGGCGCTCGGAGCAGTGGCTGACCAGACGCGCGAACAGGCTCGCCATCACCGACATTACCTCTCTCGTCAACAGGTAAGCCTTTTCTTGATCAGTACCTCTTGCTTGGAAGCTTACCAATTCCCCTTTCGTTCGCTGCAGCTTCGCCGAACCCCCCTCCGCCGTCGCTACTCTTCCCTCGCCTTCCCTCTCATATCACCCTCATCAATCCGGCATCAATGGACTTGACGTCTTCTTCTGTCGTATGTACCCTTCGCATGCGTCTCCTCTCTCAACGAGCTGCTCACAACTTATCTTCCTCGAGCAGCCGCCGACCAAGCTCTCGCGATCGCGACAGCAGGAGACGACAACGCCGTCTCTGTGCGCCGAGTGGTCTTCTCCCCTTCTCCGAGTGTAGGCCTAGCGTGGGAGCAGCACTCAACAACCCTCCCTCGCGCTCATGGCTCGACGATTCAAGGTCGGTCGGGGTCGTCCTCCTCGCCCGTCCGTTCGAAGAGCTGACACCCGCTCTCCAATGCAGGCCTCCACTTTCTCTCGTCAACGCTACTCTGCTCCACCGCCGTTGATCAGCGACTGAACGTCTACCGCCTCGATTCGGACCAGGGCCAAGCGCCGAAACTCGCCTTCGCCGCTGCTACTTGCCTAGGTGTGGCTGACTGCTCGGCTATGGATGTGTTAGCGGATCTGGGAGAAGGGGTGACATCGGAGGGCGCTGATGGCGAAGGCTGTAGAGCATGGACGGTCGTCTCGGTGGGGATTGGCGCCGAGGTAACGTGGGTGCAGCTGTAGTAGAAGTCACCTGCTCAACTTTATCGCACTATTAACATTGCCAGAGGCCGTTCCTTGGTTTGCCCGCTCCGCCGACTGTCGAGGTACAGACGCCCATCTTTCTCAGCGCTCCGCTTCGCGAGGGAAGCGCGTGCCGCCAAGTTCGGCTTTCTCGCTCCCGCTTCTCACGACGTTTCACGATGGCAACAACGAGAAGCAAGAAGTCAACTCTAGTGCAGTCCGTCGTTGCTCAGCTGACGGTCGAGCACGCCAAGACGGTGAGCTACAGATTTGTCGCCGCTCGGGCTCGACGCTGACCTCGAATTGCCGTCTTTCTCGCATCGCAGGCCGTCTTCTGGTGCGCTACACAGCCAGCGCTGTAAATTAAAGGCTCTGTCGTATGTACCCTTCGCATGCGTCTCCTCTCTCAACGAGCTGCTCACAACTTATCTTCCTCGAGCAGCCGCCGACCAAGCTCTCGCGATCGCGACAGCAGGAGACGACAACGCCGTCTCTGTGCGCCGAGTGGTCTTCTCCCCTTCTCCGAGTGTAGGCCTAGCGTGGGAGCAGCACTCAACAACCCTCCCTCGCGCTCATGGCTCGACGATTCAAGGTCGGTCGGGGTCGTCCTCCTCGCCCGTCCGTTCGAAGAGCTGACACCCGCTCTCCAATGCAGGCCTCCACTTTCTCTCGTCAACGCTACTCTGCTCCACCGCCGTTGATCAGCGACTGAACGTCTACCGCCTCGATTCGGACCAGGGCCAAGCGCCGAAACTCGCCTTCGCCGCTGCTACTTGCCTAGGTGTGGCTGACTGCTCGGCTATGGATGTGTTAGCGGATCTGGGAGAAGGGGTGACATCGGAGGGCGCTGATGGCGAAGGCTGTAGAGCATGGACGGTCGTCTCGGTGGGGATTGGCGCCGAGGTAACGTGGGTGCAGCTGTAGTAGAAGTCACCTGCTCAACTTTATCGCACTATTAACATTGCCAGAGGCCGTTCCTTGGTTTGCCCGCTCCGCCGACTGTCGAGGTACAGACGCCCATCTTTCTCAGCGCTCCGCTTCGCGAGGGAAGCGCGTGCCGCCAAGTTCGGCTTTCTCGCTCCCGCTTCTCACGACGTTTCACGATGGCAACAACGAGAAGCAAGAAGTCAACTCTAGTGCAGTCCGTCGTTGCTCAGCTGACGGTCGAGCACGCCAAGACGGTGAGCTACAGATTTGTCGCCGCTCGGGCTCGACGCTGACCTCGAATTGCCGTCTTTCTCGCATCGCAGGCCGTCTTCTGGTGCGCTACACAGCCAGCGCTGTAAATTAAAAGCATGACTAACCTCTGCTGCTCTCTCGCAGGTATGTAGTCTACTACCAAGCAGTCCGCGTCGTTCGTCATGTGCGGGCGCGCGGAATCACTTCCTCGGTCTCTGGTCTGTACCTCGCTCTGGTGAAGGTGAGCGACGGCATACTGGTTCCTCTTGTCTCCACAGAGAGCTGATCGTTGCCCCACAACAGAGGGTCTTCAGCATCGTGCTGCTCGTTCCGAGCGCTCGTCGCAAAGTGCAGGCCGAGCTCGATAAGGTCACGCTGGATTTGGAGGCCAAGGTGAGCTCTCATGCTCTCCAGCAATCGCGACTGTAGCTGATCCGGTCTGCCTACAGCTCGCTCCTCCGCACCCGACTCTTTCCCGCGCTCTCACTCTCCCCGCCGAGGGACTGTCCTCCGAGGCTCTTTCCGAGGCGCTCACTGCTCTCAGTGCCATGCCCAACACTCAGTGGGAGGACGGAAGGGTCAGCGGCGCTGTGTATCATGGAGGAGATGAGATGGGCAAGGTTTGGACCGAGGCGATGAGCAAGTTCATTGTGTCGTGAGTGGCCGTGCAGCTTCTCGCGGGTCTTCAATGTCAGAGCTTACCGGCTTGTCTCGCCCATCAGCAACCCCCTGCACTGTGATGTCTTCCCTGGTCCGTCGACTCTTCTCTCGCCCTTCGGCGCTCCGTCACCGACTAACCCACCCTTACTACCTCAACAGGCGTCCGCAAGATGGACTCGGAGGTCGTTTCCATGTGCCTCTCGCTCTTCAACTCGCCTCTGCCGTCCTCTGCGGTCGACGAAGTTGGAGGAGCCGGGACGACGACCAGCGGAGGGACGGAGAGCATTTTGATGGCGTGCAAGGCTTACAGGGACAGGGCGAGGGTGGAGAGGGGAATCACGGAGCCTGAGATGTATGTTGTCTCTTTCTCTCACCACTCCTCGATGATGGGAAAGCTCAACGACGAGGACGAAAGCTGACCACCGAGCTCCGCAGGATCGTACCTCTCTCCGCACACGCGGCGTTCGAGAAGGCTTCGCAGTACTTCGGGATGAAGATTCACTTCATTCCTGTCGATAAGGAGACTAGGAAGGTCAACCTGAAGCTGGTCAAGCGCGCCGTGAGTCGGTCGTTCTCTTTCTCTTTCTCGGTCCCCTCCGCTTCTCTCCGACCCCACTTCTGCGACCACTCCATTACCTCCCGAGAGGAGAGCTAGATACTGACATCTCCTTCGCTCGCTTAGATCAATCCCAACACCATCATGCTCGTCGGCTCGGCGCCCAACTTCCCCGATGGCGCCATTGACGACATCGCTGGCTTGTCCAAACTGGCGCTCAAGTACAACCTCGGTCTTCACGTACGTTCAATATGTATCTCCACGGCCCTCCCCTTCCTTGTCTCCATCGCGCAAGACGTCGAGCATCGAGCTGACCTCCCCTTCTCGCCGAACCTAGGTCGACTGCTGCCTCGGCTCGTTCCTCGTTCCCTTCCTCGAGAGGGCTGGATACCCTTCCGAGCCCTTCGACTTCCGCGTACCGGTAAGTCGGCCTTCTGCCTCAGGCGAGAGGGAGAGGGAAGCTCGGGGAGACGGGAAACGGGAAACGGAACGGCTGCTGACCCTCCATCTTTCGTCCTCGGACATCAGGGCGTCACTTCCATTTCTTGCGATACTCACAAGTGTGCGTCGGCTCACTTCGATCAATCTGTGTCGCTCATTCCCTGATTCGACTTCTTGCTCCCCTCCCTCCTTCCCTCCCCTCGGTTCACCTTGCGTCTCTCAACAGACGGCTTCGCTCCCAAGGGCTCTTCGGTCATCATGTACCGTTCCAAGGCGCTGAGGAAGTATCAATACTCGGTCACCACCACCTGGCCTGGAGGAGTTTGTGAGTCGCGGAGCTGTTCAGAGTCTGGTTTCGCTCTAGAGAGCGAGCCGTCTACGCAAACAGAGAGGCTGACCTTTTTGCCTCTTCCTTGTAGACGCTACTCCTTCCATGGCTGGATCTCGGTACGTCCTTGTCGTCGATCGTCACCCAGCCCCCCTTCCCAACGCTCACCCTCGCTCTCGCACAGTCCCGGCGCCGTCATCGCCGGCGCCTGGGCCTCGATGCACAAGATGGGCATCGACGGCTATACTTCCTCCTGCCGCGACATCGTAGGAGCAGCCAAGCAGATCGTTCTCGGCATTCGCAAGGATTTCCCCGAGCTCAAGGTCCTAGGCGATCCTCTTGTTAGTGTTGTCGCGTTTGAGAGTGTGGATCACGAGGTTCCGGTGTATGAGGTGGGAGATAGGATGGGTGCATTGGGGTGGCATTGTGCGTTCTTTGCTTGAGGTCGTTCTCGCGCTTGCTCGGCGCTGACCCTCGGCGTCTCCCCTTCTTCCATCTCCTTGCCTCGTCCTTCCTGTCTCCTACCACTGCCCTCTATCTCGCACGTCCCCACGTCTAACACAGTGAACGCCCTCCAATCCCCTCCCGCCCTCCACATTGCCTGCACGCGCCTCACCGTCCCCGTCATCTCGGACTTCCTGCGCGACCTTCGCAGCGCGGTGGATGCCGTCAAGGCTAGTAGCGAGAAGGGGAATGGTAGTATGGTCATGCTCTGTGAGCTGGCCTGTCTCCTTCGAAGCGAGGACGAAGGAGGCTGACCATCGCCGAACAGATGGATTGGGAAGCTCGAGCGCCGTGGGACCAGGGTTGGTCGAGCAATTGGCTTCGAGGTGTGAGTTGATAATCCCTATCGTATCTTCCCTCCTATTCGGGAGCTGACTGAAAGTAACCCTCGAGCAGATATGGACGTCGTAGGTCTCGGTTCTTCGGCGCTGCTTCTCAAATGCACGACACTGACCTCTCCTACTTCTTTTCAACAGCTCTATGCGTAGATCCTATCGATGGTGCACTTGTACAGATGATTTACAGCTTCGCCTGACGGGAATGAGAGCTCGAGAATGAGTGAGAGCCGAGCCGAGCCCCTTGACACGCCGGCTGAACGCGTCCTGCTCGACTACAGCGCCGTTAGAAGACAGCTACAACCTGCTCTATGTCTCTCGAACGTCGGATCTCGCTCTTCGATCGAACTGCATAACCCAACTCGACGCGTCTGGTCTCTCTCTCTCCCTCCTCATCTCACCTCGCCTCTCATGTCGCACACCGAAGCCTCGCTGAAAGCCCTCAAAGTGCAAGAGCTCAAGGTATATCTTGCTACAGCATCCTTACAGCCTTACAGCTCGCCCGCCCTTTGAATGACGCGCTCACGTCTCTCCCCCCATCTCTCGTCTCGTTTGCAGGAGCTTCTCTCGGCCGCTGGACTGGCCGTCTCGGGCAAGAAGGAGGAATTGATCGCTCGTCTCCTCGCCGCCGAGCAGCCCGCCGAAGCTGCTCCCGCTGCTGCTGCCCCTGGTGAAGAGCAACCCACCACTACCGCCGCAGCTGCAAGCGAAGAGCCCACCGAGGCCGCTCCTACTCCCGCCGTCCCCGCCGCTACTACCACCGAGGAAGCACCTGCTCCCGCTGCTGTAGCCAAGCCCGAACTCACGGCAGAGGAGAAGGCGGAGCGCGCGAGGGTCGAGGAGGAGAAGCGCAAGGCTCGTAGTGCTAGGTTTGGAGTCTCGGCGCCGAGTAATGAGAAGAAGGAGGAAGGCAAGGGGGAGGAGGAACTCAAGAAGAGGGCTGAGAGGTTTGGGTTGGCTCAGGATGGGGCGAAGGAGGGGCAGGACAAGGTGCGTTTGGGCAGGCTCTTGAGGGCGAAGGATGCTGTAGGACGCTTCAAGAAACTGACGCGGATGTATTTTCATAGTCCCTCGATGCTCTGGATCGCGCGTTGGGTGAGAAGAAGCGTAGGGAGCCCAAGGAGAAGCCCGCCGCTGCTGCTCCCGCTGCCGAGAAGGCAGTCCCAGAACCCAAGCCTGTGGACCCCGAGTTGGAGAAGAAGTGAGTTGTGATTCCTTGGGACCTTCTGCCGGCTTTATACGAGAAGACGAGAGCTGATGAGCCTGCTTCGGCGCTCGCAGGATCGCGGAGGAGGAGGAGCGGAGGAAGAAGCGTGCTGCCAGGTTCGGCGCCCCTGCTACTGAGCAGGTGAGTGGTTGAACGTTACTCTCGATTCCCGAGCATCGCTGACCCGCTACATCTACAACAGCCTGCCGAGAAGAAGGCCAAGGTCGATGCCTGAAGCTTCGGCGCTCGACAGACGGACAGCTGAGAGTACTGTACAGGCCAGCGACGACGAGCTGGCGTCCAAAATGATCATTTTCCAGGACTCGTTTTCAGTGCGACTTCATCTGGGGTAGAAGGGAGCTGCGAAGCGAGACTTTGGCGCCGAGTTCAATATTCTCGGCGACCCTGGGCTACAGCAGGTGCGGCGAGAGCGAGTAACGTCCTCACTCGCGATCTGCGTCTACTGCGCTTGGTCTGGGCGCACCGAAGAGCCGACTCGTCGCTCGTCGACAGCTTCTTCCCCTGCGCCATGTCGCTCTACGCTACATCTCAGTCGTGGATCTGTCACAGCAGTGGTTTTGAAAGTGATATGCTGCACTTGATGAATCGCCAGGCGCGCGGAGACCGACCTTCCTACAGCAGCGCAGGAGGCTGGCCCCAGTTCAAGGTTCTGGATGCATATGTCGCGTCTTTGCGGAGAGCTAGAGTTCATTACGAAGCTCGATGTGCAGCGTTTGGCAGCGCTCGGCTTTCTCCTTCTTACCTCCTACTCTATATCGCTCTTCGCACGCCCTCCGAACTCGCCGATGCTCTTCAGCTCGCTGCCCAAGGTGCTGAGGCCG
Source organism: Leucosporidium scottii (assembly GCA_003054985.1). Taxonomy (NCBI): domain Eukaryota; kingdom Fungi; phylum Basidiomycota; class Microbotryomycetes; order Leucosporidiales; family Leucosporidiaceae; genus Leucosporidium; species Leucosporidium scottii. The sequence goes on from MWVB01000088.1 coordinate 43,695, forward strand.
ATGCTGGCGCTGTTGCTGCCGTCGAGCTACTCGCAAACGGTCCCTCCTTCGCCGATGCTCCCCAAGACGAGCAAGTTCCCGGTGCTGGCTACTACCAAGGTGAGCTCTTGTCGCTCTTCTGCTGCCTCCCCAGCTGCTGCTCGCTGAACCTTACGCCTCTCGCTCAACAGCACCGAGATAGCAACGTCCCTTCGCCAGCAGGAGCAGCCCTCTCTAAACGAAGATGGAGTGAATCTCATGCGCCTGCAGGGCGCATCTCTCCCGCCTTCTACCTCGGCCTCCTTTCCTTCCTCCTCTCCCTCTTCGCCGTCTCCCTTTCCCTCCGCCCCGACCTCTACAGCAACACTTTCCACACCCTCCTCACTGCCACTCATCCTCATTCACATATCACGCTCAAACCCACCCTCACTCCCGCCCAAAGAGCAGCGCTGCACCTCTCGCCCCTCGTCGTCGGCCCTCGGTCGCTCGCTCCTCAGTACCATGACCGAGGTTGCTCCTCCACCGCCCTCCTGCACGCTCTCAGGAAAACTCATATCCGACCCGATGGAGCCTCGAGGAAGGTCAACACCACCCTTCCTCCCACTCGCCTCTCCCTCGGCGATGACTTCGATTTCTCCTTCGACCTCGAGGGCTGCCCGCCTTTGCACCTCTATAGCGCGGCCGAAGCTTGTGATCTACTGCAAGGATTCGGGGGGCTTTTTCTGAGGGGTGATAGCTTCGTCCGACATGTCGTTAATGCGCTGTTCATCGTTTTGAGGGAGAGGAATGATGGAGCGGTCGAGAGGGAGGGAGAGAGGTGTAGGGGGAATGCCATGTTTGATGATCGGTACGTTCTTTCATAACAGTTTTCTGTGATACCGCTGACCCTCACCGACTTACAGGAAAGCCCACTGCCGCGAGAACAGCATCATCGACTCGCAAGCCCTCGCCGAACCCATTTGCGGAGGCGACGCCTTCCTCTACTTTGACATGGGGGCCTGGGGAGCTCAACCTCAGCATCTCTCACTCGCCATCTACGAGCAATGGCTCAACCTCCGTCCAGTGCACAAGAAGATGCTCTCTCCCGTCTTCGTCGAGGGATTCGGACTGCACAATCGGTTGGACGCTTCGACTGCTGTCCTCGGTGCGTTTCTCATTCGCGCCACTTCTCTGAGAAGCACATCGCTCACTCTCGTCACACTCAAAACAGGCTTCATCCGCCCCGTCCTCTCCCTCTCCTCGCGCCTCTTCCCCCGCCCTCTCTCCCTCTGGATGGGCATCCACGCCCCCGCTCCCGGCAAACCCGCTGAATGGGCCGAAGCGCAGAATGCCGAACATGTACTCGGTTACAATGCCGTCATCGCGGAGGCGTTGGAAGTCCTGGCGCCGGGGGAAGGGGTCGGGGAGAGGATTATGAGTGAGGTTAGTTGGTTTGGAGCTACTGATGGGGCTGAGAGTTATGATGGTGAGTCGTTGATCTTTTTTGAGAGGCGGTGGAGTGAGAACTGACCCACTTGAGCTCCTCGCAGGATCGCACTACTCGCTGCAGGTCAATCTAGAGAAGGCTATCTTCCTCCTCAACCTTCTTGATGTGGCGTGGGGAGAGGCAAAGGATGCAGGAGGGCTGTTGAAGACGTATTAGAAAGCTTGAGGTACATTTACGGATCCTGTTGTAAAGCTAGCGAGCTCGCATAGTCGTCGTCTTCACTTCGCCGCTTCTCCGAGTCAGCGCCGAGAAGAGAAACGAGGGACTGAGGGGATTCCAACGAAAAAGAGAGAAACAAGGAGCTAGCGTGTGTGTGACAAGAAACAAGAACAAACGATAAACAACATGAAGAGTAGAGAGCGTGTGGGTGTTTGCTAAGCGTAAGCCGTGAGGTACTGAACGATCCTCCCTCGTCTGTCTCCGTCCTCTTCTTCCCACCCCTCTTTCAACCCACCATCCTCCTACCCTCCCTGCCCTCTCTCGCCTTCCTCCACTCCAATTCATCCTCATCCTCTCCCATCCCCTCGAACTCATCCCCCTCGCCGCCCTCGCCGCCGAAGAGAGCAGGTTCAGCAGCTCCGAACACTCCCTCCTCCTCCTCCTCCTCAGCATCATCCCACTCGAGCATAGGTCCCTGCGCCGTCTCTACACAGTGGATATGAGGAAGGTCGTTCACTGTAACGGAGCGGAAGTCGACGGTGGGGTGGACCTGCTCGGCGATGTGGAGGGGAGGAAGGTCAGCGAAGCTGCTGTGGAGAGGGAGGGGTGAGCTCACGATCATGTGGCGCTTGAGATTGGAGAAGACAGAGAAGGGACGACGGCAGGAGGAGATGGGGCAGATGAAAGCTGTGAAATGTGAGCTCGGGTCAGCTTAGGCTCGCCGCGAGCGGGAGGGCTGTAGCGAAAAAAAAGAAGGAAGCACGCACGCTGAGTACCGTTGTGCGAGCGAATATGAGTCTCGCGTGCGGAAGGACGACCGACTGTAGAAGAAGAGAAGAGAAGAAACAGGTCAGCTCGGTGCTCGGCGCTCGACAACGTTCGCTCCTGGCAACTCACAGATCCTATCACACCCCTCAAACGGACAAGTGTAAACCCTCTTATCAATATCCTTAGGAGGCCATCCCCTCTTGGCGATAACCTTCGTAGGTAAGCCCGTGATGGGCGAGATGGGTCGACCCGACTTGGGATCAATCTCCTTGGGCAGGGAGCCTCGCTTGCGGCGTTGAACGGACCTGAAGTTAGGGTTGGGAGGAGAGCGATTGGTAGCGAGTGTGGAAGGGGAGACGCGGGGTGCGGTCTCGGTCGAATAGCGGTCGTCGTCGAGAAGAGAGGGGAGAGGGAGGGGAGGAAGTTCGAGTGGCGAGATCGGCGATTGAGGCGACATGGACATTGGGTGGTTGTAGTCCTCGAAGATGGGAGATGAGGTGATGGAAGAGGTAGTGGGAGAGTGGTGCGCCTCGAGCATGGGAGCCAGGAGGGAGCCTTGTCCGCCGACCGAGCTGGAGGTGAAGGCGCGAGGGCGGTTCTGAGGCCTACCCGAGCGGAAGGAGGTACCAAAGTGGTGTTGCTGCTGCTGCTGGTTGGGTCGGGCCTCGTAGAGCACTTGAGCGGCGGCGGTGGTGGTAGGTGAGAACTCGCCGAAGGAGGAAAATGAAGGGTAGGAGCGAGCCTCAGGCGCCGAGAGGGAAAGGACTTGAGTCGAGTATTGCGGGGCGAAGGGGGTATGCTGCTGGCTGTACTGGTTGCCGATGGGTAGAGAGGAGGTGGTGGAAATCGACGAGGCTTGAGGGGGAGTGCCGTAAGCCGTCGAGAAGGCGGGAACCGCAGGAAGCTCGGCGGAGGGCTCGTAGGGCGAAGGGTAGGGGTTGCTGAACCTCTGGCGAGTGGAGGAGCTGTAGTAAACTCGCTCGGTAGGCTGGTCCGAGCCACTCGGCGCCCATTGCTGCTGTCCTTCCTCCACCTCGGCGCTGCTCCACCCTCCGCCCTGCTCCTCCTCGCGATACTCGCCCCAATCCCGACCTTCCTCCTCCTCCTTGACCATGCTACTATCTTCCCAATTCTCAAACACGTGCGAGTCCGTATCCCCGTCGCCTCCTGCACCGCCCCCACTTTCCCCTTCGGCTCCCCAATCCCTTGTCCTCGACTGGTGCTGAATGGCGGCGACGGAGGAAGCTGTAGAGGTGTAGTAGGCGCTGTAGTCGATCGGAGTACGAGGAGCCACGTCGCCACCTAGCATCAGAGAGGCGAGAGGGTGAGCTGGCGGCTGGTGCTGCTGCTGCTGCTGCTGCTGCTGCTGAGGCTGGCGGAATGCGGAGGAGGGGAAGCTGTAGCTCTCTTGCTGTTGCCTGGGAGCCGTGTAGCTGTCTCCGGGTCCGCTCCACGAGAGCGATTGACCGTGATTAGCCATCGTCGGTCGACGCTGCTCCAGCAGAGCCGAGTGGCGAGCGAAGGACGAGGAAGAAGGAGCAGGGGGAGCGGAGCAGGTGGGTTCGGCGAAGGGGTCGTCGAGCGAGTGTGGACGGCTGTGAGTGTCGAGCGACATGCTCTTGCTACTGGAGGTGGGTGTGGTAAGAAGGCAAGCTGTAGCTCAAGCGCTGACTCGAGAGGGCAGACCGAAATCACGGGACGAACGAGTTGGGCGCCTTCGCAAGCCGAGCTCGCCCAATACCCCTCCGTTTCTCTTCGGAGCAGGCGTCCTGGGTCAGTATGATCTTCATACACCTTTTGATCTTTTACTCTCTGCACTTTGACATGTGTGATATGTAGCCAATTCTTAGCGCCTTATCTAAAGAGAGTTCGAGCCAAGCTCGGCGCGGACGCTCAGCCCCTTTCGCTCTCCACGATCGGGAGAAGATGTGCAGTTGAGCAGAACAGCGTGTTGTAGTGGTATTTAACGAGGTGCTTTTTGTACGATGCAGCGAGTGTGTATGGTCTAGAACGATGATCCTCCGAGCGAAGGGAGCATGTGAGCGACGCCGAGAAAATCCGAGGGGCGAGAGCGGCGAGGGTATAGTTTAACGAGGAGTGGCGAAACCGATGCGCGAATTCGCCATGTCGAATATGGTATACCAGCTCTGTTCCGGTAGTGGCAAAGAAGGAGATCAGTAAGGCTGTCGAGCTCGGCGATGACCTCCTGCGACGTCGCGAGGGAGGGGAAGCCCAAGAGGAAGGAGATGTACCTTGACTGTGATGTGCACCAGAGTAAGATGAAAGGAAGGTGTGGAAAGAAGGTCAGCAGGTGGTTTGGGAGATCGTGTACAGCGAGAGGAAACGGACTGAAGGATGCGCCGAGGATCTGTGGCGGAAGGACAGTGAGGGTCAGCAGCTGCCCGCAGGATGAGCTAGAAGATGTGCAAACAAGAAACATACCCAGGATGTACCAAGACCGAGATCCTGCCCCACCACGGCGCCGACACAGCGATTCTCATCCCCTTCGAGGTACCCGAGGTTGAAGTCGTCCGGGTTGATTTGGAACTCCTTCTTCGATGCTGAGCTGAAGCGGAAGCCGAGAGCGGGCTGCGAGTCGCAGGGGAAGGTCCAGTGGTTATCGTCGAGCTTCGACGAGCCGTTGATGGCGGCGTAGAACTCGGATGCACTGGCTAGGGGGGCAATGATGAAGGTGGTACCCGAGTCGATGATGAAGTTGGGACGTTTAGCGAGAGCGGCTTTCGAGTTGATGAGAGGCATTCCTGCAGAGGGAAGGCAGTCAGCTCTTTTCCATCTCGAGTCCGAATTCCCTCGTCCTTCAAACTTGAAGCACAGCAAGGTACTCAAACTCACCGTTCGCAGTCTGCCAGTAAGTTTTGACCTGAGCTCCCGAGGTAAGAGCAACAGGGAACCAAGTGACGGTTCCAGTGAACTTTCGGCGATTGTAAGTGCCGACCGAGACTTCTGAGACGCCGTCGTCGTCCGAAAGGCGGATGGCAAAGGTGTTGCCCTTCTTGGCTGAGTATAGAGTGAATGGGAAGGAAGGTGAGCCCGTGGCCGAGAGACCGGACCACGCCATTCCCATCCTGTGAGCGGGGGAATGAACGCCGAAGAGTCAGCCGAGCTCCGACTTTTCACCGTTCCCCATTGCGCAATTGCCGCTAGTCTACAAGTAGAAAAAGACGAGACTCACAATCCATCCGAGTCAAGCGATTTGATGGTAGCTGAAAGCTCCGTAGCGGCCACAATTGACTGCACCGAGGACAATCCTCCCCCGGTGACCGTATCCTTAATCCAAGCACCCTTACTTGCCGAGCCGTCCGCAAAGTTCGACACCACATCATCACCACCGCTCACTGCTGAACTGGAAGCGTTGACGTTGTACCGAGCTTTGGTGCCGCAGTTGTCTTCCGAGCAAAGGGAGGAGGGGAGGGTCAAGTCGGTGGAACCGCTGTCGAAGAAGATGGAGAAGGATTGGGAGGGTGTGCCGACGCTGATCTGACCGGACCAGACTGCGTGAGGTGGGAGGATAGAGGAGGAGGGGAGGAGGAGCAGGAAAAGTCAGCTCGCCCTCGGCGCCGAGCAGGGGGAGAGGGCGAGCTAGACGGACCGCAGTAGGATTGAACCTCGAGGTCGATGAGTCCTCGGCCGCGTAGAATACGTTCGTGTGAAGGCTTAATACCGCGCTTCTCACGAAGATGCTTGGCGTTCTGTGGGAGAAGAAGGGGAGGCCGTGAGCTCGGCGACGAGGAGAACTTCAAGTCGATGCTGCTCACGCGATAGTATTTCCTGATTATAGAGAGTTAGCAGGGTCAGCAACTGCCTCATCTCGGCTGACATCTACCCGACAAACCACTCACAGCGAAGTGCGCGAGGCCTGATCCCTAATGGCCAGCAGCGAAGCAGCTCCCTCTGTGCTCCTGAGTCCAGGATCCCGTCGAGTGAGAGGTACATGAATGGCGTCCTCCTCAGCAGCCACCAAGCCAGAGAAGAGAGAAATGAAAGCAACAACCGATCCCGCGAGCATTATTGTGAGACGACGGGAAGGAGGAGAGGGCGGGACGACGGCGGGAGGAGGGGCTGACGCCGAGCGAAAGGCCAGGTGGGAAACGAGTGACGGGAGGGAAGGAGTGTGAGATGCAGACGAGCGAGAGTGAGCAAAGGGAGAGCAGAGAACAACAAAGACACGGGAGCAAAGGCAGAGAGAAGCGAGAGAGTCTCTCCCCCTTGAAAGGGCCGAGATGGCTGATCGCCGAAAGCGGAAAGAGAAGGCGGCGAGTGTGTTCCACTCAAGTGATTCCGAGTCTTACATTGTGATAATCGGTATATTGAGCGTCTGACTCTAGGCGAAAGCAGGAGCCGAGGAGCAGCAGCAGGAGCAGCGGCTGCTGCTTCAGCCTCGGCGAGTCGTCCGAGTCGCCGAACCTCGTTTCTCAGATTCGCTGGAAAGGTGGCTGAAACTCGCGAACGGTGCGCAGTCAAGAAGGCTGAGCCAACGACACTTCTCGCAGCAGTCGAGATTGAGAAGGAAGTAAGCGCGGGGGGGAAGAATGTGCGCCGAGCAGCTTCCAGAGCTCGAGTTGACTTCGCCGAGCATGCGCTCAGAGGATGTCTATGCTACGGGCTAATACAGCAAAACCCTTGGCCGAATTTAACATGCTACCGAATCAAGTCAAGCTGCACTTCCAGACCGAGCCTCCTTTCAAAGTCGACCTTCGCAGGCGCGGTTGTTATTCTCTCGATTCCTTCGCTTTCACTTCATCTCGTCTTCGCTTCTGCGCGACCAGCACAAGGTGCGCTACACTCCACAGCTCAGGAAAGAGCTACATATTACTCCCTGAACCGTGCAGCTGACGTTTTGACCCGCTCGCTCCTCGCAACTGTTCGCAGATGGATTCGGACTCTGACAACGATTTCGACATCACCTCGGCGCTGCTGCCGCCCAGCAAGACCAAGTCGAGCAAAGGGAAAGCTACAGCTACCACTGCTACCGCCAACGATTCAGTCTTTGGAGCGCCCGCAGAACTTTCTGACGACGAGGAGGACGCTCTTTTCGCTTCGCTCGCTTCACTGCAGCGCTCCAAGAATTTGGCCGAGGGTACCGCCGTCGTCAAGGGTCGCAAGGATTTGAAGTCCAACAAGGGTTTAACGGGCGGCGGTTCGTTCCAAGCCCTCGGACTTCCTGCCGCCTTGCTCAAGGCGCTCCTCCAGCGGGGCTTCACCAACCCTACGCCCATCCAACGACTCGCTTTACCCTCCATTCTCGGCTCTTCCGAGACGGTCATCGCCGGCAAGAAGATGGTAGTAGCCCGCGACCATCTCTGCATGGCGAGGACGGGATCCGGAAAGACCCTCTGCTACCTCCTCCCCCTCCTCGCTCAACTCATGACCCATTCCACCGCCTTTGGAGCTCGCGGTCTCATCCTCGTACCAACCCGTGAGCTCGCTCTCCAAGTCCTCAAGGTCGGCAAGGATCTCGCCAGGAGCCTCAAGGCCGACGGAGAGGTCCTGCGATGGGCCATGGTCGTCGGAGGAGAGGGCATGGAGGAGCAGTTCAACATGATGGCAGGCAACCCCGACGTGTGAGTTCATCTCTTGGCTCTGTAGGCTATCACCGCTGACCCTCCCTTACTCCCTCTCAGCATCATCGCCACGCCCGGACGTCTCCTCCATCTCATCGTCGAGATGAACCTCGACCTTCGCGCCATCCAGTACTGCGTATTCGACGAGGCTGATCGTCTCTTCGAGCTCGGATTCGAGCAACAACTCCACGAGATCCTCCACCGCATGCCCCCGACCCGCCAAACCCTCCTCTTCTCAGCTACCCTCCCCTCCTCCCTCGTCGGCTTCGCCAAGGCCGGTCTTCAGAGCCCCAAGCTCATTCGTCTCGACGTCGACCAGAAGATCTCCAAGGATCTGCAGATGGCTTACCTCTCGGTCAAGGGCAGCGAGAAGGAAGCGCTCCTTCTCGGTGTCCTGCGCGAGGTCATCGGCGTTCCCCTCATGACGGACGCCCAGCGTGCCGTCAAGGACGAGTACATCGAGGATGAGGAAGACGACGAGGAGCGTGGACGTTCGGCCTACAAGGGTAAGGGCAAGGGCAAGGCCGGCAACAAGAAGCGCAAGCGCAGCGCCGACGACGACCTTAACGCCGAGCACGTTATCGACCCCGAGGCACACCAAACGCTCGTCTTCGTCTCGACCAAGCATCACGTCGAGTACATCACCGCCCTCCTCCAGCAGTCGGGATACGCCGTCTCGCCCATCTACGGATCCATGGACCAAACCGCTCGTCGTCTCTCGCTCGCCCGCTTCCGCGCCGGCCGCACCTCCATCCTCGTCGTTACCGACCTCGCCGCTCGTGGAATCGATGTTCCAGGAGTCGAGAATGTCATCAACTACGACTTCCCTAATGGCACGAGGGCCTTCGTGCATCGAGTAGGACGTACCGCTCGTGCTGGTCGCAAGGGATGGGCCTACACCTTCGTCACCGCCTCGGAACTCCCCCATCTTCTCGACCTCGAACTCTTCCTCTCTCGACCCGTCAAGACGTGCCCCCTCCCCCTCGCCGAAGGAGAGGACGAATCCTCAATCGACTACGCCAACCAACTCGTCCTCGGCACCGGTCCTCGCTCGCTCATGGACCTCGACCTCGAGACCTACCGCGCCATGATGTCGCATCACGAGAATATCGAGACGTTGGGACAGGTCGCCCGTCGTGGACAGAAGATGTACGAGCGTGGATTGTCCAAGGCTTCGGCCGAATCGTATCGTCGCGCCAAGGAGCTCGAACGCAAGGGCAATGGACTCGCTTCGACTTCGGGAGAGAACCGAGGGACCCATCCCATCTTCTCCGCCTACCTCGCGCTCGGCGGATCCAACGCCGAGAAGGAGCAGAGTCGAGCGGATATGATGGCCATCGTCAACTCGTTTACCCCGACCGAGACGGTGTTTGAGGTGGGAGCGAGGGGGAGGACTTCGGCGAGTCAGTTGATGAAGGAGAGGAGGAAGGCTATGGTCAAGAGTCATATGGCGAGGGCTTTGGTCGAGGAGGAGGAGGAGGCGGAGGATGCCATGCCCGAGGCGCCGGATGATGAGGAGGAGAGGCAGGAGCAGGCGGCGCTCAAGAGGCCAAAGGTTGATGTCGATGATGCGGATGATGAGGAGTTGGAGGTGAGGTTTTGCCCTTCTGTCGTTTTTCGACCCCGCGCCGAGCTGATCTCTTTCTCCTTCGCCCTGCTCTTACCTCGTACAGGCCGTCTTTGGTGCTCCTCGCAAGCGCAAAAAGGTCGCAGGCAAGGCTGCCAGCTACCGCGATCCCAACTTCTACCTCTCTTACGAGCAGGAAGGCGCCGACACCGAGCGAGGGTGAGTTCTTCCGGTCTCGCTCTTCTTCTCGCTGTATCCTCTCCCTTCCCTCCCGTCACCTCACCTCTCGTCTTTGTCTTCACTTATCCTGATTCCCTACTCTCATTACACAGATACGCCCTCACCAACGGCGACTCGTTCGTCGCGCAAGCCGCCCAAGCCACCTACGACGTTACCGGCCGCGGCGACACCGAAGGCACCCCCGCCGTCCACCTCCTCCAACGCGCCTCCGCTCTCCGCTGGGATCGCCGCACCAAGAAGTTCGTCAAGGGCAACGGCGTCGGCGCCGACAACAAAAAGCTCGTCCGCTCCGAGTCGGGCCAGAAGCTTCCTGCTTCCTTCAAGTCGGGCGTGTTTGATGAGTGGAGGAAGAATAATAGGATTTCGGTGCCTAAGGTCGGGGAGGCTGAGCTGAAGGGGAAGACGGTGGGTGGATTGAGCGGCGGCGACAAGAAGTATCGACACAAGGCGGGCGTGCCCAAGGCCGAGGGAGACATCAAGAGGAAGGGTCGGACTGTCGGAAAGCCTGGACGATTGGGTGGAGCTCCAGGTGGACTTCTGACTGCCGACGAGATCAGGAAGAACCGTTCCGACAAAGCCAAGCGAGGTGAGCACTTTCTCGGTCGGTTTTTCGCACTTTCGGAGCTGACTTTAGCTCTGTTCTCCCTTCTCCCCTCTTTCTCGTTCTCCTCATCATTTACACCACTTTTACCTCAATCTCACCAGTCCGTCGCTCGACGCAGCCTAGCAAGAAGAACCCGAATGGCAAGGGAGGCAAGCCTCAAGGCGGTGGAAAGCCGGGCGGTGGTCGCAAGTAGGGATGGTAGTCGCTTTGCTTCGATGTCACTGTTGCGGCTCACCGTCAATGCTATTGCTGAGTCGCCGAGGGGTGCGAGCTGAGAGCTGGTTGAGCTTGACGGCTGCTCGGCGAAAGGCTGCTCGGCGAAGAGTCGAGCATTTGCATGTGCGCGTCCCAGCTCTGTTGTACGATTGAAAAGAGCTACTGGAGCCCTCCAAACCGGGGACAAGATGCGAAACGACCGCTCCGACAAAGCCAAGCGAGGTGAGCACTTTCTCGGTCGGTTTTTCGCACTTTCGGAGCTGACTTTAGCTCTGTTCTCCCTTCTCCCCTCTTTCTCGTTCTCCTCATCATTTACACCACTTTTATCTCACTCTCACCAGTCCGTCGCTCGACGCAGCCTAGCAAGAAGAACCCGAATGGCAAGGGAGGCAAGCCTCAAGGCGGTGGAAAGCCGGGCGGTGGTCGCAAGTAGGGATGGTAGTCGCTTTGCTTCGATGTCACTGTTGCGGCTCACCGTCAATGCTATTGCTGAGTCGCCGAGGGGTGCGAGCTGAGAGCTGGTTGACTTTGACGGCTGCTCGGCGAAAGGCTGCTCGGCGAAGAGTTGAGCATTTGCATGTGCGCGCCTCAGCTCTGTTGTACGCGGTTTCTGTGGATAACTAATAGCTGTACATTGCATACCGAGCATCGAAAGGGTCCACGACAGGAGAGTATCGCCGCCTCCTTTTCGCCTTCGCCTTGGCCGCGCGCGACCTTCCCCTTTCGCCAACGACTTCTCGCTTCGAACGCTCGCCTCGCCCGCTCGTGACTCACACAGGAGGATTCCCCTACAGCAAGAGCACCCTCTCGCGTCTCTGCGCCATTTTGCGCGCTCTCACCACTTCATTACAGCGCCGCACGCGTGTCTCTCAACATCGTCTCGAGTCGAGTCGCCTGAGCTCGTTCAATTGTCGCGTGGGACTGCTTGGAGTATCAGCAGAGTCGGAATAGACCGTCAAGTGTGTAGTACGTGTGAGCGTTTCCTCCCGTCCTGTATCTCAGCTCCACCAGCGAGTTGGAGCTGGAGAGATGTTGTCGTCGGGCGCTCGCGGTGATAGGGATCGGAGCACGGCAGTACCGTAGCGGGAGCAAGCTACATCTGTAGCAGCCTATGTCGCCTCACCACCGCTACACCACCGAGTGATGAGCAGCAGGCACAAGCGGTCGGTGCACGCGCAAAGCCACCGCTCCCTGCAGAGCGCTCGGCGTGCATTGGAGCAGCGCGAGAAGGGGGAGAAGAGCTCAGCAAGGTATATGAATTGAGTGAAACCGCTGACGCGCTCTCCCGCTCATACAGAACCACCCACCATGTCACTTCGACCTCCTTCCACCCCGCGCGCTTCCATTTCCAGCATTCCTGCACCAGGATCCACTCCTTCGTCGTCCTCGTTACCAACCCCTCGTCGAAAATCCGGCATCTCCGTCTCCCAACGCCCTCCCGCTCTGCAAGCTCTCGGCTCCAATGAGCTCGACAGCCTCCGTCAAGCCGTTCGTCGCAACGATCCCACACGATACGACAGCCCCGTCGGCGATGCTTCAGCAAGCGGAGGGGCCGACAGTCCTAGTCCAGCCGAAGCTCTCGGTGCCAGCACACCAGGTCAACCTCGGCGGGCGCCTCTTCGCAAGGCGAGCTCCGTCAACATTCGCCCCGGGGGAGGACTAGGAGCCAGCATGTCTCGACCAACTACTCCCAGCAATGGTTCTTCCACCCCTCGCACCCCGACCCATCCTCCTCGATCTCGGACGCCCACCGCCTTTGGCAGCTCAGTCTCGGGACGGCCGAGCAGTCGCCTCGCGATGAGTCGAGGACCGTCCTCGAGAGGACTCGAAGTGGGAGATGCGGTCAAGATTGAGGTTGGAGGTGTGGCGATGGAGGGAACGATCCGCTTCCTGGGTCCAGTCGAGGGCAAGGACGGCGAATGGGGAGGAGTCGAGCTCGACGCTGAATGGGAGGGCAAGGGCAAGAATGATGGCAGTGTTAAGGGGTGGGTCTTCTCCGAAGCTTTGCACGACGAAGAAAGCTGACGATCTTCCTTCTGCAGCACCCAATACTTTGCCTGCGCGCCCCTCTGCGGTCTCTTCCTGCCTCTCAGCAAGATTACGGCCAAGCCTCCTCCCCCTCCCGTCACCTCTCCCAACACCCCCATCGCGTCCAAGATCACGGCTGGATCTCGCGCATCCAAATACCTCGGCGTCACTGCAGCCCAGCTCGCCACCAATCGCCGAGCCAGCAGCGTCGGCCTCGCCTCGCCTTCGAAGGCAACCGCCACCCCTCGACGCGTTGCCAGCCCCGAGAAGCCTTCTTCTGCATCGTCGCAGACCACGCCAAAGCCTCGAGCGCGGCAGTCGATGGGTGGAGCAGGTTTCGGCATCCCCACACCTCGCAAGTCGATCGGACCAGGAGCGACTCCTCGTCAGTCCCTCGGCGCCTCCATCAAGCGACCACCCTCCTCCCTGCGTCAGAACAACCTCCCCGACGTTCCTCCCATCCCCAACTCATTCTCCCTCGCCCGCTCGGCCACCCCTTCCTCTGCTACCGGTCGCGCTACTCCCTCCACCCCAGGAGGAGCTCACACTCGCCGAATGAGCCTAGCGACCAACGAGTCGCGTCCCACCACCCCCAGCGTTCGTTCTCACTCTCGCCAATCTTTTGCTTCCTCCGTCTCTCGGCAATCGTTCCGCTCGACTGTGGACGACGAAGCGCTCGATGAGCTCAAACGTGCCGCCGACGAAGCCAAGCAGCGCGAAGAGGAGGTCCGCACCCTGCTCGAAGGCAGTGAGCGCATTGGTCGGGAGATGGAGGATCGTCTCGCCGAGAAGGAGCGACGACTCAAAGAGGCGGAGGAACGAGTCCAGGTGTTGGAGCAGGAGCGAAGTCGCGAGAAGGAGCGCGAGCTGGCGCGCATGGCTGGCGTTGGAGATGAGGAGAAGGAGCAGGACGCTCGCCGTGTGCTCGAGCTTGAGGCTCGGGTCGAAGAGCTCGTCAAGGCGGAGGCGACTACCAAAGCTTCGACCGAACGTCTTTCGCGCGAGTGGGAGACCAAGTTCGCCGCCAAGGAGGGCGAGAACGAGTCGCTCAGGGAGAGGATGGCTGCCGCCGCCAAGGAGGCAGAGGAGGAGCGCGCCGACCTCAACCAGCAACTCGACCAACTCCGTGGAGCCGGTCAAGCCCTTTGCGAGACGTACGAGGAGCGCATCGCCGAGATTGAGCTCAGTCGACTCGAGAGCGTGGAGATCGCCGAATCACTTCAGGATCAACTCAACAACCTCGGCACCGACGGCGCTGCTCGAACTGGCTCGCCTTCCTCCCCCGCTTCGCCCACCTCTCGCCTCTCTTCTTCGCACAACTCTCGCACCTCGGCGGCGGACGTCATCAATGCGGAGAGTGCCCAGGCGGAGCTCGAGCATCTGCAGAGCAAGGTTGGCAGCTTGGAGGAGCAGCTCGAGGAGATGAGGATGCACCTCGAGGCCGAGATTGCCGATTCGAAGCGGAGGAGGACCAAGCACGGCGAGACGGAGCAGACGCTCAAGAAGGAGATCAAGAGCCTTCGTGAGGCTATCGGTGAGCTTTCTTATCGTCCTACATCGCCGACGCTGGCTGACCCTGATCTCTTTCACAGAACGCTCGACCAAGGCTGAAGCTAGGACCACGGCTCGCATCGAGGAGCTTGAGGACGCCCTCGTCGAATCGCAGACTGCTCTGGAGGAGGAACGCTCAGAGCTCGAAGGCCTCCGTCACGACGCTAGCGACGGCGCTTCAGCTGGCCTCGCCGAGGAAGTCAAGCGCGCCAACAAACATATCGTCGCCCTCAAGAACGAGAAGCAGGCCGCTCTTCGCGAGGCGGAAGACGCTCGTCGCGAGGGAGCGAGCAACGCCGAACTCGTCCAGCAGCTTCGCGAGGACCTCCGCAACGCCGAGAAGGAGCTCGACCGCTACCAACTCGCCCACCCCGACCTTCAGATGCGCAACGACTCCTTCTCCTCCGAGCGCCCGAGGACTCCACCTCAGCAGGGGACTCAGGACACCACCCCCAGCAGTCTGCAGCCTTCGCCTTCGCAGAAGCGCGATTCGATGGCCAGCATCGGCAGTCGGAAGAGCCTTGGCGGCAAGGACGAGGCGACCGTTACCAAGGAGCAGATCTTTGGACTCAAAGTCATCATCAAGGGATTGGAAGAGGAGAACGCCGAGATGACGGAGCGCAACAAGCAGCTCATGTCTGAGACGCAGGAGCTCAAGTGAGTCATTGGCGCTGCTTTCTTCGCGAGGCCTCGAGCTGACCTCTTCTTTGTCACTAGGGATGCTCATCGCGCACTCGAGACCACCGTCGAGAAGTGAGTCTTGCCGCTTCTCACTCGCACGCGACACAGCGCTGACCTCTCGTCTTTGCAGCCTCATGACCGAGATGTCCAAGGGAGGTAACGTCGCCCCTGCCTCCCCAGCCCTCGACCGCCGCGAGTCTCTCACCGACTCTTCTCTCCGCCGCGAGGTGGATGAGCTCAAGACTCAGCTCAAGGAGGTCGAGAAGCGCAGTGAGCGCGAG
Organism: Leucosporidium scottii; assembly: GCA_003054985.1. Taxonomy (NCBI): domain Eukaryota; kingdom Fungi; phylum Basidiomycota; class Microbotryomycetes; order Leucosporidiales; family Leucosporidiaceae; genus Leucosporidium; species Leucosporidium scottii. Next base: position 58,837 of record MWVB01000088.1, read on the forward strand.
ATCAAGGCGCTCAACCAGGAGGTGAGATCCGTTGCTCTACCTCTTCGCCCGTTCGCATGCTGATGACTCTCCTCATCCAGGTGTCGGAGCTCGAGAGCTTGGTCGAGAGCAAGATTTACGCCGAGGACGAGCTCGTCACCGAGTTGGAGAAGTACAAGGCGCTCGCCGCTAAGGCCAACGGAGCCATCTCTTCCTCCTCGTCAAAGCCCAAGGAGAATGGTACCTCGACTGTCCAAGACGATGAGGAAGGTGGATGCGAGATGTGCGGTCAACTCGGCCACGAACTAGACGATTGCCCCATCTGTACGTTCTTCTGTTCGCCGAGCGTGGACGCCTTGCTGACCCCTTCTTCTACCACAGTCGCCGGCTCGGCTCCTTCTCCCACCAAGGGCAGTCGCCGTAGCGAATCACCGACTCCTTCAGGTCATAATCGCTCCGCCTCGGGCAACGAACGCGAGTTCTGCGACGACTGCGAGGTGAGCTCCGATTCCCTCTTTCTCCTTCGCTCTTTCCATCTGCTGACGTCTTTTTCCGTCCTACAGGAGTACGGCCATTCTCTTGAGAACTGCACCCTCTCTTCCGAGATCTTCTAGGACTCGTCTACCTCCCTCTCCCTCTTCGCATTTCGACCGCTGTCACTCCTTCTCTACTTATAATTACCGCCTTCTTTATTACTAGCTACGCAAGCTGTAGAACCCTTGTGTCACAGGTGCTAGAATCGAATAAGCAGTATCTTTGTGACGTTCTCGACTAGCAGGGGGCGAAAGCTCGCCGAGAGCCATCGCGAGACGAGAGGGGCTGAAGCTGACGAACGAGAGGTAGTTACAAAGAGCAAAGCTAACAACATGCACAGCAAGGAAACGAGACAAAGGACCTTCCTCACTCGTCCTCATCGTCAACGACCCTCTTCGCCTTCTTCTTCGGTTTGGCCTCCTCCTCGCTCTCCTCCCCATCCGACTCCCACATGCCCCTTTTCGTCAAGCTCCCAATGACTCGGTCATACAGCTCGTCCTTCTTGCCCGACACCTTCACGCCCAAAGCCGAGCACGCCTGCTTGAGCGCCGCAACCGTGACCTTCTTCCCCTTCTCTTTGAGCTCGGCGATGAAGCCCGAGAGGTCGACTTGGAGCTCGGGGGTTTTCGAACGCGAGCGCTTCTTGTTGTACTTGTCCGAGGTGGGGACGATGTCGTCCTGCACGATGAGCGTCTTGAGCTCGATGAGCTGGGAGCCGGCGATCTGTGGGTCGAAACGGTGAGTGGTGAGTCAGACGGATGAGAAGATGCTGACCAAGCTTACCCGATGAATGGAGTTGTACTTTGGAATAGTCAAGTCTTCGGGCATGGGGACCTCCTCGTCGAGCGCAATAGCGGCCATCGCCTGTGAGGAATGAACGCGGTGTAGCGAGATCAGTGAGTGTGTGACGTGAAAGAGAGATCGATAGGTGCACTTCGTAGTGGTAGTTGAGAGCTGTTGGACGGTCGAAAAGAACGTCAGCAGGGGCATAGGTACTCGGCGAGCGAGAGAGCATCGCTCACCAGGGTTGGGGTAGTTGTCGGGGTTGTAGTAAGGGGCGTGGAGGCGTTTGACGATCGTCTTGGCGACGTCGATGGCGGGTTGACCACGGTCCGGGTCATCTTCGGCTGTTTAAGAAGAGATCAGCTTCGATCTCGCCAAGCACGCTTGCGACCAACTCACTCGGCGGCTCGATGATGCTGAGCGTGCTGGTGAGTCCATGCTCGCGGATGTCGTCGGCGTAGGGAAGTTGACAAAGGTAAATGCCGGCCGAAGAGAGGCGGACGCCGTCGATGAGCTCTTCCTCCTGCTCGGCGAGGACGGAGCCAGTCAGCGATGTATTCGGCTCTCAGGCTCAACTCGGCTCACCTGGGGAATCAGAATAACGATCTGAGGCTTTGAGTTGGAACGAGCGACGAGGACGCCGTAGCCGATGACATCTTTCTTAAGCATCGAATTCCAGAGAGCGGCGAAGGTGCGAGTGCTGCCCGAGTGCGACTCCTCGTTCGGGACGATGAAGTGAGCGTGCTTGACCGACTCGCTGAAGTTAGGAACCTTCATCGAGCGAGGCTTGAAGCCGAGGAGATTGAGGCCGGTGGGTAGACCGAGCGTCTGCGAAAGAGAAGGGTCAGCGCTGGTGCGGCGCGAATCAAGCGACGAGGACGACTTACCCTGAGCTTCTTGAGCTCGTTATCGTCGAAGAAGATCTGGCTCGCCTTCTTTCCCTTCTCAGGGTCAGGCCTTCCAATTTGGAAGCACTTCTTGATGCTCTCCTTCGGGAGGGTATCGGCGCCCTCCTGTCAAGCGGAGCAGGGAGTCAGTACTGCCGCTTCGAACAGGATAAGGGGAACTGGACGGACCGCATCCTTGGCGACGGTAGACATGACGACCTCTCGGCCCTCGCGCGAATCGAGGTTGACCTTGGAGGCGACTCGCTTCTTCTCTTCGCCGACGAGGTTGTAGCTGGGACGGCAGAGGCGAGTCAGTTGGAGCGACATATCCAAGAAAACGAGTAGCTGGTCACCCAGCGACGCCGATGGTGAGCTTGTCGCCGAGGGTGAAGGGAATCTTGAAAGCCGTGCGCTTGGTCGCCTCCTTGGCTCGCAGGGCAGTGACGAAGGCGATGAGTGTAGCGTTGAGGCTAGTAGGAGTTTCGGGCCAGGGAGCGTCTTCGTCTTCGCCGGTCAAGAGCTCCTGCGAGAGACGAGAAGGTGAGCGACGACTTTGGCAGGCGGCCTGAGAAACAGCTCACCCCGTACAGCTTTTCCAAATCGAAGGCGACGTCCGGCTTGGGGTGGATGAAGATGTGCTGAAGCTCGTACTGCGCGTCCTTGAAGTCCTGTTGGGTGAGCAAATCAGCAGCTGCCGTAGACCCGAAGAGCGAATCGAAACTTGCCCTGATCTTCCTCTGCGCCGGAGAAACATGCGACATCAGACCATTGTAGGGGTCGTCGTTGTCGGTGATGAGTACAACACGCTTCGACATGCGCTTGCTAGGCGCCCTGTAGCGAGGAAATGTCAGCTGAAGCTTCGCCGAACAGATCGGTCGGGCTCACTTCTCGCTGAACAAAGACAGAGCAAGACCGAGAGCGCCGGCGAGAACGTTGTCGTCGTCTTCATTCGGCTTGAACATGTTGTAGATGGACTCGGGGTCATCCTCGATGCCTGGAAAGCGGGAGAGAGTCATCAGCTCGTGAATGAGCGCCGAATCGGTTCAGCGCACCTTCAAGCTTGGTCCTGAGATCCCTGATACTGCTAGCGGTGATCTTCTGTAGGTCAAGCACGGTGGTACAGTGCTTCGACTCGGCGCTCTCGTCGGTCGATTGCTCCTGCGAAGCGCGAGCGGACCATCAGCTCCCCCTTCCCGAGCTCTAGCAGCATTGCCAGCTCACCGTGTTGAAGATGATGATGCCGAACAGGTCTTTTGGGTTGCTAATAACCTTGCGCTTCATCATGGCGAGCGCGGCCCTCAGCGCGAGCTCCAGCTTGCTCTGCGCGTCCTTGGGAGGCCCGTCTTCCCTCCCTTTCCAGCCAAGCTGGGTGCTCTGACTCAAGGCGCCTGGAGCCGATTTGAGACTGTCGCGTTGTGAGGTGTCGAGCATGCTCGGAGTCGCTTCAATCAGGAAGAGAAACGCCTCCGTCGTCTGTTGGTACTGTTGAGCTTCCAGCGCGTTAGCTTCTCTCGTGCTGTAGCGGAGCGGGTACCGAGGTACAGCAGGGGACTCACGTAGTCGGCGAGTTCCTCCTCTTCGTCGTCTTGGTAGCCCCTCCAGGCCTCTGTAGCAAGCGCGGCGGTGAGCATGACGCGCGTGCTGTTGGAGAGCACGAGAGGGCTCACCGAGGTCGTTCATGACTGCTGCTGCTTCCTGTGGCTTGACAGAGGCTGCGGGTGAGTTGCGAGAAACGAGCAGTGAGTGGTCACAGGAAGAGAGCGGGGGCAGAGCTCCGAGCGCGTTTTGACTTTCGGATGAGGTGCATGTAGCTTGCTACTTTGGCTTCGCATCCACAGGCATAGCTTTGAAAGCGCAGCTCTTTTCTCCTCTGGGCGCTTCACGATCGCTCTACGCCGATACGAGACCTGCTCGGCGTTGATCTCTCGGGCTGCTGCTTCACCAGCCTCGGCTCTCGGGGTCACTTCTCGGCACTCGAGAGCAGCGGCGAAAGATTCTATCAGACTTTTGAGATTTCCTTTTGGAAAGCTCCAAGTGACCGATAGCGTACTAAACACTCCAACCCAGTCTCGGCGATGATCTCCTCCCTCTTCTCCTACCGCCGAGTTACCACTCCGACTCAAACATCGCCGCCCGCTCATACAAAGTGTACGTCTCATCTTCTATCCTTGCCTGCCTTGCCGTCGCCGCCATCGCCTCCAGCGCTTCGCCCAGCTCATTCTCGAAATGGAGCCCCTTCCTCGCGCAAGCTGCGTCAAGCTGCTCCTGTAACCCGAGCGGGTAGTTTCCTCCTGCGTTGACTCTCCAGTCGCTCATCTTGTTTATCGTGAGGTGATTCAGCGAAGAATCGGAGTCGGAGAGGAGGAAGGCGAGGAGGTCGGCGAAGAGATGCAGGATCGTGTTGGCGGATGGTGAGGTGGTGAGAGGGGAGGGAGGGACCAGGAAGAGTTCAAGTACTCTACCAAACAGTGGTATCGACGCCAGGGTTTGGATTGGCGAAATGTTTTGGAGCTCGAGATGGGTGAGCGAGCTCGGCGGAGGTGAAGTCCAAGTCGGGAGGGGGGAGGTGATGCTAGGAGCGCCGGGGACTTGATGGAGCTGACATATACAAACTTGTTGTAGTACAACCAGTCTGGAGAGATTCAAGTCCTCACTTGGGCGAACAAAGAGGGTGAGGGAGCGGAGAGAGTCGGCGGAGGAGGTGGTAAGAAGGTCGAAAGCCAAGGAGGAGAGTGGACCGGCGGTGAGTTGCTCTAGTCGAGAGGTGATAGGGAGTTGCGGCTCGAGGGGGTAGGCGAGCGGAGCCGACTCAAGTGTGACGCTCCGGAGCTCAGAGAGGCGAAGGAGAGCGAGCGTCGAGCTGAGAGCGGGAGTCGCCTGCGCCGAGTCGATTGGGCCTCTGAAATGGATCTCGCGAGCAACGCGGTCCAGCTGAGGCCATACCCTAGCTAATCCGTCGATCTCCCACGCCCGTTCCGCGCCCGGTTCGAACTCTCTGAGGTTTGGAAAGGGGTCGAGAGCGAATGTCGCCAGCGCTGCCATCGCTTTAGCCAGCGTTCCCGCCGTGTAGGAGCGCTCCATGGCTTTCCAGTCTCCTGTGTTGAAGCAAATTCCGCGCACACGGCAGGCAAGGAAAGGCTGGAAGGCACATTGAAGGGGCGAGGGAACGGGGACGCCGAGCAGGGCTCTCTGGTTGACGATACCGGACTGACTCTTCACAATGATGCGAATGCAGCGCTGCTCTAAAACGTCGCGTTTGTCGAGCTTGATGGAGATGGTAGAGTAAAGAACGTCGCTAGCGAGCTCCAGCCATGCTTTCGAGACGAGGCAGCAGGTGGCGAGGGTCGCGCGGTCGTCTTTGGCCCCCTCGTCGCTGGGATCGAGGTAGTCGAGCACTTCCAACAGTAGCTCGGGAGAGAAATGCCGCATGAGGATCGTACCGCGAGCGAAGAAGGGAGGTGTTGAGGGGGAGGAGCTTTCGCCGAAGCTCTAGCTGTTGGAACACAGGAAGGTCTGGTCAGCGGACGCTGGACATTGTTCGGCCTTTCCGAGACCATATTTCTCACCGATAGCGAACGGTAGTATGAGCGAGAACTTCTGAGCGAGCTTCTGAGCGAGTGTCTGAGCCGAGCCGAGCGTCTGCGAAAAGGACAAGGGGCGGTCAAGTCAGCTCTTGATTTGACAGCACTACTTGATACTCTGCTTTGAGCTCTTGCCAGCTCTCGCACAACACCCTAAAGCCTCCCTTCCTTCGTCTGTTTACCGTGCACCGACCTCGCGGCCCTCCAAGTCCCCGCCCTCTCACTTACAAGCGCTCTGTAGCTCGTGCCATGCCCTTCTGATCGATTCAAAGCAGCTCGAGCTCACTTCGTAGCTGCGCTGTAGTCGCTCGAGCTTCTCGTACGTCCTTACGAGCTTCTTGCCGGGCAGAACCAGCGAGCGAACGGGGCGTCGAAGAGCGCTGAAACTTGAGCGAGAAGTGGGAGAGCTGCCGCAAGGTCGGCCGTAGCTTCACTAGATCCACTGGGAGCTGTATTTAAGTCGAAGCGAGTCGAGAAGCAGAGACGAGATGTGGCAGAAGGAAGAAGAGCAGCTCGAGCTTCCCGTCGCCTTTCTCCTTCCTGCCACGTCTTTCGGCTCGTCTCCAAATTGTCTCGACCGCTCTCGGATCGCTCGCTCACGGGCTGTACCAAGATGAGAAGCTCTACTCTCCAAGCTGCTGCTCAAACGCACCTCGCTTCTACCCCCGTGTTCGTCGTCGTTCCCTTTCTCGCTTCCCCGTCCAGCGAGCTGACCAGCCCATCATTCGGCACAGCTCGGGATCGTCCGACCTCGTAGCTGCACTTTCAACGATTTGTATCCCTCCCGAGATCGTCATGCACATCCTCCAGCTCAGCATCGCAGGCAGACCGCTCAACGATCCCGAGGTCAGGACAGCTCTCTGCGCCTACTCTGTCCTCTCCAAGGCGTATCAAGTCTGGGCGCAGAGGAAACTCTTCGGATGGCTCTCGGTGATGGGGGAGGAGCAAGCCATCGAAGTCGGCGATGGCCTCTCCTACCGCCCCGACCTCGCCGAGGCGGTTCAGACGCTCGAGCTCGGCGCCGAGTGCTGGGAGAGGTACGGCAGTGGGCCAGGAAGCTTGCAAGACGAAGCTATCAAGGCGTGCGCTGCCTACAAGAAAGGTGAGCTCACCCTCAAGCTCACCTGGGTGACGCTCAACTTTGACTCGGTGCACGATTTCCCTCGTAAGTGCCGTTGCCATTTTCGCTTCAGCTGAGGTCTGCCCCACTGACACCCTTGACCCATCAGTCCTCAAGGGACTCATCCTCGAGCACGTGGAGACTCACCTCGACAGCGGCGACGACCTCCCGGAGTTCGGCGTCGGTGCTCGCAAGAAGCCTTTGCTCAACCTAACGACGCTGGAGCTCATCTCTTTCGACGACTCCTACAACCAGAACCCTTTTGAAGCCGACCTCTTCCCCGCTCTCGGGACCATCATCGACCATCGTCGTCTCGAACCTGACTCTATCGGCTTCGGGATCTTCCGCGGGTCCTACGACTTTGTCGTGTCCTACAAGCCCGTACTGCCTCAGCTCACCTCTCTCTACCTCGATCATATCGACGAGTACCTCCTCCCCTCGTTCAAGAAGTGCACCAACCTCCTCCTCCTCGACCTCCCTCTCGAGCCCTTCGCCGCCAGCGTGGCCCGAGCCATCGCTCACGATAATCAGAGGCCTACCGCCGCTCGCATCCTCTCCAAATCACCGCACACCATCCTCCCTCCTCAGCTTCGCGCTCTTCGAATCCACCACGTCGCATCTAGCGACAAGTACGACTTTGATCCCGAGGAGGTGGAGGAGGGAATGGGCTACGCTGAAGGGATCGTCGGCGCGAGGCTGCAGAAGGGGTCGGGAGTGGAAGGCCAGGGCAAGCTGGAGCTACTGGTTGTTCCTGAAGATGCAGGGTGGGCCGGGGTGGTCGAGATTGCGAAGGCGAGGGGAGCGCGCGTGAGGTTCGAGCCGGCCGAGATCGGCGCCGAGGGGGACGTCGCCTGGTTCAAGGAGCTGCAGAGGGAGCTCTTGCTGGCTTAGCTTACGGAGATACGCTTGTTACGCTTTGGTACCATAGCAGCTTGCTCCGGAGCACTTCAAGTGAGGCGAAGAGGAGCAGGTTTGCGAGCGAGCGAGTGACTGACGCTTATCCACGCCTTAATGTCTGCACTGGAAAACTGCTGTTTGATTCCTCTCAAGGGGTACTATCACCCATACACTACTTCTTCTCCCTCTGACCATAAGCCTTGGTAGCGTACTCTCCATCAGCGACGATGATGTCGCTCGGGGTCTGCGCCGAGCCGGTGCGCCAGTTGTCGAGGATCTTCTTCGTTCCGGCAGCGTAGCGCTGTTGAGCGTCGAGAGTCGTTCCGGAGTAGTGAGCGACCCTGAGAGAGGTGGGAGCGGGAGGCGAGGCGAAGGAGGAGGTAAGAACCGGAAGCGAGGTCAGCGAGGGGCAAGGAGGGACGAGACGACGCGAGAACTCACATTCCGTTTCCGTTGCCATGAGGACCGCGCATCGAGCGCCAAGGGTGGTCACTTGGAGCAGGCTGCTGAGCCCAGACGTCTCCGGCGCTGAGGGGAAGGCAGAGATCAGCTCCGGCGATGCCAAGAAGGAGGAGAGATGGAGCTCACTATCCAGCAATGTGACCGGACTCCAGAGCGGCTGCAATGTCCTCAGCGACACAGAGAGCGCCACGGGCCTGTCGAGCGAGCCGAAAAGGTCAGCGAAAGCATCTCGGCGAAGAAGCGGGCCAAAAAAACGAACAGTGTTGACAATCCAGGCTCCCTTCTTGAGGTAGCTCAATGTCTCCTTGTTGATGATACCGCGCGTAGTTTCGTGCAAGGGGCAGTTGATGGTGAGAACGTCGAGCTGACCGAGGAACTCCTTGAGGTCTTCGACTCGGCGAGCGTTGACGGCCTTCTCAGCCTCGGCGGGTAGCGATTGGTAGTCGTCTGTGGGGGAGGGCGAGACTCAGTGAAGCTCAGGGCAGCTTTCGGTAGGCTCAAGACGAACAGTAGAGAAGCTCCTTGGGCTCGAAGGGAAGGAGACGTTGAAGCACTCGGTAGCCGATACGACCAGCGCCGAGGGTTCCAATGACCTTGGCCTCGAGATCGTAGGCGTCCTTGGCAATGGCGGCGACCTGTAAATAGGACTCGCATGAGCTGAGAGTCGCGGACAGAAGAGAAGGGGAGCGACTCACGTTCCAGTCGCCGGCCATGATCTGCTCGTGAGCGGGAACAAAGTTGCGGACGAGGAGGAGGATGGACATGACGACATGTTCAGCAACCGAGACGACATTAGAACCCGTGACCTGGCGAGTGAAGGGGTCAGCTTCGAGTCGGAGGAGGAAAGCTAGCGCAGAAGACGAACCTCAAGGACCGAGATCTTCCTCTCGTTGGCAGCGTTGAGGTCAATGTGGTCGGATCCGACACCGGCAGTGATGCAGAGCTTTAGGAGCGAAGGAGAGAGGTCAGCTTGGTGAGCAGGCCAGTTAATCAGAGCAAAAGAGCTCGCCTTGAGGGTGGTCGCCGTCTTGATGAGATCGGCGGTGAGGTATCCAGGGTGGAAGGGAGTGGTGATGAGGACATCGGCATCCTTGATGTGCTTCTGGAAGTCGGAATCCTTGCCCTCCTACAGAACGAGAAATGTTTAGCGCGCTCGGTCTTGGAGTTGAGCGAAGAATCTCGGAGCAAGCGGACCTTGCTTGAGGTGACTACATACTCCCATCCCTGCTCATCGCAGTAGGGCTTTAGTCCGAGAGAGTTCTCGGTCGTTCCGAGCAGCTTGGGCTGTTGGCTGTTGAGCGGGGAGAGCGGTCAGCTG
>MWVB01000089.1:0-14562 GCA_003054985.1 Leucosporidium scottii
ACTATTAAATATACTAGCTCTTGGTAATGTTGTGGAGTAGAGTTGAAGGTGTGGTGAAGAAGGTGTGGTGAGGAAGACTGGCTGGCGGCTCAGCTTTGCTTCACGTGACTGAGCGAAATGGGCCTTTGCTGCGGAGGTCTGGCTCGAATCCAAGCAGCTCGATGCTTTTGCTCTGAGGACCCCCTCCCAGTTCAGAAATGGAAATTTGTGTAAGAACCGACCTAAAGGTTCAGTAATGATTGACTACAGAAGGGGAATCTGGACAGTGGTAGTCTAGCTCAGACTGTGCATGCCTGTAGTGGTAGGCCTTGGTGGAGGTGACCACCTCTGATTGCCGCATGGGAGGTTTGGTGTTGTAGTGTAGAAGTTGACAAGGTAGGTGACAAAGTGATGAGAAGGAAGGAAAGATGCAAAGCGCTTGGCTTGAAGCTGATTCATTTGAGCTTGGACCGCAAAAAATCTCCTTCCCTGTCAGACCTGTCCTGCGCTCACTCCTTTCCATGACCTCTCCCTGCTTCATAGATTGACCAAACCCCTAGTACTTGTCACTAATACTGTATATCACTACTGCAGTATCATTTGGCTGCATGCCAGGCAGCTCCTGATTGGCAAGAACAAGAGAGGGCCGGCCGCCGGATGAGGCTGCTTGAGTTGAGGGTGCCAGGGAGACAGGTGATCAATTGGTGGGTAGGGTAGGGGAAGCTTTGGTACGGGTTGAGAGTGCAACAAGGAGGTGTAGGAGGACGAGAACAGATGGGAGGTGAGGAAGAGGAACGTGAAGGGGCACGAAAGAGGCTGTGGTTGGGTAGATGATGGGGAAGGAGGTCAAACCAGCAGTAGATGCCAATTGAGGCAACTCCAGCTCCTTGCCCTTGACCATGTTGTTGTGGAGAGTGAGCATGTTGGAAGGGAAGGGCAAGTTGGGCTCGGGGTTGTTGGAACTTGGCGGGCAAGGATGATTTCTAGCGGCAAAGACAAGGATCAAGGGTAGGGGTGTTGTGAGTGAGTTGAGTGATGATGAAGTCCTTGGTGGCATGGTGGTAGTGGTGGGAGCAAGGAAAGAGGTGTTGGATCTGGGGAGCGAAGCGTTGGCAGCGAAGATGTTGCTGAAGATGAGGTCGGTGAAGTTGATGCACTTGGCCAATGCTCCATCTTGTACACTTGCTCCTGCTTTTGATTGACCATGGCAGTAAGGAGTAAGAAAACCCGATGCTGCCGGAGTCCAAGGATTTGAGTGGTTCGGCTGGGCCTGGGCCTGCACTCGTGGCTAGAGCTGAGGTATGATTGGAAAGTGTACAATCACAAGCACAGCACTATATAGCTAATTCCCTACAGACTCTCAAACAGCCTTGCCCCTCTGATCAGCTGTGGAGAGGCACTGCTGAACGACCGAGACGAGGTGGGTGTTTTCCAGCGCGGCTGTAGTACGGGAGGACGGTAAGTACAGATTGGGCTCAACGGTGAAAGGGGACATGCCTGCTACGCGCTCCTTGTCGTTGAGCTGCTTGTTGACTGTGAACGGGAGAGAGAGATATCAGCGCAGAGCAAAAGCGAGGACCGAGGCGCCACATACCAGCGTTCTCGCTCTGGTGAGTACCCTCCTTGACCTTGATATCGACCTTGAAACGCTCTGGTAGACTGCGGAGCAGCCTTACACGAAGGGAGAGGCCTGCAGGAGTGGGAAAGAGAGATGTCAGTGCTCCAGTCGCGACACGCAGAGGACCAACGAAAGCGAAACTGACGCACCGATGAGGGTAGCCATCGAGCAATGAGGAATGGTAGGAGTGAACTCAACAAGGACGTGCGGTCGTGCGCCATGGGTGACGGTGATTTGAGCAGCCGAGACGACGGCGAGCTGCTCTAGCGTGAGCGGGTGCTCGGGGTCCGAGATGGAGCGGATGAGGTCTGAGCAGCGTAAAGGTAGAACAAGGTCAGCTTCCTGCAACCATGCTGACTCCTGCTACTCTTCCCTCTCGACTCAACGAGGCCAGTCGCCAGGGAGCGGCCGAGACTGGGCGCGCACGACGAGGTTCGCTGTACAGGCGGAAGCATCTTCTACTGTCGCATTCAACCCCCTCGTTGAACGCCCCTCTACTGCCTGCACTCCCCCGCTCGACCACCCAGCCGCGAGATGCGCCACTGCTGAGCTCAGCTGAACGCGACTCACCGAAGATCTCGTCGCCGTCAATCTCCTCCTGCAGCTCGTCATCATAGAGCCCATCGTCACTGCTATCGCGCCCCAAGCGAGCCCATTCGTCGTCGTCCGAGAGGTCGAGAGAGTCTGCGCGCTTTCTTGGGCGACGAGAAGCGGCTGAGGTGTGAATGATGGGGTTGGCGTTGTCGGGAGTAGCAGACACCATGATGAGCTGTGTACTCTGATGTACTACAGAAGCGATACGGCTGAATAAAGCGAAGCGAGGTGATAGGGGAAGAGGGAGAGCCGCGCCCCAAGTCCACAGGTCTTCCTTGTGCAATTCGCGACGCGCGCTCCTCGTCGACTACAGAGGGCGAGGATGAGATGAGTGATGCATCTCAGCTCATCTCGGTCACCCTTCGCTGCTACCCCAGACCACCGCCAGCTCCTCCTCGCCTTGTTACAGCCTCGAGTGATCGACAAGCAGCTCGTCGCCTCGTCTACGCTGCAGCTTTCGCTCCTTCAACAGGCGAGCTCAGCCTCAAAGATGTAGGAGGCCCGGCTAGTGGACCCGCCCTCGCTTCTGCTACAACCGGTGCGTATCTTGGGACTACTCGCCTCGTTTCTCTGCTTCTCGCGGCTCATCCTAAGCATCTGCAGGACTTGGCCATAATTCTCCCTCTGCATCCTCCCATCGTCCTCCACAAACCATTCCGTCTGCATCCTTTTACCTGCGACCAGCTCCTCCAGCGACCCAGACGAGCATCCTTCGCCGACGACCGAGCAACGAGCTCATCGGGACACAAACGCAGGATGGCACCAGGTCGAAGAAGAAGGTGCGACTCGAGTCGCCCACGGCGTCAGCGATCGATGCAGCCGCGAGCAGACAGGCGGCCAAGCCGAGCGTCGAGAGCAGCTCGCGCGCTCAAAGCTCGCTTCGCTTCAAGCAGCAAGAGGTCACGTTCGAGGTGGAGCCGCCAACCTCAAGCGCCGAGCATGATGCGGACGTGACTGGACTTGTGGAGCGGTACGAAGATCCTACGAAGGGAGCGATCGAGCGTTGCGTACCCTTCGTGAGTTGGTTGCTCGGTCCCAGCCTCGCGAGTCGCGTGCTGACACTACCACGCCTCGCTCTCAGCCGTACCGCCATTTGGGAGATCACCTGCCATCTACCAGTAACCCAGCCCGACAGCACCCCGCCAAAATTCGACACTCCTTCCTCGACCCTCCGCCGCCGAATGCGTTCTCAAACCCGCTGCCCGCCTACGACCCACATCTCTACCCCTCCGCTCTCACTAGTATCGCTCCCGGTCGACGAGGTGCATGGATTGTCCCCGTCTCCGATCCGCTTCCCATCTCAAACACCTCGTCACCTTCCTGGTCGTATCCGCTCGGCGTCGGCAAGGGTCTCGCTGCTTCCATCAACCCACCGAAATTCTCCAACGGCAAGCTCAAGACAATCGAATGGACGGACGGTCGCCTCGTTGCTCTCTGGACGGTTCTCACGAGCCTTCACGAACGAGCGCCGATGGGCGAGGTCAAGGCAACCTGTTTCCTTTCCTCTACCGCCCAACCCTTGGCCTCCTCGCACACCATCGCACCTTCCTCTCGACTCTACTCGCCTCCTTCATCCTCACCCGCCGAATCCCCTTCCTCCTGGCCGGACCACATCCGTATCGCCGGCGACGCTCACCTCGCTCTCCCTCTCCGAAGTCTCATCAGCATTGTGTCGGCCAAGCAGAGCTACCGGAAGGAGGATCAGCTTGATACAGAAAAGTTCTTGCAGGGGGTGCGGCTGGCGTGGGTGGATGAGGCTGGCAGACCTGTTCTCACGGCCTGAGGCTCGCCGAACGAAGGGAAGTGGCGATACAGGCGACGGCGACGAGTGAAATCTTATATTTCAATTGTTGTTGTGTCAATTAGAATGCTGTTTTGCCCATTGAGGCGCAACGTCCGGACCGGCCTGGCAAAGACAGCTCGGTGATGATCTTGGCGACCGGGAGCTCTGTTGTGATCTTGAGCTTTCTTCCAGCGTCTCTCTGCTTTCAAAGCTTCGAAGCGCGACGGCTGAGCCGAGGTGGAGTAGATAAGTAGGCTGTCACGGCCGACAATCTGGGCGGACTCGGAGCCATCCGTTAGCGTCGGAAGTCAGTCCCGTCTCGCAATATCGCGTGCCGGCAAGGCTTCCTAAGCTTCTTGCACGACTTTGACACCTTTGCTTCACTTAAGCCTCGTACCGTGATGTTTTTGAGCGCCTCCACGAGATTCCTCCTCTTAGCAACTGCCTTCGCCTTCCCTTCAACCGTCGTCGCCGATTCTCCTCCCACCGTCGTTCTGCCGCAAGGCTCGGTCGCTGGAAACTACATCACAGAGTCGACCGTTGTGCTCCCTCGCCGGATCGCTGCGTTGCAGAGGGGGTTGCAGCTGAGTAGGAAGCTATCACAAAAATTGAGATCAGTAGTCTTCACCGCTAACATCACCAGAGAGCGTCAATTGGACCCTGGGAGAGATGGAAAGGCCAACCGGGCGGGAAACTCGGCGTTTCGCTATCTGCTTTCGCCTTCGACGACGAGCAAAGGTGGCACTTGTCCTCTCGTCGTTTACACCATCAAACATCGCAGACATCAATGCACGAAGCCACCTCTGCTCAGAGATAAGACAGCATTTTGAAAGCCCTCAATCACGTCGAGGGGAACGTGGGGTGAGGGCCGAACGTGCACAAGAGCGCGGGTCGTGTGAAAGGTTCACGGTGGAGGAGCTCGTCTGCCTCTGCTCAGCATCGGCAATCCCGACATGACCATCAAGACAAACGAGCAGTGGACGCCTCCCACCCCTCAATCGGTTCTCGTCGCCGTCTCGGCGCCCAAGCTGCCCCCAGTCTCGTTCGAGCCTCTGCCACCTTCGTCGCTTCCGCGTCAAGAGGTCTCGCCAGCGCCGGACTCGGGCAGTGAGGAGCAGCAACACCACTATCAGCGATCCCCTTCAGATTCATTGGCCTACTTGCTCAACCCAGAGGACGACAAGCAGAACGCCGAAGCACAGTCTAAGGGAATCACTCGCGCGACTCCCTCGAGCATCAACAACGCGTTCAGCGAAACAGAGCTCACTGCTCCCGTGCTGGGCTACTTCAACGAGCTACAGGAAGCTTTTCGGCCCGCTCAAGCTGCTCAGGTGCGACTCATCAGCCTTGAGAACCACACACGAGCTGACCTCGCTCTTCGGCCTGCAGGAAGCCCGCCCCGAGTCGCCGAGTCTCCCCTCCCTCCCCTCTATCGAAGATGACGAAGAGGAGGATCCTTCCTACACCACATCATCCCCTCGCAAGCGACCCAAGCGCGATGCAGCCATCTCCGCCGCTCGCAACATCCCTCGGCAGCCTTCGCCATTTGAGCTCTCGCCGCCGCCGTCGCGAGGAAGTAACGGAGGAGCAGCTGCAGGTGCTTCCGGAGCTCAGTCGAACCGCAAGGTCTCGCATTCACTCATTGAGCGGAGGAGGAGGGAGCGCATCAACGATTGCTTGGCGCATTTGAGGCAGCTCGTGCCCCAATGCCGAGAGGAGGGAGAGAAGAAGGTTGCGAGAGCCAAGGAGCGCGGTCGCAAGCGGGGAAGGAAAGCAGAAGATGATGGCGGAGAGGACGGACAGCGTGGCGGACTGCACAAGCTCGAGATCTTGCAGGTAAGTGCAAGTTCGGCGATGGCCTCCGAGTTCATCACTCACGTCCGGTCTCCCACAGGGAACGATTCGCTACGTCGAGGAGCTAGAGAACCGCATCGCAACTCTTGGAGGTTCACTAAGCATGCCGGCCCCCGCTCGCTCACCCTTGAACTCGACTACCGCCTTTCCCTCCTCTTTGCCCTCCGACTCGGCTCCGACAGAGCGGGTTTCACAGCAGCCCTCCGCCCATCTTCCTCTACCACCCACACACACCTCTCAACTTCAGCCGAATCCCACCAACCTGGCGTTCTCGAACCCTCATCTCGGCCGTGCTTTCGACCCGAGTGAGGAGGCCACCGCCGAGCTGCTGCTCAACCTCTCGACCAGCCCGGAGCTGCGCCCCATCATTTTCGACTAGTAGAGACACTCGACAAAGGGACTTCTGGCTGTACTCATCGTGGGGATTGGAATTGTAATCCGTACGGTGTCTCGTGTATGAAAGCTCGTTCGGCGATGAGCGGCGCTGCGAAAGGCGAACGGAGCCGTGCAACGAGATCCTCGTGATTGGTGTCAGAAATGTATAGGAAGCAGACTATTAGCTCTGCTACTTATCGTATCTACACCCTTCACACCCTTCTTCCCTGTTGTCGAGTCGCCATCATTGAATCAGCTCCGAAGACGGGCGTTCCCCTCTTGTCTCCGCTCGCATCACTTGTCCGGCCTTTGTCGCTCTTTCCCTCTCGCCTGCTTCTCGGTTGGCTTTTGTCCTTCGTTCAACATGGCCTCCCTGCTTCGCCCTCCCTTGCTGGCCCGCCCAATGGCCTACAGTCGGGTCCCCACCCTCCAGCGCGTACGCCACTCGTCTACAGCTCAACGCGGGCTCGCGACGACGGTAGAGCCCACCAGCAAAAAGATGCGCATGATCATTCTCGGTGCACCAGGTGGGCTCGCCTAGTCCCCTACAGCCGGCGTTTACCGCTGACCCCAACCGCCTTTCGTATCACAGGAGCGGGCAAAGGAACTCAAGGCGAGCGGCTGCTCAAAAGCGAGTCTGAGCGGTACAGCTACACTAGATCAACGCTGATCCGGCGCTCTCCGCTTACAGAATGGGACATTTCCACCGTCGGCGTGGGAGACTTGTTGCGTCGCGAGATTCAGCAGGGAACGGCGTTAGGTCGCCGGGCGGAGGAGGTGATGAAGGCTGGAGGTGAATACATTCCATCTGGAGCTCATCGTGAGCTGCCACAGCTGACCGACACGCTCTCGTAGCTCTGCTGCCGGACGATATCGTCCTCAGCTTGGTCGAGCCCGAGCTGGAGGCTCTGCGGGGCAAGGTGGGTCCCAAATGCAAGTCAGATCCAGAGTGACGACTGACACGACGGCGTTTACAGGACTGGCTTCTCGACGGGTTTCCTCGCAAGGCATCACAGGCTGTCTTGCTTGACCAACTCCTCGCCAAGTACGACGACGAGCTCAACATCGTTGTTTCTCTTGATGTACCGGACGAGGTCATCTTGGAGCGCATCGAGGGCGAGTTGCTACTGTGGAAGACCTTTCGTGAGCCTCTGCTGACCCTCTCGGCTTTCGCAGAGCGATGGATTCATGCGCCGAGCGGTCGGGTTTACAACGTGAGCTGCTTCCGCACCAGCTCCGGACAACGCCAGCTCACCAATCGTATCCGTTTTTGCAGAGCTCTTTTAACCCGCCAAAGGTGCCCGGGAAGGACGACATCACCGGCGAGCCCCTCAGCCAGCGCCCCGACGACACGGCCGTTCGTTCTCTTTCTCAGCATTTCTTGGCTTGCGTGCACGTCGCTTACTATGGCGCTTCGCTCATAGGAAATTTTCGCCAAGCGGCTTTCTTCCTTCCACGCCGAGAACAACCCTTTGCTCTCCCACTACGCCAGCTCGTCGGTCAGGGTGGGTCCCTCTACTACCGTGCCCAAGCTGGTCACCCTTTCGGGCAGGACGAGCGACGAAATCTTCCCCAAGCTCGAGTCGGCCATCGAGGGCAGGGTGAGCCTCGAGATTTACTCTACGATGAATTCATCGCTGACCCACCGACTTCGGCGCTCGCTCTGTAGTTCCCGTTCTTGCCCGCCAAGCAGTAACCGCAGTCATGGTCGTGCATGCCTTTCAGTCTTAATATCGGGTGTTGTGCAATTATAGTCTGGTCCCGCCGTACGCATTCTCGAACCCGAGGCAGGGTTTCGGCGAAGGAGTACCATCGCCGAGCGAGATTAGTGTATGTGATTAGGTCGGCCAAGGATCTTGTAAAGCGATACTAGGTCTTCCCTGTGCTGCTCTACAAAGCTGTAGTGAAGGAGTCAAAGAGAGGGGTGTTTTGAACGCACTCCCAGCGTCGCTAGCTTTTCCTTCTCAGCCTCCAACCAAGCTACTCGCTCCCCCTTCTCTCCCTTTAAACTCCCTACAGACCTAACTATGGCTTACGGTGAGTTATTCAATGCTATTCGCTGTAGCCTTGCAGCTGCTACAGCTCTTGGAACGAGCCACACGAGCTGACTTCTCGTCCTCGCATCCTCTCTCGCAGGAGACTCTCCTCGTGGTGGACGCGGCGGCGCTCGCGGCGGACGCGGTGGATTTGGTGGTGACCGCGGTGGACGTGGAGGAGGACGTGGTACGCTACAGCTCACTCTGCTGCAGAGCCCCGCTCTCTCTCGCTGCAGGCGCAGAAACTCAAACCGCATCTTTCGCTCTCTTCTCCAGGTGGCTTCTCTTCCCGCGGCGGTGACCGTGGAGGACGTGGTGGAGGACGTGGTGGAGGACGTGGTGCTCCCCGTGGTGGGCGAGGTATGGCTCATTCAGTCCCTTACAGCTTCGGAGCTCTCCGAAGCCTTGAGGGGCAAGCTCAGGCGCTAACTCTGCTTTCGCTTTCGCTCGTCTAGGTGGAGATCGCGGCGGACGTGGTGGAGGACGCGGAGGAGCTCGCGGTGGACTCGGAGCCAAGGGAGGAGCGGCCAAGGTCATCCTCGAGCCTCACCGTCACCCGGGAGTCTTCGTCGCCAAGGTCAGCTTGCGCTTTTCTCGGACTCGCTCCTTCTTCAGACCTACAGCTAAACCTCGGTTCCATAAATCATAGGGCAAGGAGCACCTTCTCGTCACCCGCAACCTCGTCCCCGGAGACTCTGTCTACGGCGAGAAGCGCATCTCGATCGAGTCGCCCAGCTCCAACCCCGAGCTTCCCGCCGAGAAGATCGAGTACCGCGTATGGAACCCCTTCCGCTCCAAGTTGGCCGCCGGTATCCTCGGTGGACTCGACGACATTCACATCGCCCCCGGCAAGAAGGTCCTGTACATTGGAGCCGCCTCGGGAACTTCGGTCTCTCACGTCGCTGATGTTGTCGGACCTGTGCGTTGCTCTGGTGCATCTGGTGGCGAAGTAAGCTATACTCACGACGTACATCTTCCGCAGGAGGGAACCGTCTACGCCGTCGAGTTCTCTCACCGCTCTGGACGTGATCTCATCAACATGGCCAAGAAGCGCACCAACGTTATCCGTTCGTCGCGACACTTCCATCACCGCTTAGACTTCTGCTGACCCGTATACACCTACAGCCATCATTGAGGATGCCCGTCACCCTAACAAGTACCGCATGCTGATGTCGATGGTTGACGTTATGTTCGTCCGAGCCCTACTTCGCTCCTCGCGCTCAGCGGCTGACTTGCCCTCTCTCATCATCTCCCATTCACTCTCCTTGACTCTAACGCATCATCTATATCACCTCACTGTCATCTTCGCGTTCCCCGACCCTGTTCCTTCGCCGACCTCTACAGCTTCGCCGATGTCGCCCAGCCCGACCAGGCCCGTATCGTCGCCCTCAACGCCCACCACTTCCTGAAGAACAACGGACACGTCCTCATTTCTATCAAGGCCACTTGCATTGACTCGACTGCTCCCGCCGAGGTCGTCTTCGCCAGCGAGGTCAAGAAGATGCAGGAGGAGATGCTGAAGCCCCACGAGCAGCTTACTCTCGGTGAGTCATGATTGCTGGGGCGTGCATATGCTGTTGGTGAACAGAACTGACGAATCCCGCCATTTTCAGAGCCGTACGAGCGCGATCACGCCATGGTAGTCGCCAGCTACAGTGAGTCGCCTCTCCAGCCTCTCAGCGGCCCACTGAAGCCTTGAATGTACTTACCCACTCCTCTCATTCCTCCCTACAGTCCGTCACAAGTGAAGCGCTATATAGACCCTCTTCCTCCGCTTCACTTCGCCCTCGCCGAGCTCCGAGTCCCCTTCCCCTCCTCGGCCGGGCTCTCTACTCCCCTCCTCTTCAGTCTTCGGTCCTTCCCCCTTTTCTCGTCTATGACCTCTTGCTGTACTTCTACCATCGTGTTCAACCAGGCGATTCGAACGATGCAGCGGGAGATGCGAGAGATGCCAACGCTGTGCCGAGTCGATGCGAAGCGAGCTGGGAAGAGCGGCGGGAGTGCGCGAGGTCCCTCTCAGGGCTATAAGGAAGCTACAAGAGTGCATGCTCGATTTGAGGAGAGAGGACTGGGGGGCCTTCCCGGCCGACGAGGTAGATTCGGCTCACCAGCAGGCTCAGCTTCCAGCCTCAACTTGCTCGTTCCTTCGCTTCTCTCGACTTCGACGACAGGAAGCTATAGTAGCTCCGCTTTACTCCAGCCTACGCCCCCCCACCGCCAACTCGCTGAGCTACAGCAGGACGAGCTCTCCGCGCTGTCCGAGTCGCGCTCGACGGATCGAACCTTGCTGAGGACGTTGCTGCTCGAGTCTCGAGATCTCTCGGAAGCTACAGGTGAATTGGAATCTTTGACTTGTGCTGCTGCTGGTAGGAGAGGTCGGCGGGAAGGGCTGCAGCGGTGCAGAACACGCGCCCTCCAGAACGAGCGGGCACACGGGGAGGGAACGAGGCTCAGCGGGCGTGCGAGGGCTACAGAGAATGGGAAGAGGAAGATTTTGAACTGACACTATTCCTCTCTGTCCGCTCTCAGGCGACGACACCCTCTTAGACCGAGCTCAGCTCGTCTCGCTCGCTTTTCGCGCGCTTGAACTCGCCCTGAAGGTCCGCTATCTCGCTACAAGTCCGTCAAAGATCATTCTGACCCTCTCTCACACATTCACAGCTCCGTCACTCCCCTCTCTCCCTCCCCCCTCGACCGACATGCCCTCCGCCGAGCTCCCCTCCCCATCTCGCCTTCCTCATCCCCTCGCCTACCACTCGACATGCTTAACCGAATCGTCGAGGCAGCCGCTCTAGATTGTCACAAGCTTGGCTACACCACCCTCCGACAACTCTGACTACTACGATTGGATCCCCTCCCAGCTGCGCGCCCTCCACTTCCTTGTGTACTCGGATCGAGACATCCTAGAAGAGCTGCTCGGCAGCGAAAAATATACCCAAGTATACTTACACCTTACACATGGTGGCCCTCGAGCGTGGAGGTGATCCGCACCATGGCGGGCTTGGGTGGCAGGATGTCGGCGCCGAGCATGCCTGGTCGGTCGAGCGCTACGGGCAGAAGGTAATGTTCGCAAGGAGAAGGAGCGGTGATAGGGTTGCTTGCTGTATAAGGGTTGCTTTGTCGTGTTTGATCAACCCATGAAGACCAGTCCTCGAACTGAGGGACAGTTCTCGAAGCGAGGGAGCGTGGAGCTCGAAATCAGCACTTTGCCTCTCTCTGGCGGCGGCCGAGAATATGAAAGCAGAGACAGTACACAGCTATCGCGCAAAGATCCTCTGTAGACCTCTGTCGCGCCAGAGCAAGGCTACAACGGGCCATTCCTCCTCCGCGACCCTTCCCCTTACAGAGCCGAGTGCCGCTCCCCTTCTAGTACATGGGAGGGCCTCCCCGTCCGCGTCCACGACCGCGTCCCCCGCGAGCGTAAGGCGAGAAGCCGCCTCCCTATCAGTCGAACGGAGAATCAGCTCAACACGAAAGAGGAAAGGAGAATCGAGCCGACTCACTCCTTGGTAGCCTCCCCTGTAGCCTCCACGACCGCGTCCGCGTCCGCGTCCTCGTGCACTCATGCCGGGAACGTTGGTGCGTTTCGGAGTGACCTACGAGCGGGAGGGAACGAGGTCAGCCGAGGACAGGAGGAGCGAAAGGAGAGAGAGCGAGAGGCGAACCTTGAGCAGACGACCACGGAACATGGTCTCGTTAAGGAGGACGGCGTTGGCGACGAGAGAAGGCTCGGCAAACTCGACGTAGGCGTATCTATTAGCAGCGAGAAGATCATCAGCAAGGGGAGAGAGGAAGCGAAAGACGAAGCCAACGCACCCCTTTGGTCCAGTGTACTTGTCAAAGAGGATGGTGACACGGTTGATGGTACCACAGGAAGCGAAATGAGCCTGGATCTCCTCTGGTGTTGAAGCGTAGTCGACCTGCAGCCGAGCGAGCAGCAAAACAAGGTGAGCTTGCGCGAAGAGCAGGCTGAGCTGTTTGAGGACTCACGTTGCCGACGTAGACGCTCCTGCTATCGACTGCTTCCTTGTCCTCGTCGTTCATCGTCGCATCACCGTTCTGCTCCCCGCCTGCGCTGTTCTGCTCGCTTGCCGCCGTCATTTCCCTCAGTTTGGCCGCTTCTGCTTCCATCTCGGCGACTGTAGAGGTACAGGTCAGCTCTGGAGCACTTGCGAAAGCTGACCAAACTCACCACGAGCCTTCATAGCGGCGATTTCTGCTGCTTCTGCGTCCTCATCCCCGTGCAGACTGCTGTCGTCCAAATCCACATGCAGGTCATCCGAGTCTGCCTCTGTACGACGGTTGGTGGTATCTGGCTTGTCTTCGAGAGTGGACGACATGATGGGGTGCAGAAATGAAGGGAGAAACGAGGCGAGAGAGGGGTCGAGAGCGCTGAGCGGGGGGGAGGGAGAGAAGCGAAGGGGCGACAGAGGGATGGAGCTTGGACTCAAGCCATTCACTTGGTCCGGTCGAGTACAGCTAGAAATGGCTACAAAGGGATCACAGTAAGTTTACTCATCTCCTGTTGCATTACAGCTACTAATCTACCACCCTACAGACGCCCAGGAGCACGACCTGGCGGCTCGCCTCCTCCTTCAGTCCCGCACGACCGCCTCGTCTTTCTCCTGCTCGCTTTGGTCGTACGTAGAACTGTACAGATAGAGCTTTACAGGTGGGTACTGACCCGCTCTACCATGCTACAGGGTTCCAAAGTCGTAGCGACGGTCAAGGGAGGCCAGCGCTTCTCTGGCATCCTCTCAGCTGCTACCGCCGACGGAGAGGTCAACTTGGCCTTGCGCCAGGCTCAGCTCGTCGACGATCCTTCTTCCCCGCTGCGCCCTTCCCTCTTGATTCAAGCGAAAGACCTACAGGAACTCTCCGCCCTCGACATCTCGCTCGACTCTCGTCCCTCCGAACGCGACGCCTTCAAGACGGACACGGAGGTGACCGGACTCGCTTCGGATCGCAAGGAGAAGGAGCTGCAGGCGTGGGGAGCAGGAGCCGACTATGGTGGAGCTGGAGGCATCGAAGACGGTGGCTTGGGCGGCCTGGATGACGAGCAGCGGGGTCAAGGCGGGGCCAAAGCCTGGGACCAGTTTGCTACCAACGAGAGGCTCTACGGCACGAGGACCGACTACCACGAGGAGCTTTACACCACCAAGCTCGACAGGAGCGGAGCCGACTATCGCCAGAGGGAGCAGCGTGCCGCTCAGCTCGAACGCGAGATCCTCAAGGTGCGTTTCTCGCGTTCTCGACGCGTCGGTCTCGTAGCTAACCAGTTCATACTACAGGGAGGAGGAGGAGCTCTCGCCAACAATGCTCACATTGCCGAGGAGCGCGGTGTTGTCGACGATAGCGGTCTCACTGAGGAGGACCGGTATGTGCTCGCGACTCGTCACGCGTTCGATTTTGGCTGATCAGCTCTACCAATAGCTACTCTGGAGTCATCCGTGGATCGGGAGCTTACGTTCCCCCTGGTGCTCGCAAGACGGCTCTCACGCGCTCGGCGGCCAACGGCAGCTCGACCACCAACGGATCGTCCGCCTCCCCTTCCCCTTCTCCCGCACCCGCTCTCAGTGCCCAGTCCCTCGCCGCCTCAGCTGCATCGGCTCAGCTCCAGGACCCCTCCATCATCTCCGTCACTTCTCGTCTTCCCGTCTCCTCCAGCACTTCCAGGATTCCCGCCGCTGTGCAGGGTTCCACCGCTGCCGTCGCTGGCGCGGATGGCAAGCCAGCACCCCCTACCGTCGAGGGATCGTTCCGGCAATTCGTCTCGTTCGAGAGGCAGAGGTTGATGGAGAAGAAGAATGCTTTGGCCAAGGCCGCCGAGAGGCAGGACAAGGACTCGAAGCTCGCCAGTCTGCTCGAGTTCAGTCAGACCTTCAAGGTGAGATATAGTCGCTCTATTCTGCTTTTGTAAGCGAGCACTCACGCGTCCTTTGCTCTACAGCTCAAGTCGCCCATGCCCGCCGACATCGCCGAGATTGCAGGCCACGGCGAGCGCAAGCCCATCCCCGCTTCCTCCCCCAGCAAGTCCACCACCACTCTCACTCCCACCGCCAACGCAACCTCCACCTCCGCATCCACTTTCGTCTCTCCCGTCGTCTCACCCGTGCGAGTCGCTCGCGCTCTTACCCCCGCTTCTGGCGCTGCGCCCTCTCCTGCCGCCAAGCAGCCTCCCCGTTTCACCGGCACCTCGACTCTCATCGCCGAGATCCCGCCATTCAATCCGAACCGAGCAAAGGCAAAGGCCGCCGAAGCTGCTGCCGCCGCCGCCGCTGCTGCTGGCAAGGGCGCTGCGCTCTATGCGATGAGCGTCTTGG
>MWVB01000089.1:14597-65583 GCA_003054985.1 Leucosporidium scottii
CCGCCGCCGCTGCTGCTGACAAGGGCGCTGCAACAAAAGCCCCCGCGATGGGCAAGACTCCTTCTTCTGGTGCAGTGGCGGCCGGTGCTCCCGCGCCTTCGGCTTCGCCTGCGCTCTCGGCGTCGACTACCAGCAAGATCAACCCCAATGCGCCAGCATTCGTCTTCCGTCCCAACCCCAACGCTAGTAGCTTCACTCCTGTACGTTCTGCCTTTCCCCGCTATCCATCACCGAGCTTCACGCTGACCCTCTCGCCGTTTTGAACAGGGCTTCACCCCTCGCAAGCCTGCTGAGCCTCAAGGACCCGTCAACCCCTTCTTCGGCACCAAGCAGATCAAGAAGGGATCGTCCTCGATGCACGTCAAGGAGGACTTCACGCCGTTCAAGACGGGATTGGTCTCGGAGCCCGTTACCATCCGTTCGTCATCCTCGGCTCTCTCGTTCCCTCTTCTCCGCTCGCGCTGACTTCTCTATCGCGCCAACAGTCCCCAACTGGTCGTTCACGGGCAAGCCCTACCGCTCGATGTACCCTCACGCTCCCTCGCCTACTCCCCCTCCCATGGGCATGCCTCCCGGCGCCGGAGGGCCCGAGGATGGAGGAGGACCAGGAGGGGAGGTTCCCGGCTCGCTGCCTATGCACCATGGTGCTCCTCCTCCGCCACCACCTCAGGGCTACGGAGGTGCGATGGGAGTTTACGGAGGTGGAGGATTCGGTCCTCAGGGAGGGTTCAACCCAAGGTTCGCTCCTCCCGTGCGTTCCGCTTTCTCTTTCTTCTTTTTCGACGTCTCATCTTGCTTCAATGCTGACCCTCGCTCTTCCCTCGACGTCTACAGCAACCGCCAATGCAGCACCTTCCACCAGGAGCGATCAACGGCAATATGCAGTTCCCTCCTCCTCCTCCGCCTCAACACTTTGCTCCCCCGCCGCCACCCAACATGGGCTTTGGGGGAGCGCCGCCTGGTCCACCCAGTGAGTCTGTTGCCCTTCCTTCGCGAGAACGAGTCGGACCGTCGCTCGCCGAGATGGAATCTGACCTTCCCTTTCTCTCCCTCGTCCCTCACCACTCTTGCTTCTCTCTCCCTCTTTTCTTGGTCGTCTTTCTCTGCTCCCTCACATCTCGCACTTTGATACTCTTCCGCCTTCACTCCTTCCCTTCCTCTCGCCCTCCCTCTCCCTCTCCCTCGCCCTCACCCTCCCTCTCTCCCTTCGCGCAGTGTTCAACTCTCCCCAAATGCAGCCGCAGCCGGGAGCTTACATGAGGTACAATCCTTTCCCGCCTGGTGGACCAGGAGGACCGGGAGGACCACCTCAAGGAGGAGCTCAGTGAGGCGGAGGAGAGGGGAAGAAGCGACGCGGGGTCTGCGGAGAGCTGAGAGGGAGATTGATGAGTGCTCGAAGGTGCGAGGGAGGAGGGATTTAGACTGCAAGTGAATCCTAATTCCCTTTTATCACCTCTGCACTCGAGAGGACAGCGAAAAAGAGCACGGATCGCCTTCGCAGGCTTGGGTCGAGATTCAACGTGTCGAGCCAAAGGTCTCGCGACTCTTCGCCCTTGGTCTTCCTCTCGTTTCTCTTCGGCTCGCGGCTTGCAGGACAAGATGGCGGCTACCAAGCGAGTAGTGGCACCGTCAACACGCCCAGAACCCTCCCCTGCTACCACCAAGCAGCTCAAGCGGGCGAAAGGAGAATCCAAAGGCGCGCTCGCTTGGTGCATGGCTCGACAGCTAGGTGAGCGCCCCGTGCGCCAGCTGCCAGAAGAGCTCAGCTGACAGAGAAAGTCTCGTACAGAAATCTCCCTCAGTTTCATCCTAATGGTTCTGCTGGGCAACGCGCTCAGCTCACCCGCTCGCCTGCACCTCTCGACGCACTACACCCCCGACGCTTCCTATCACTTCTCCAACCGCTTCCACAAGTTCCTTCACGTTTCATTCAGGAAACCAGGAACTTCGCTCTACTACAAGGGCCGAGAGTGAGCTTCTTCTCGCTTTCAAAACTCCCCTACAGCTCACGCGCAGCGTTGGGGGGTGTGCGCTACGCGTCTCCCGTTTCTCGACGAGCTGCAGGCTGACTTGCTCGGCAACTTGACAGTGACGCGTATGTCATTACGTGGTGGGTAGCCATGTTCTGGTTCCTCCGTGAAGCGTTGATGCGCTGGGTCTTGGAGCCGATTGCGAGGAAGGCTGGGATTCGCGAGAAGAGGGCTATTGTCCGCTTCACGGAGCAGGGCTACTCGTTCTGCTACTACAGTGAGCTTCCTTCCATCTCGATTGAGCAGAGCTGAAGCTGACCCTTCTCCTACCAGCCGTCTTTTGGTTCATTGGGCTGGTGAGCGAGGAGCGAAGGCTCGTCGCGCCTTCAGCGGAACTGCTGCTGACCCTTGTCGCTTCTATTACAGTACATCATGCAGACCAGCGACTACAGGAACTTTAGGACGAGCGAGTTCTGGATCGGGTACCCCCATGATGCTCTCCCCGCCCTCACCAAGTGGTATTGTGAGTCGAGCGCCCTTTCTTCCTCGGCGAGTGTAAGCCAATTAATCGGCTGACCTCTTTCTCACCTGCAGATCTCGTGCAGACTGCCTGTGCGTTCTGATCGCCGACTCGAGGCTACAACACGGCGGGACTGACCTCGGCGCTCCCTCCCTTTCCCCTCCTCGCAGTCTACATTCACCAGATGATCGTCCTCAACCTCGAGGAGCGTCGAAAGGA
The DNA here is from genome assembly GCA_003054985.1 of Leucosporidium scottii. Taxonomy (NCBI): domain Eukaryota; kingdom Fungi; phylum Basidiomycota; class Microbotryomycetes; order Leucosporidiales; family Leucosporidiaceae; genus Leucosporidium; species Leucosporidium scottii. Next base: position 17,307 of record MWVB01000089.1, read on the forward strand.
TCACTGGCAGATGTTCACCCACCACGTCATCACGACTATGCTCATGTCCTTCTCCTACGTCTTCAATTACACTCGCGTCGGCAACGCCATTCTCTGCACCATGGACCTCGTCGACATCTTCCTCACTGTGTGTTGCCTTCGCGTCTCTCTCTCCAATACTCATTGCTGACTCTCGGCCTCGCCCTCTCAGTTCGCCAAGCTCCTCAACTACACCGGCCGAGCGAAAGCCGCCGACGTGACCTTCGGCATCTTCCTCTTCATCTGGATCCTCACTCGCCAGATCATCTTCCCTCTTCTTCTGTGGAGCGTCTACTCGGAACTGCCCTCCATCCTCCCCTACGACTGGCGGCCGCGCGAGGGCTACTTCAACTCTCGCTTCTCGCACTACACCTTCTGCGCCCTCCTCGCCGCGCTGCAGGTCTTGCTGTGCATCTGGTTCGGTCTCAGTGAGTATTCTTAACACTGCTCGCTTTTCTGAGCTTCTTACTGACCCCCCACCGCACCTTCACAGTCCTCCGCGTCGTCTACAAGATTGTGGTCGGAGGTGAATCGGCCGACGATGTGAGGAGCGACGACGAGGGAGGAGACGAAGATGACGACGAGGAGGAGGATGACGAAGAAGAAGAAGAAGAAGAGGAGGAGGAGCGCGAGAAGATTGTCATCGAGGGGGATCTCAAGTCGAATGGCCACGCTAACGGTGCAGCAAATGGGGCGGCTCACGCAAATGGAGGATCACGGCCGCGGTCGGAGAGGAAGAAGGATCGATAGTTGGGTGTTGGGGTGGTGCTGTAGGGATGAAGCTGGGAGCTGAAGGCGATTGTGCGTACTATTGACCTATTAGGACACTGTCGCGAGATTTTTAGACATCGCCCTCCGAGGTGTTTGAAGGAGGAGGGCTCGTTGTAACATCACTTTGCTGTATCCCGATTACTTGCATGCATAAGCGAGCTTGGCGAAGGCTTTGCAAGTCAACTTGGGCACTCCAGCAGCTGGGAGGACGACGGGAAGCGAGCGCCGAGCCGAGCCCCTGGACCCGACTGACTGGCCGAACAAGAGCGAAAGAGTGTGCAGGAGAGCAGTGAAGGTAAAGCACTGCAAGATGGAGCCTTGTCGCAGCATGAGAACTCTACTACAGACTTGCGGAGGGCAGCGCTTCGGGGCGGTCTCTGCAGGCAGCGTTGTCCTTTCTCTTGGCGGCTCTCATCTCGCTCGTCTCTTCACCTGGGTGGGACACTCAGGATCGAAAGGGGGATTCCGGATAGGCTGCAGCACACCCCCAACGTCGTCATCCGGCCTGCATCTCTCGCCAGCGCGTCTTTCGCTCCTCGCCTCGCCGCAACATGGCCTCTTTCGACTCTTCAACCGCCGCTCAAATTGACGAGGTTTTGAAGAGATACACTGCGGATCCTTATACCCAAGTCCCGCGTGTCGTCGTCGCTGCCGCATCGTCAAAGGGCGTACTGTACGCAGGCAAAGCGGGCTACGAGCAGCTCCCTCCCCATCCCACCACGCCAGAGCAGCTAGCTGCCTCAACTCCCATTGCTCTGGACTCAATCTTTCAGCTCTGGAGCGCGACCAAGTTGCTTGCCGTCGTTGCAATCCTGCAGCTCATCGAGCAAGGGCTCGTCGGCGTTGACGATCCGGCTGAGCTCTTTGTGCCCGAGGCCAAGGATCTGAAGCTCTTCGACAAGTTTGAGGAGGATGGAAGAACCCCCATTTTGGTGGACATTGAGCGAGCAGTGACGGTGGAGATGTTGATGAGCCACACGGCTGGGTGAGTTTGAAGCCGTTGCCAAGCCGAACGAGAGTTGCTGAGCCGTGACGTCTTGCAGATTCACCCACTCATGGCACGCGGACACCAAGAAGGTTCAAGAGCACTACCGAGTGAAAGGGCCATGCTTTGACGGAGCAACAAGGGTGAGCAAGAGCTCGAGAGGCCGCCTCGGCGATCGCTGCTGACCGATTCTCGCTTCGCAGGAGAGCATAACCAAGATCCCGGTCTTTTTGTGAGCCGTTTTTATCGATTCACAGACGCTCTCTGACTTTCCGCTGCAGTGCACCCGGCAAGCACTGGAACTACGGTCACTCGAACGACTGGCTCACCCTCATCGTCGAAAAGGTCTCGGGATTGCCGCTTGAGGAATACTTCCAGCAGAACATCTTCAAGTGAGTCGAGTGCTGTGTGCCTGATCTGCTCTTGCCTTCTGACCATAGCCCATGTTCTCGCTTTGGAGCCATTTGCTGACTGTCGCTCTTGCTCGCAGACCTCTCGGCATCACCGACCTCTCCTTCCTCCCCAACCCCCGCATCATCAGCCTCGCTCACGCACCTGCACCTTACACCTTTCACCCTGGCTCAACCGACAACCCTCAGCAGCACTCGGGCAGCTCTGGCCTGCGAGGGAGTGCCCCTTCTTTCCTCCGAATCCTTCAGGCGATTCTCAACGACGGTGAATTGGACGGCGTTCGGATCCTCAAGAAGGATACAGTTGCATCCATGTTTGAGGGCCATCTCTCCAAGGACACGGAGGAAAGGAAGGTGCAGATGGAGGAGGTTCGGAAGTTCGCCGAGTTCTGCGACCCATTCGCTAAGAAGGTGGGAGAAGGAGAGGCCGACTGGGGCTACGGAGGGATGCTTACTGCTATTGGTGGCACCAACTATCCCCATGGTCGTGGCTCCCATACACTGACTTGGGCGGGAGCGACGGTAAGTTCTTTCGCGCTACTCGGCGAAGCCACGGAGCTGATCTCCTTCCACTTTGCAGGGAACCCATTGGGTCATTGATAAGAAGAAGGATATTGCGTTTGTGCTGTTCTTCAATGCGTTTCCGTTCATGAACCAGCCGAGCGCCGAGCTGTGGGCGGAGACCGAGCCTCTGCTCTACATCGGGGCAGGAAAGGTGTGAGAAGGGGCTCGGCTCGCGGCGGATCTTGATGGCTCGAATGAAGTTGTTTTCGCGATAGCTCATCCGGCAAGCCCTCGCCGATCTAGAGAACGAGCGAAACTCGGCGATTCGGCGGCCGAAGAAGAGGGGCATCAGCAACTGGGTGGACTGTCTCGAGCTTCATCGAAGCTCAGTGTGCTACAGAAAGGCAAGGTGCACGTCTCTGCCCACTCGGTGACCCGGTATAGACGGATGCGCGGGCAGGACTTCGCGGCTGAGATTCGCCCGAAAACCGGCTTGTAGTTCTCCCTCTCTCTGAACACCTCGCTGCTTGTCTCGACTTTGTATTCCGTTTTGGACGACCTTTCAACGCGTCACTGCCTCACTACACACAGCCCTCCCTCCTCCCTCTCCCATCGCGTCTTGTCCCCACTTCGTCAGCACACGATGGCTTCATTCGACCCCTCCGCCGCCGCTCAGATCGATGAGATCTTGAAGAAGTACACTGCAGATCCATACAATCAAGTTCCGCGCGTTGTCGTGGCTGCCGCCACATCCAAGGAGCTTCTCTACATTGGCTCCGCCGGCTACGAGCACCTGCCACCCCATCCTGCTACACCTGAGCAGCTGGCCGAAGCACCCAAGATCAAGAAGGACTCAATCTTTGAGATGTTTAGCTGCTCCAAGCTTGTTGGAATTGTGGCGGCGCTTCAACTCGTCGAGCAGGGCAAGATTGGCGTCCATGATCCGGCAAGCAAGTACCTTCCCGAGTTGAAGGACCTCAAGATTGTCGAGAGCTTTGAGGAGGATGGCAAGACTCCCATCTTTACCGAGCCCGAGTCGCCAGTCACAATTGAGCATCTCATCACTCACACCGCCGGGTGAGCCGTTCGCTGCCTCCTGGCCGAGACCTTCGCTGAGCCTTGCTCCCTCCACAGCTACACCTACCCCTTCTATGAGCCTCACCAAAAGACTTTCGAGTACTTGGACATCACTGCGCCCAACAAGGAAGGAGCGACGAAGGTAGGCAGCCCGCCGAAGCCGTCTCGGCGCCCTTCGCTGATCGGAAGTTGAATCGGCTTTGCAGGAGAGCCTTACCAAGCTTCCCGTCTTCTTGTACGTCCTCTCTCTCTCTCTCTCTCTCTCTCTCACTGCACTCGCTACCGTTGCTCATGTTACTGCAGCCCCCCAGGAAAGCGGTGGCACTACGGCTTGAACAAGTGAGTGAGCACTGAACGACGTCGGAGGTCGCTCGTTTGATCAAGTCGACTGTGGCCATCGTCGACTATGAGGAGGTCCCTTGTTGTCTTCAAGCTACTCACTGACTTGCGGCCACTTTTCTCCCCTTCTTGCCCGACAGCGACGTACTCACTCTCGTCGTCGAGGCGGTCTCGGGCCTCACTCTCGAGGATTACTTCCAAGCCAATATCTTCAAGTGAGCTTCTCGTCTCCGAAGCGCTTTTCCGCCCTTGACTGAGCGCTTCGATGCTCCTCCATAGACCCCTCGGCATCACCGACATCTCCTTCATTCCCAACCCGAACAAGATCAGCATGTCCTACTCCCCCGCTCCTTACAAGTTCGACGCCGGCGCCACCAAAGGTCCCGTGCAGAACTCGGGCGGCTCAGGGCTTCAAGGCAGCGCTCCCTCCTACCTCAAGATCATCCAAGCCATCCTCAACGGCGGAGCTCTCGAGGGCGCCGGCAGGATTCTCAAGAAGGAGACGGTGGACCTCATGTTCCAGGGTCACCTCTCGGCCAACGAGGAGGACCGCAAGGTGCAGCTTGAGGAGCTCACCAAGTTTGCAACCGAGTCGGATCCTTTTGCCCCGAAGGTCGGAGGACAGTTGCCCGGATCGGTCGACTGGGGGTACGGAGGTGTGTTGACTGGTCTCGGAGGCATGAGCTACACCCACGGAAGGGCGCCCAACACGCTCTGCTGGTCGGGATTTGCCGTGAGTTGGGCTTTCTTCTCTCGGTCGCCCTCGGCGTTCCCTTCTCTCCTTTGTCTCGTTACCTCTCTGCGCAGAGTCTTGCTGACCTCTGCACCATCAGAACACCTTCTGGGCCATCGATCGAGAGAAGGACCTTGCCTTTGTCCTCTTCTACAACACCATCCCCTACCACAACGAGCCCGCCTTTGAGTCGTGGGCGGAGATTGAGCCTTTGATCTACAGCGGTGCTGGAAAGGCGTAGAGCTAGAGCTCGACTAGATAGTATTGGTAGCTCTGTTGACAGCATTGGAACGCAAGCGGGTACTTGGTGGAGTATCTGAGGCAGAAGAGGCTCGGAGAAAGGTTCGGCGCTGGATTCATTTCAACTCGTGGTTCCTGCTAGACCCACAGCGAGCTTTTGAGAATGCTCCTTGATAACCCCCGCGGTGGAAGACCGGCCCTCCCATCGACTGTCGACCTGCAGGGAACCGAGGGAGAGCGAGGGCCGGCGTGGGCATAAGCGCTCGATGAAAGGAGAGGAGGTCCTTGGCAAAGTCTCGGTGAAGACGGGATCGGGTACAGAATGAACCTTGAGACCAATCCCGAGTAGTGGGCTGTCTGCTAAAGGCCTACACGAGCAACCCTCGGCGTCCACCAGTGCCTCAGCTCGAAATCGTGCCCAAGGGGTGACGAAACGGCTGAGGCTGGCTCTTTCTCTCCTTTCCCTCACCTCTTTCTCGTCGTCTTGAAGTCCATCACGGCTCAAGCTCGCCTCTCGTCTCTCTCATCTCACTTCTCCTCTACGCAATCCAACTCCGCCAACATGTCTGCTGTGTAAGTAGCCAAAGCTCGCTCGCTGTTTCCAGCGCCCATCGGCATCCCTCGGTCCCTTCCCTCGTTCTCGTCGACGCGCGCCTGGAGAGTCTCGCTGGAGCATGCACAAGACTTGTTCGCATGCATCGATGCATCCCTCCACTCGGCGCGCGCTTGGGATGCTCCGTTCTGCTACACCGAGGACACGAAGCTGACGTCGACTCTCACTTCAAACAGTGCTGATATCGGAGTGAGTGCTGATCCGAGCGCGCTGGGAACCGAGGGATGTAGCTGACCATTCTACTCTACCGCACAGCTCATCGGTCTCGCCGTCATGGTAAGTCGTAGCAGAGATCGCTCAAGATCGCGTTGGGGGAGCAGCTGCTGACCCGCTTTCGCACGTCTACAGGGCCAGAACCTCATCCTCAACATGGTACGCTTGGATCATCAATGCTGCTGATGCATCACCGACGTCGAGCGGAAGCTAGATGTTGTTGCGCAGGCGTCCGAGGGTGACCGAAGACTGACCACGATCTCGTCGCTCGCTTCTCGCAGGCCGACAAGGGATTCACCGTCGCTGCCTACAACCGTACCACCTCCAAGGTTGACCACTTCCTTGAGAACGAGGCCAAGGGTGCGTTGTTGCTGTCAGACTGCAGCGCGACCAACGTCGCAACGTCATCGCCAGAGAGCTGACCAAGGTCCCCCCTACGTTGCAGGCAAGTCGATTGTCGGCGCTCACTCGATTGAGGAGCTCTGCTCGCAGCTCAAGACCCCCAGGAAGATCATCCTCCTCGTCAAGGCTGGAGACGCCGTCGATTCGTTCATCGGCCAGCTCGAGCCTTTCCTCGAGAAGGGAGACATCATCATCGATGGAGGAAACTCCCACTTCCCCGACTCGGTCAGGCGCACCGCTGAGCTCGAGAAGAAGGGTCTCCTCTTCGTTGGATCCGGAGTCTCTGGCGGAGAGGAGGGAGCCCGTCACGGCCCCAGTATCAGTGCGTCCTCCTGTGGCTGCTTTTCCCGCCTCGAGGAATCGTGATCCTGATCTCGCTCGCCTTCCTCAGTGCCCGGAGGAGCCCCTGCCGCCTGGCCCGCCATCAAGGAGATCTTCCAGAAGACCGCCGCTCAGGTTGACGGCCAGCCTTGCTGCGACTGGGTTGGAGAGTCGGGATCCGGACACGTACGTTTCGTGGCGCTTTCGACCGCGAAAGCGCTCCACTGACGAATCTCGCTTCAACAGTACGTGAAGATGGTCCACAACGGTATCGAGTACGGAGACATGCAGCTCATCACTGAGGCTTACGACATCCTCAAGCGCGGCTTTGGCATGTCCGAGAGCGAGATCGCCGCTGGTGAGCCTTTCTGCTACTCTTCAGCGCGATCCGACCCTGACTCGATCTTCCTGCAGTCTTCGAGACCTGGAACAAGGGTGTCCTCGACTCGTACCTCATCGAGATCACCACCGAGATCCTCAAGTACAACGACGACGATGGTGTCCCCCTCGTCACCAAGATCCTCGACTCGGCCTCCCAGAAGGGAACCGGAAAGTGGACCGCCGTCAACGCCCTCGACCTCGGCATGCCCGTCACCCTCATTGGAGAGGCCGTCTTCTCGCGCTGCCTTTCCTCCATCAAGGAGGAGCGTGTTCGCGCCTCCAAGGTCCTTGGTGGACCCCAGATCGAGGCCTTCACCGGTGACAAGAAGCAGTTCATCGACGACCTCGAGCAGGCTCTCTACGCCTCCAAGATGTGAGCTTGCCCGCTCAGACGAAAGAAAGACTCGGCGCTGACCTCTCCTTCTCACAGCGTCTCGTACGCCCAGGGCTTCATGCTCATGCGCGAGGCCGCCAAGGAGTACAACTGGAACCTCAACTACTCTGGTATCGCCCTCATGTGGCGCGGAGGATGCATCATCCGCTCGTTCGTCTCGCTTCCCTCGTCCCCGCCTTCACCGAGCCGAGCTGATCTTCGCCTTTTGCGTTTCCTTTCGCACAGGGTCTTCCTCGGTGACATCACCTCGGCTTACACCAAGAACCCCGCCCTCGAGAACCTCCTCTTCGACGACTTCTTCAACAAGGCCATCCACAAGGCTCAGCCCGGATGGCGCCGCATCATCGCCCAGACCGCCCTCTGGGGAATCCCCACTCCTGCCTTCTCCACCGCTCTCTCGTTCTTCGATGGATACCGCACCGAGCGCCTCCCCGCTTCCCTCCTCCAGGCTCAGCGCGACTACTTCGGCGCCCACACCTTCCGCATCCTTCCCCAGTTCTACTCGGACAAGTGTACGTTCTCACCCACTTCTCTCGCATGTTGTACGTTATTAACTCGCTCACGCACCCGCAGACGCCGAGGGACAGGACGTGCACGTTAACTGGACGGGCAGGGGTGGCAACGTCTCGGCTTCGACTTACTCGGCCTAAACGCCAACTGTCTTGGATAAAAGGTTACATTCTGTGTAGGGACGATCGCGAGCCATTGAGGCCGTCTGAACTAGGTCCGTTTTCCGTGCTCGTCGAAGCGTGTCGCCCGCCGAGAGTGAGTGCCCCAAGTCGAGGAGACCATGCTTGGTGGTGCGAAGGAGAGGTTGAGATGAGGTAGCTACATGGATCACGGGTACATGCTTGTATCCCCTTGTTCCGTTTCCTGCAGTAACCCAGCGGCCGCGAAGGGAAGGTGAGAAGCCAAGGGGCCATGGCATCCCCCGCTGCTCGGAGAAGGTTGACGTTCCCGCTCTAAGCCACTGTCTCCAGCCTGGATTGTCCGTGAAGGGTGTTCAGCTCCAAGCCTGTCACAATTCTCTGCACCCCTTCAATTTTGATTTCGGCTGTTGTCGGCCCTTTTCTTCCGCTCCGAGTTTGAATCATCGCCGAGCCTCTCAGTCGTTGGATCTGCCGCTTTCGCACGGGTTGTACAGTAGATAGATCAGCGGAGACTCGTGTGCTAGATTCAAAGCACCTCACACTATCGAGCACCGAAAAAGGGTTCGGCGCCGAGCGACCTTCTCGAACTGGCCTTGGCGAGGGCGCCTCAAGTAATGGCTTGAGCGTTGAAAGCTTGGACCTGTTGGCCAGATCTATGAAACCCAGCGGGCTATGTCAGGAAGGGATGAAGAGCTGCAGCGTGGCCCAGGATGGGCAGGAGAGACTACCTTCGGCTGAGAGCCCGCGCCGAGGTCAGGACTTGGGACTTGCTAGACCTCGCGTAGCTCTTCTTGTACTCTCACCTCATCCTCGCCATCTCTTCTCTGGGTGTCGGTCCGTTGGAGAGCACCTTTCTCCCCTCCAAGCGTACCTCAAGATCTGAAGGCAGGCGAGTCCGAGGACAATGATCGAGAAGTCGAGCTCACGCTGAACGAGCTCAAGACTCAACTCACCAGATGTTGGTCCCAGAAATGTCATTTTGGGGAACCTCACGACGTGTAGTGACAATTTGCTTGGCGATGACAATTTGCAGGATCCCTCCGATGACCGTGCTTAGCGATTGAACCCATGGTGTCGTCCGAGGAGGAAGCTTCATGTACTGTCCGATTTTGAGGTGGCTGGTAATCCGTTCTTCCTATCACACATCAGGTCCAGCTCATACTGGTCCTCACGACGGAAGAGCTATCAGACTGAGCGCTGAGCAGAGAGGCATTCCCCCTCTCTTCCATCGCCGAGCTCTCGGTTCAGGTGGGCGCAGGTCGAAGAATATCTGCGGATCCTTGGTCATCAATTGATCAGCGAGGGTCGAAAACCTTTGGTGCATCCGCGTTTGTCTCCAGTCCGCCGGCAAAGGGTCCGGATTCGCGGCGAATCGATGCTCGGCTCGGGGCAGTTTGGCTTTCGCTGGCCCTTCTCCGGGCTGAGGAAGAGGATACAGCTGGCGGGACCCATTGTGGTATGAAGTGCTATCTCATTTCGCGCGATTCCTCCTTGCAGAGTCGGTATATTTCGCACCCTTTCGGCGAGCAAACCGGTGTCGGCGCTCTTGATTCTCCGTCAACGGTATCTTGCCAGGCAGAACTGTTGTTTTGGAGATGTGACAGCATAGTAGTAGCGCAGCTCGGAGACCAAGCATTTCGTCTGCAAAGAGAGAACGGGAGCAGCTCGGGATGGCGGCGTTCGGCAAGAGCGGAGCTCGGAGCCAGATGTAGTTCAGGAAGCCTAGAGCTCGCGCTGCTTTCCATTTTGCGTTCCGCAGCGCTGTAGCAGCGCAGAGCAACCTCTCCTTCGCTACCAAAAATGCTCTCCTTGACTTGGGGCACACTCTCTCGGCGGGCGCGCGAAACGCTTCGACGAACACGAAAAACGGACCTAGTTCAGACGGCCTCAATGGCTCGCGATCGTCCCTACACAGAATGTGACCTTTTATCTAAGACAGTTGGCGTTTAGGCCGAGTAAGTCGAAGCCGAGACGTTGCCACCCCTGCCCGTCCACACTCCAGCTCGGCGATGTTGGGAGCAGGTCTCTGACAGCACATATTGAGGAGCAATCGTGTAGCGGAATGAACCGAGCAGGCGATGAGTAGTGTCGACATATGCCACCGTACTTTAAAGCCTTGCAACTTGGACTCCCCAGCCGAGACGGCTCAGCCTCGGGCGCTCAGTCCACAGTGAATGTGCCAACCTTCTCGGAGCTGACACTGGACACTGGAGCAGAGACAGTAAGGTGCGAAGCTGTGTATCTACATCAAGCGAGGGAGGGCCCTATAGCACTCGAGACGGGCACGCCGCCGCCAGCTCGAACCGATTGAGCTGACATCGCCGAACGAGTTGCCGGTTCCCAGCTGGACGACGTTGGGAGAGCTCAGAGCTCTACAATTAGGTCTGAATGTTCTAAGCTTATCTCCACAGCTCGATCTGAACCACTTATAAGGTTCGGCGACAGCGTCGAGTAGCGTTGGCGCTCTGTCCGGGCGATGAAGAGCTACACAAATCGCAGAGGGCAAGCAGGAGCTTTTATTGAAGCTGATTGAAGCCATGCACCCACTCATGGAGCAGTCAAACATGACCGAGGTCGACTGCGAAGGAGGCAACCTGTCCACCTTGGCCTCGAAGCCAGCTCTCCCTGCCACTGCAACCTCGGCTCCCTCTCGATTCGAGCCTTTGTCGCTTTTCTGTACCTCGCTCGCGCCCCCTCGAGCTCACCTTCACCTCTTCAAGCGCACCTTTCCTACTCATGGTGAGCCCACTCGCCACACGCTTCCATGCCGCTTCGAGCTCCCCAAGCTGACCGCTCGTCATCTCGTCTCGTCGCTTCAACTGTACAGGAGCCGCCAGTGGAAGGGGCTTCTCCTCCCATTGAAGAAGTTAGCCAAGCGGTAGCTGCTCCCATGGACTTGGACGTCGTTTCTGTTCGAGACGGTGCGTTTACCTCCCCCCTCCACCGCTCGCTGGCTGGCCCGGCGCAGAGCTCGCTGTGATGCGCTCGCTCTTGCGCTGGGGGCTGTACTACGATACGATACGAACACAGCAGCTGACCTACCATTTCACTGCAATAGAGTCAGCGTTCGCGGCCAAGCACCTGAGTGACATGGGCGAGGAGACGGAGGACTTCACCGTCTTCACCTGGCCTCTGAGCGAGTATCGTCGGCAGGACAAGAAGGTGCTCTCGCCTGACTTCTGGTGTGCTGGTCACAAGTGGTACGTCGTCGGAGCACCTACAGACTACCAGGCGCGACCCGGCTGACGCAACCCTCGCCTCGCTCGCCGCGCTGTAGGAACGTCCTCTTGTTCCCTATGGGCAACTCGAACGGCCAAGCCAACGACATGGTCTCCGTTTACCTCAACTACGGCGATCAAAAGGCCGTCGAAGGCTGGCACGTCTGCGCCCAGTTTGCCCTCGCCATCTCCAACCCCGGAGACCCGACCGTCTACATCCAGAGCCGTGAGTTGGTCATCGAGCTCGGTAGCGTAGAACAGAGCTGATTAGCTTTACAGAGGCCCACCACCGCTTCACCAACGAGGAGCAAGACTGGGGATTCACGCGCTTCGTCGAGTTGCGCAAGCTGTTCAGCGTCTCCGAGGGCCGCCCCAAGCCCATCATCGAGAACGACGAGACCGTCATTACCGCCTTTGTTCGTGTGCTCAAGGATCCAACCGGCGTGCTGTGGCACAACTTCCACAAGTGAGCTCCCCCGCGCTCGGTCTGCCCCGATGCGTCGACTTCGCGAGCTGACCTTGGTTCGCTCTGCTACAGCTACGACTCGAAGAAACAGACTGGCCATGTCGGACTCAAGAACCAAGGCGCCACCTGCTACATGAACTCACTCCTCCAATCCCTCTTCCTGACCAACAACTTCCGCAAGGCGAGTTCGGCACGCGCACGCTCTCAGCGGCTCAGTCTGACCCTTTGTCCTCGTGCAGGCCGTCTATCAAATCCCCACCGAGGACGACACTACCGACACCGTCCCTCTTGCTCTCCAGCGCGTCTTCTACAACCTCCAAACCTCGGACCAGTCGGTCGGTGAGTGCCCTCACTCGGCCTTTCCTTTCGAGCCGTCGCGCTCAATCTCTCCACTCGCAGGCACTACCGAGCTCACCAAGTCATTCGGATGGAAGGGTTTCGACTCGTTCCTCCAACATGACGTGCAAGAGTTCAACCGTGTGCTGCAGGACAAGCTGGAGGAGAAGATGAAGGTCGGTCGCCGAACAAGCGCTCGCGCCGGAAGTGAGCTTACCTTCGCAACACTACAGGGCACACCGGCAGACGGAGAGATCCAGCGTCTCTTCTCGGGCTCCACCAAGTCTTACCTCAAGTGCATCAACGTCGACTTTGAATCGGCTCGCTCCGAGCCCTACTACGGTTCGTCTCACGAGAGCCCAGTGCTGGTACAAGGACGCTCGTTGACCACACTGTTGCCTTGTAGATATCCAGCTCAACGTCAAGGGTCTCAACAACGTCGAAGAGTCGTTCAAGGATTACGTTGCGGTCGAGATGATGGAGGGAGAGAACAAGTACAGTGCCGAGGAGCACGGACTGCAGGACGCCAAGAAGGGTGTCGTCTTTGAGTCATTCCCTCCCGTGCTGCACCTCCAGCTCAAGCGATTCGAGTACGACTTTCAGCGCGATCAGAACATCAAGGTGAGCCGTTCGGCGCTACGCTCTCTTCCGCTTGCTCACTTACTGAACCCCGCTCGCTTCTCTCATAGATCAACGACCGCTACGAGTACCCTCTGGAGATGGACCTTGAGCCTTACCTCGACGAGAAGGCCGACCGCTCGGAGCCGCACAAGTACAAGCTCCACGGCGTTCTCGTTCACTCGGGAGACGTGCACGGCGGCCACTACTTTGTGCTCATCAAGCCTTCTGCCGATGGACGCTGGCTCCGCTTCGACGACGACCGCGTGGTGCCCGTCACCGAGCGCGAGGTGCTGGAGGACAACTTTGGTGGAGAGAGCCTCGTCAACGGCGCGGCGCACCCTCCCGCCAAGCCGCCACTCAAGGGAGCGATGAAGCGTTTCACCAATGCCTACATGCTCGTCTACATCCGCGAGACCAAGGTCAACGACATCCTCGCCCCCATCTCCACCGAGCAGGTCCCCGAGCACCTTCGTGAGTCGGTCGAGCTGCGTCTCGATGTCGATTTTGGCGCTGACTACCTCTCGTTCACATAGGCATGCGTTTGGACAAGGAGCGGAAAGATGCCGAGCAGAAGAAGAGGGAGCGCGACGAGCAGCACCTCTACCTCACCGTCAAGGTTCGTTCCCTGCGCCGCGGCGTCTTCTTTACGAGCTCATCTCTTCCCTTCGTGCAGGTCATCACCGATGAGACTTTCCAACGTCATCAAGGCTTCGACCTCGCCACCTTCGACGACCGCACCGTTCCCGCTACCGACCTCCCTTCGTACCGAGTCCTCAAGTCGCAGACTTTCGTCGACTTCCGCGCGCAGATCGCTCGCCAGTACAGCTACGCCCCCGAGGACATTCGCCTCTGGGTGCTCGTCAACCGTCAGAACAAGACTGTTCGGCCGGATGCGCCTGTGACCGACACCGACCCGACCATGAGTGAGCGAAGCGCTTCTTTTTTAACGAGCATGCGCGCTGACCCTTCGTGCCGTCCTTTTACAGCTATGGAGACTGTTCGCGACAAGATGGCGTCGAGGCAGCACGACCTCAAGCTCTACCTCGAGTACATCAACCCCGCGACCAAGGCCGAGGTTCGTCTCTCTCTCGCTTTTCCTTGCTCTCTTCCCATCCTCAGCAGCTCATCCCCTCCTCCTTTGCAGTGGGTTCGCTCGCACGGCGTCGAGCCGCCAATAGTCGTCTTTGTCAAGCACTTCGACGTCTCGCACCAGACCCTCGCTGGACTCGGCCACTTCTACGTTCACCGTCACATGCGCGTCCTGGACCTCGCTCTCATGATCAACGAGCGTCTCGGGTACCCTGCGACTACCCCGCTCAAGATTTACGAGGTGCGCTGGACGAGATGAGAGGAACGTCGAGACGAGACGAGTGCTGACCCTGCCTCTCTCCGCCGCTCAAAGGAGATCAAGCCGAATATGATCGAGCTCATGAAGATGAAGGCGACCTTCCTACAGAGCGAGATCCAGGATGGAGATATCGTTTGCTTCCAGGTGGAGATGCAGGAGCCAGAGTGAGCTGAGCTGGCTTCTCCTTTCGCCCTCGCGCCGAGCTGACTCAATTCGTTTGTGGCAGAAGGCACGATCTTGACAAGCAGAGCATGTTCACCACTCCCGTCCAGTTTTACGACTTCTTCCTTAACCGCGTCGTCGTCAGCTTCCGCCCCAAGTTCGACGACCCCGAGCCGAAACCCGAGTTCGAGCTGAGTCTGAGCAAGAAGAACTCTTACGACCAGGTGCGTGTTGGAGCTGCTCTACGTCGAGTCTCGAGCGAAGTGTGCTGACCCTTCCCTCGCCCCATCTCTCGCCTGTTCCGCCTCACCCGCTCCTTGCTTTCCTCCTCTCAACGCGGACAGATGGCGACCAAGGTCGGCGAGATGCTCAAGCATGATCCGCTCAAGCTTCGCTTCACACAGTCGAACGGACAGAACGGCTCGCCCAAGTCCATCATCCGTCGGCAAGGCGCTCTCACCGTCGCCGAACTCATCCAGCCCGGCTACATGGCTTCCACCGCCAACCTCCTCTACTACGAGCTCCTCGACGTCAGCATCATTGAGCTCGAGACCAAGAAGAGCTTGAGGATCACCTGGGTCGGCGGCAACAACAAAGAGGATGTGAGTTGTTTCGCCGCGAAGAAACGCGCCGAACGATCGCTTACCTCTTTCACCCCTCTTCACAGCGCTCGCATTCCTTCCTTCTCCCGAAGAACACCACCATGAACGACGTTGCTCAGGATTGGCTCCGCAAGGAGGTGACCCTCGCCCCCGAAGGCTCGGGCCAGATTCGCATCTTCGAGATCGCGCGCGGTTGCCTCCAAAAGCCCTTCACCGGCGCAGAGCTCGTACGGGACGTGCAGGATTCAACCGAGCTGTTTGCGGAGGAGATTCCATTGGACGAGTGGAAGGCGGCGAATGACGAGGGAGTGAGGATCGTGCCCGTCTACCACTACAACAAGGAGCCGACGAGGACCCACGGCGTACCATTTAGATTTGTGTTGCTTCCGGTGCGTTTCCTCCCCCTTCTCATCGACTCGCACCTTGCTAACCCTCGCTTCGACAGGGCGAGCGATTCGGCGACACCAAGAAGCGGCTGCAGACGCGGACGGGAACGAGCGAGAAGGATCTCGCCAAGATGAAGTTTTCGATGATTCAGAACGCTCAGTACACGAAGCCGAGCCCGTTGAAGGATGGTGCGTTTCTCGTTTCATCGCCTCTTCGCCGAGCAGCTCGTTGATCCCTTTCGCCACCAACAGAGGACGTGCTGTTCGACCACAAGTGGGTCGAGGAGGACTTTATCGGTCTAGACCACATCGACAAGCGCCGTGGACCCACCGAAAAGGGTGTCTTCATCCGATGTGAGTCGCCTCTCGCTTCCTTTCTCTCGGCGCCGAGGCTGACGCTCGCTGTCTTCTCCAGAATCTGTCCTTCGCTTCGTCTGTAGTTCTGTACCAAGGATTTGCCCCTCTCCGCAGTGTAACCAGTCTCTTTTACCCTATCCTCAATATTTGAGCGCCAGGCTCCTCGGGCTCCGCTCTCGCTGTTCGTCATTCACTCTCTTCCCTCGACAAGCACATCTTAAGGCAAAGCCAATCGTGCCATTGTACAGCATGCCATGACTACCAGCGAACGAGCTCCTCCACTCTTCTCGGCGATCCAGCTTCGGCTCTCGAACGGTCTGCGAGTCGAAAGATGGGCTTGTTTGGCGAGGAGGGTCGAGCGAGGCGAGCTCAGGGTGTAAGAGAGGGAAACCGGATAGCTCAATTGATTCACAGAGCTGCTGTCAAACAAGTGCAGGCGTTCAGAATGTCCTTGTTGGCTCTCGAGGTGATCTCGGCGCCTCTGCCTTTCGCTCTCTCGGTTTTTGCCCCTCGGACTCGGAGGGAGGTTCAAAAGA
Source organism: Leucosporidium scottii (assembly GCA_003054985.1). Classification (NCBI taxonomy): domain Eukaryota; kingdom Fungi; phylum Basidiomycota; class Microbotryomycetes; order Leucosporidiales; family Leucosporidiaceae; genus Leucosporidium; species Leucosporidium scottii. Next base: position 33,390 of record MWVB01000089.1, read on the forward strand.
GGCTTTCGAGCCGCAGCGGCTCCTCTCCTGATCTGTCTCCTCAACACCTCCACAAGCAGCGCTCATCATGCCAGACGGAGCGAGTCATCGAGTCGAATGACCTCCGACCTCGCGCCAAGCGCGTCCGAGTCCTCTCTCACTCACTCACTGGCCCAAAGGAAATAGGATACTGACCCAAAGCATGTTACAGAGCAAAGCACGTATAGCCACCCTCCTGAGCCCCGCCTCGCAAGCATCTCGCGCTCTTCCATCGACGTGCTCCTTCTCTTCCCGAATCCTCTACCTCCCATCGTTGTACCTGTACTTCGCTACATGAGTATAGAGGTCCACCCCGCGTTTCCAGCATGCCTCCTCGAGTGCCTTTCGGTCTTCTTCGTCCACAAAGCGGTTAGCATCCAGGCGCCGAAGGGAAGGGGAGACATCGTCGGAGAGATAGTCGAGAAGGGGGGCGAGGGGAAGGGGAAGCTGGCGAATGTCGAGCGCAAAGAGGGTAGTGGGAAGGCGGGAGAAGAAGTTGATCGACGTTGCGAGCTGGACGAGGGTTTGGGCGTTGGAGATGCGTAGAGTTGTCGAGAGTTCAAAGCGAGTGAGGGCGGCGCAAGGTCCGAGGAGGCTGAGGGTGTCCTCTAGCATGCGCTTGAAGTCATCACGATTCCAGTCGGGGTCCAAACGGAGGGCAAAGTCTTGCAGGTTTCTGAAGGGCGAAAGGTCGACGACAGGCTTCCACTCCGCGCGATCGGGCGCTACCGACAAACGGCGTAGGGAGGAGTGCGAATGGCTGAGAAACAGCTGGAGAACCCTGCGGAAGCTGCGGTTGACGAAAGACTCGATGACGAAGGAGCTGAGCTGCCAGGGCGGCAGCACCGACGGGCCCCTCGGCTCGAACGATTTGATGCTGAGGTGATTGAGGGCATCCATGCAGGTGAGATTGGGGCCGGATAGCTTGCCGTAGATGGAGCCAATCTGCAGCGACTTGAGGGGCTTGTCTGCCGGCGGGAGGGCCTCCGCAAATTGCTCCCAGTAGATGTAGCCACCGTTCTCGTGGAGCGCTTCGAAATTTGGGCATAGCGTCACAACGCGACTGAGCTCTTGTGGGGTATCTTCAGTGTAGGTATCCATGCCGAGGCTCAGGTCGATGCGCACGACGAGTAGCGCGAGTCGAGGGTGCGCCTGGAGGGTGCGCAAGAGTCGGGAAATGGGAGGAGTTGGTAACTTGCGGACCTCGGCTCGGAGAAGAGGATATCCGTACTTGTCGAGATATGGCTTGATCCCGCGGAACCGCACCGTGTGGTAGAGCGCTTCCTGGGCGAAGGGGAGGAGCGACTTGGAGAGAAGGCAGCAGGCGGCGGCGGCGGACCAGTGCGACTCGGCGACGTGGGTAGCAATGGCATCTCGAACGATGTGCGCCAGCAGCTCGAGTGGTAGGCGGGGAGATGAGGGAGGCGAGGGGGCGAGGGAGGACGACGGGAGCTTGGCGGAGGTCATGTCGGTCGAGGGCGGAGGGAGAGAGGGGAGTGACGGAGCTGTGAATGGGCGAGAGAGGGTCAGAATGATCTTTGATGGACTTGTAGCGAGATAGCGGACCTTCAGGGCGAGTTCAAGCGCGCGAAAAGCGAGCGAGACGAGCTGAGCTCGGTCTAAGAGGGTGTCGTTGCCTGAGAGCGAACAGAGAGGAATAGTGTCAGTTCAAGATCTTCCTTCCCATTCTCTGTAGCCTTCGCACGCCCGCTGAGCCTCGTTCCCTCCGCGTCTGCCCGCTCGTTCTCGAGGGCGCGCGTTCTGCACCGCTGCAGCCCATCCCGCCCACCTCTCCGACCAGCAGCAGCACAATTCAAAGATTCCAGTTTACCTGTAGCTTCCGAGAGATCTCGAGACTCGAGCAGCAACGTCCTCAGCAAGCTTCAATTCGTCGAGCGCGATTCGACAGCGCGGAGAGCTCCTGCTGCTCCAGCCGAGCGAGTTGGCGGTGGTGGGGCGTGAGCTGGAGCTGAAATTGAGCTACCACAGCTTCCTGTAGTTGAAGTCGAGAGAAGCGAAGAGACGAGCAAGTTGCAACAGGAAACTGAGCTGTCTCGCTGCTCGTGAGTCGAATCTACGTCGTCGGCGGGAACGACCCCCCCGTCCTCTCTCCTCAAATCGAGCAAGCACTCTTGTAGCTTCCTTATAGCCCTGAGAGGGACCTCGCGCACTCCCGCCGCTCTTCCCAGCTCGCTTCGCATCGACTCGGCACAGCGTTGGCATCTCTCGCATCTCCCGCTGCATCGTTCGAATCGCCTGGTTGAACACGATGGTAGAAGTACAGCAAGAGGTCATAGACGAGAAAAAGGGGAAGGACCGAAGACTGAAGAGGAGGGGAGTAGAGAGCCCGGCCGAGGAGGGGGAGTGGTCTCGAAGCTTGGCGGCGGCGAAGTGAAGCGGAGGAAGAGGGTCTATATAGCGCTTCACTTGTGACGGACTGTAGGGAGGAATGAGAGGAGTGAGTAAATACATTCAAAAAAGGCTTCAGTGGGCCGCTGAGACGCTGGAGAGGCGACTCACTGTAGCTGGCGACGTCTGAGCCAATGTTCGACCTCTCCTCCGGCGCCGAGCCGCCTTCGCAACAATCGGGCCGTGTCCGTAGCAGCAGGAATGTTGCATGGCAGGAAAAATCACAGCCTATCACATCTCTTCTTCGCGCCTCACATCGCCTAAAGCTCGTCTTGCGCTGAAGTGCACCCTCACCCTGGGCCCTTCCTCCACGACAGCTCGCCCACTCCTCCGGACCCCTACTTCTTCTTCGACACGACATACTCCACCACATGGCTGTACAGCTCGACTCCACGACTCCAGCAAGCCTCCTCCAAAGCCCTTTGGTCCTCGCTGTTGTCGTAGCGACCGGCATCCAGGCGCCGAAGGGAGGGGGAGACGTCAGGGGCGAGGTAGGCTAGTAAAATGGGGAGGGAGAAGGGTAGGTAACGAATGTCGAGTATTGTAAGAGTAGTGGGTAGACGAGCGAGAAAGTGGATCGACTCGGCGTGGTGCACGACGACCTCGGCGATGGAGCGACGGGTGGGGGATGTGAGTTCAAAGTGGGTGAGGGGGTGGGGGCAGGTGGCGAGGAGGGAGAGTGTGTGCTCTAGCATGGGTACAGCGTCTCGCGGGACATACATCCTTGGTTCCATGTGGATGACGAGATCGCAAAGGGCGGTGAAGGATGCGAGGGAGGCGATGGGCTTCCAATCGTGAACCTGGGGAGCTATTGACAAGCGGCGCAGGGAGGACTGAGAGTGGCCGAGGAATTTGCTGAGGATCTTGACGATGCTGAGGGCGCTGGCGCTGGCGATGGCGAAGGAGCTGAGCTGCCACGGTGGAACGACCAACGGTCCCCTCGGCTCGAACGAGCGGATGCTCAGATGGGTGAGGGTGTCCATGCAAGTGAGGGCGGGACTCGACAATGGGCCATACACGGCGCCGACTTGCATCGACGTAAACGGCTTCTTCGTCGCCGGCATCGTCTCGGCGATGGCCTCCCAGTAGATGCCAGCGTTGATTTCCTCCAATGCCTGGACGTTGGGGCACAACTTCAGAGTTTGACTGAGGTATTGCTGAGTGGTGGGGGTGAAGGCATTCATGGGGAAGTCCAGGTTGATGCGAATGATGAGTTGGGCGAGTTGGGGACGCGCTTTGAGGGTGCGAATGAGGCGCAAAGCGGGAGAGGTGGGAAGTTTGCGCAGTTTGGCCGCGGAGAGTGGATAGCCGTACTTGTCCCGATAGTCGTCGATTCCTCGGCAGAGTACGGTGTGGTAGAGCGCTCTTTCGGCGAAGGGGAGGAGCGATTTCGAGAGAAGGCAGCAGGCAGCGGCGTCTTTCCAGCGTGACTGGGTGACATAGGTGATGACGACTTCCTGGACGATGTGAGCGAGTAGCTCGAGGGGGAGTCGAGGGGACGAGGAAGGCGAGGAGGGCGGAGGAGGGAGCTCGGCGGAGGTCATCTCGGTCGAGGGTGAGAGGAAGAGCCGGGAGAAGCAGCTGTGGGTCAACCGAGAGTGTCAGCGGTAGGTCCAAGAGGCCTTGGTGGGTCTTCACACTTTGAGTCGAGTTGAAGCTTGCGGGAGCGAGCCGAAAGCCGAGCTGAGCCTTGCCGAGCAGAAGCGTCGTTGTCTGCGAAGACGAGAGGAATGAGTCAGGTCGGGGGGCAATACACGGCCCTCTGTAGCTCTGTCTAACCCGCCCAGCTTCCATGCCCTCCAGAAGGACTGGCTCGAGCTTCGAAGGCGCGTGTTGCGCTCGCTGCTGTAGCCTTGCTCGCTGCTCTGATCGATAGCCAGTAGCACCCGAGTAGAGAGTGAGCTCACCTGTAGCTTCCAAGCGGTTTCCTTAGCAGCAACACCTACTCGACAAGCTTCAATCTGTCGTCTGAGCCAGTCGCGCGTCGAGGCGAGGGGAAGAAAGGCGAGCGGTAGATGAGCGAGGTGTAGCTGTAGCGAAGCAGCAGGGATGTCCTGTAGCCGAGTTGAGTTGAAAGACGATTACAAGCCCCAAGATGTAGCAGAGTCCAACCCTTGCCTTTGAAATCGACTTAACCTGGAGACTTGGCCGATTTCCAAGGTTGGACTCTCACCCACCAGGTTCCCTCATCGGTCAGTCACTCTCCCTCACCGCTCTTTCAGCTGAGCCATTCGCTCACTCACTAGTGTACCGTCCTACAGGAATGTCTGCTCCTCCGCCAGGATTCTCGGGTGGTCCCCCTCCAGGACTCGCTCAAATGGGCGCGCCACCACCTCAACCTCCGACTTATATCGTTCGTTACTCGCTCTTACTGCTCATTAGATCAGCGCTCAACCGTACTTTCATACAACAGGAACCCGAGGCCATGTCGCAAGATGCTTTGGACAGCAAGATTCGCAAGTGGAACTCGCTCCAGGGTCGTCGCTTTGGCTCGTCGCGCAAGACGGTCGTCGATGCGGGCAAACAGCAATTGCCCCCAGAGGCCCTCCGTAGGATCATCAAGGATCATGGTGATATGAGGTAGGTCTTCTTACTAGAAGTTGTAGGGCTACAGATGGGCTCTACCGCCGCCTCTCCTCTGCTCGTCTTGTTTGCTCGAGAGCTGACTTGGATCCGCTCCACTCTTACAGCAACCGCAAGTTCCGCGCCGACAAGCGTGTTCATCTCGGTGCTCTCAAGGTGCGTATTCGATTACACGAGGGAGTAGAGACGGAGCAGGGTAGCAGCGCGAAAGAGCGGCGGAGACGACTCGCCAGATCGGAGAGAGCAAAGAGCTGACCTTTCTAATGCTCTGCACCACAGTACGTTCCCCATGCCGTCCTCAAGCTCCTCGAAAACGTACGTATTACTTCCCTGCAGCCCAGTACAGAAGCAAAGGGAGCAGCCGAAGCTAACTCTCGCGCTCGCTCGCTCACAACAGATGCCCATGCCGTGGGAGCAAGTCCGCGAGGTTCAAGTCCTGTACCACGTCACGGGAGCCATCACCTTCGTCAACGAGATCCCCACCGTCATCCCGCCCGTCTACCACGCCCAATGGGCGACCATGTGGCTCGCGATGCGTAGGGAGAAGCGCGACCGTCGCCACTTCAAGCGCATGCGTTTCCCCCCCTTCGACGACGAGGAACCTCCACTCGATTACGGCGACAACGTCCTCGACACCGAGCCGCTCGAGGCGATCCAACTCGAGTTGGACGACATTGAGGATTCGCCCATCGCCGACTGGTTCTACGATTCCAAGCCCCTGCTCGACTCGCCGCACATCAACGGCAGTTCCTACAAGATTTGGAACCTCGATTTGCCCCAGATGGCCAACTTGTACCGTTTCGGGCGGACCCTCCTCTCCGACTTCAACGACCGCAACTACTTCTACCTCTTTGAGCCCAAGGCCTTCTTCACCGCCAAGGCGCTCAATGTCGCCATCCCTGGAGGTCCCAGGTTCGAGCCGTTGTACCGCGATACCGACAACTTTGACGATGATTGGAATGAGGTGGGCTTTCGGTCGCTCTCTCGGCGCGCGCGCGAGCGAGCTTCGGCGCTGACTCTCCTTCTCCTCCCCTCCTACCACAGTTCAACGACGTGAACAAGGTCGTCATTCGTCAACAAATCCGCACCGAGTACAAGGTCGCCTTCCCCCACCTCTACAACTCCCTCCCCCGCGCGGTCCACATGCCCGTCTACCACGAGCCTCACAACCTCTACATCCGCACCGAAGACCCCGACCTCCCCGCCTTCTACTTTGACCCCATCATCCACCCCATCTCGACTCGCGGACTCGCACCCAAGAACGAGCCGATTCGTCACGAGGACCTCGTCCTCTCCGACGACGAGGAGGACGATTTCGAGCTTCCCCTCGGCGTTGAGGCTTTCCTTGGGGAGGTCGAGATTGAGACGGATCAGACGGCCGATGCGATTGCGCTTTGGTGGGCGCCGTTCCCTTACAACCAGAGGAGCGGAAGGACGATGAGGGCGCAGGATATTCCTCTCGTCAAGAACTGGTACCTCGAGCATTGCCCGCCCGGACAGCCGGTCAAGGTTCGCGTTTCGTATCAGAAGTTGGTGAGTCCTGAGCTGGTTGGGGAAGAAGGGCAGGGGAGGAGGAGAAAGAGCTGACCGAGGAATTGAACGCCGAACAGCTCAAATGCTACGTCCTCAACACGCTTCGCTCCAAGAGTCCCAAGGCGCAGACCAAGAAGTACCTCTTCCGTCAGCGTAGGTCACCTTTCGTCCTCCTTCTCAGTCGAGCTCGCTGACCTCCCTCGAACCGAACAGTCAAGGCGACCAAGTTCTTCCAGACGACCACGATCGACTGGGTCGAAGCCGGTCTGCAAGTCTGCCGCCAGGGATACAACATGCTCAACCTCCTTATCCACCGCAAGAACCTCAACTACCTCCACCTCGACTACAACATGAAGTAGGTCTTCTCCTCTCGTTCCCCCTCCCTTTCTCCCCTCGCTCACCTCTCTCCCTCTCGTCAACAGCCTCAAGCCCGTCAAGACGCTCACCACGAAGGAGCGCAAAAAGTCTCGCTTCGGAAACGCCTTCCACCTCTGTCGCGAGATCCTTCGCCTGACCAAGCTCATCGTCGACTCGCATGTCCAATACCGCCTCGGCAACGTCGACGCCTTCCAACTTGCCGATGGTCTTCAGTTCATGTTCGCCCACGTGGGACAGCTCACCGGCATGTACCGCTACAAGTACAAGCTCATGAGGCAGATTAGGATGTGCAAGGATCTCAAGCATGTCGTGAGTAGCGGTTCCTCTTCGCCTCTCCTCGTTTCGGCGCTGACGAGACGCTTAACGACGACGATGACGACAGATCTACACCCGCTTTAACTCTGGTCCCGTCGGCAAAGGTCCCGGAGTCGGTTTCTGGGCTCCAGGATGGCGCGTCTGGCTCTTCTTCCTTCGTGGTATCGTCCCCCTCCTCGAACGGTGGTTGGGCAACCTCCTCGCTCGTCAGTTCGAGGGTAGGAACTCGAAGGGGTGCGTTCTTCTTTTCTCTTTTTCGTTCAAAGAGGGGAGGGCGTTAGCTAACGAAGCGACAACGTTGGAACAACAGAATCGCCAAAACCGTCACCAAGCAGCGTGTCGAGTCGCACTTTGATCTCGAGCTCCGTGCCGCCGTCATGCACGATATTCTCGACATGATGCCCGAGGGGATCAAGCAGAACAAGTCCAAGACGATCTTGCAGCACTTGTCCGAGGCCTGGCGTTGCGTGAGTGTTCTCGTGCTCGGCGACGGCGGCGACGGCGAAGGCGAGGAGGGAGCAGAGAGAGAACGAGCTTGCTGACGCTTCTCGACGATGACAGTGGAAGGCCAACATCCCCTGGAAGGTTCCTGGCATGCCGACCGCCATCGAGAACATTATCCTTCGCTTCGTCAAGGCCAAGTCGGATTGGTGGACCTCGGTCGCTCACTACAACCGCGAGCGTATCAAGCGTGGTGCCACCGTCGACGTGAGTCCTCTCTCGCTCTTCTTCTTTTTCGACCAGGAGGATGTAGCTGACTCGCTGGAACTCTCACAGAAAACCGTCTCGAAGAAGAACCTCGGTCGTCTCACCCGTCTCTACCTCAAGGCCGAGCAAGAGCGTCAAAACTCGTACCTCAAGGATGGTCCCTACGTCTCCTCGGAGGAAGCCGTCGCCATCTACTCGGCTACGGTCCACTGGCTCGAGTCTCGCAAGTTCGCTCCGATCCCCTTCCCCCCTCTCTCCTACAAGCACGACACCAAGCTCCTCGTCCTCGCGCTCGAGAAGCTCAAGGAGGCCTACTCGGTCAAAGGACGTCTCAACCAGAACCAACGCGAGGAGCTCGCCCTCGTCGAGCAGGCTTACGACAACCCTCACGAGACGCTCTCGCGCATCAAGCGTCTCCTCCTCACCCAGCGCGCCTTCAAGGAAGCGGGCATCGAGTTCTTTGATACTTACGAGAAGCTCATCCCCTGCTACGACATTGAGCCGATGGAGAAGATCACGGACGCCTACCTCGACCAGTTCCTCTACTTCGAGGCCGACAAGCGTGGCTTGTTCCCCGCGTGGATCAAGCCCGCTGATACTGAGCCGCCACCATTGCTCGTGTACAAGTGGGCGCAGGGGATCAACAACCTTCATGAGGTTTGGGAGACGAGCGAGGGAGAGTGCAACGTGCTCATGGAGACGCAGTTGAGCAAGGTGTACGAGAAGATTGATTTGACGTTGCTCAATCGTCTTCTCCGTCTCATCATGGATCACAACTTGGTGAGTTTGTCGGTGGTCGAGGTGCGGACGAGCGCCGAGCTGACCTTTTCCTCGCGCTTCAAACAGGCCGACTACTGCACGAGCAAGAACAACATCGTCCTCACCTACAAGGACATGTCGCACGTCAACGCTTATGGAATGATCCGAGGTCTCCAGTTCTCGAGCTTCATCTTCCAGGTCCGTCGTCTCTTCGCCGAGCTCGTTCTCATCTCGCTCGCTCGCTAACCTCCACCTCCCACTCCACCACCACAACAGTACTACGGTCTCGTCCTCGACATCCTCATTCTCGGTCTCCAACGCGCCAGCGAGATGGCCGGTCCCCCTCAGATGCCCAACAACTTCCTCCAATTCCGTGACACAGCAACCGAGACGCGCCACCCGATCCGCCTCTACTCGCGCTACATCGACCGCATCCACATCATGCTGCGCTTCACCGCTGAGGAGTCGCGTGATCTCATCCAGAGGTACTTGTCGGCCAACCCCGATCCCAACAACGAGAATCTCATCGGCTACAACAACAAAAAGTGTTGGCCGAGGGATTGCAGGATGCGTCTCATCAAGCATGACGTGAACTTGGGGCGGGCCGTCTACTGTAAACTATCTCCTTACCGCGTTCTGTTTTCGACCTCGGATCGCTGACAATCGACTTCGCCGAGCAGGGGATATCAAGAACCGTCTTCCTCGTTCTCTCACCACCATCGACTGGGAGGATACCTACGTCTCGTAAGTCACATTGTACGTCTTTCCCCCTTGCTACAGCTGACCCTCCCTTCCCTCCACTACAGCGTCTACTCGAAGGACAACCCACAGCTCCTCTACTCGATGTCGGGCTTCGAGTTGCGCATCTTGCCCAAGATCCGCAACATCAACGAGCAGTTCACTCTCAAGGAGGGATGCTGGCAGCTGGTACGTCTTCTCGTCTCTCTGGATCCCGCCTTCTCGCTCGCCGTCGTCGTCCTCGCCGAGCCGTCGAGCTTCGCTGACTTCGCTCGCTTCTTCAACAGGTCAACGACGCGAGCAAGGAGCGTACTGCCTCCGCCTACCTTCGTATCTCGCAGGCCGGTCTCGACCACTTTACCAACAGGTGAGTCACGCTCTCGAGCCCTTCGCCGAGCTTTTTCTCGAGCGCTGATTGACCTCGACCTCTTTCAACAGGATTCGTCAAGTTCTCATGGCTTCGGGATCGACCACCTTCTCCAAGATCGTCAACAGTGAGCTTTGAACGATGCTAGACAGCTTCTTATGGGCTCGGCGCTGACTTCGGCTCTCTTCTCCTCGCGCAGAGTGGAACACCGCCATTATCGGACTCAGTGAGTGCTCTAGCACTTTTGCGTACAGCGCTCCTTGGTCGCTAACCTCTCTTTCTGCCCTCAGTGACCTACTACCGCGAGGCCGTCATTCGTACGTTGCTGCAGCCCGAGCATTCGCTCCCGCCGTAGCTGACCTTTCTACTACTCTACAGACACCGAGGAGATGCTCGACCTGCTCGTCAAGTCAGAGAACAAGATCCAGACCCGTGTCAAGGCGCGTTGAAGCCTCGAAACAAACGCCGACCTCGAGCCCGCCGCTGACTTTCGCTCGCTCTCACAGATCGGACTCAATTCCAAGATGCCTTCTCGTTTCCCTCCCGCCGTCTTCTGTTCGTCTTACCGTTCGATCTCAGACTGTCCCGCATGCTCACCTCGGCTTCCTCCTACAGACACGCCCAAGGAGCTCGGAGGACTCGGTATGCTCTCGATGGGTCACATTCTCATCCCCGCCAGCGATCTCAGGTGGAGCAAGCAGACCGACACCGGTATCACTCACTTCCGCTCGGGAATGTCGCACGCCGAGGATACTCTCATCCCCAAGTGCGTTCGGCTCGGCTCAAGCTCGCCGACTTCTCGCTGACTTCGCGTTTCGTCCTCCTTTGCAGCTTGTACCGTTACATTCAGGTGAGCTTACTCGATGACACAGCATTTCCGAAATGTCGCTGATCCTTCTTTCTCACGCAGCCTTGGGAGTCGGAGTTCCTCGACTCCGCTCGCGTTTGGTCCGAGTATGCGCTCAAGAGGAAGGAGGCTAACGCGCAGAACCGTCGTCTCACTCTGGAGGATCTCGAGGACAGTTGGGATCGTGGAATCCCTCGCATCAACACCCTCTTCCAGAAGGACAGGTCAGTCGCTTCTCGTCGTGGTCGTCGCCGAGCAGCTAAGCTCACGACTCTTCACTCGCAGGCACACGCTCGCTTACGACAAGGGATGGCGCAACCGTGTCGAGTGGAAGCAGTACCAGCTCTTGAAGGTACGTTCTCGGTCATTCTGCTTCGTCGTGGGTCGCTCGCTGACTTCAACTCGCGGCGCAGTACAACCCCTTCTGGTGGACTTCGCAGAGGCACGACGGCAAACTTTGGTAAGTCTGCACCTCTTCTCACGTCTCTCGCAGCTGCTGACCTGCTCCCTCTCGCACAGGCAACGTGGGCTCTATTCTCCATCGGCCGAGCTCGAGACGCTTCGCTGATCCCCTTCTCCCGACAGTCAACAACTATCGCGTCGATGTTATCGCCGCGCTCGGAGGAGTCGAGGGTATTCTCGAGCACACCCTATTCAAGGGCACCTATTTCCCTACTTGGGAGGGTACGTCCTCGAGACCTGTTCGTGCTCGCGAGCCGCCGATACTGACTTCTCTACTCCAACGCAGGACTCTTCTGGGAGAAGGCCTCGGGATTCGAGGAGTCCATGAAGTAAGTCGGTACAGACAACGTCGTTTTCGAGCTCTTAGCTAACTTTCGGCGCTTCCTCAGGTTCAAGAAGCTCACCAACGCTCAACGTTCGGGACTCAACCAAATCCCCAACCGTCGCTTTACCCTTTGGTGGTCGCCAACGGTACCTTCGCCCTTCGCCTTCGCGCCTTCTCGAGCTTGAGCTCCAGCTGACCTCTCCCTCCCCTTCGCAGATCAACCGTGCCAACGTTTACGTCGGTTTCCAGGTCCAGCTCGATCTTACCGGTATCTTCATGCACGGAAAGATCCCTACGCGTGCGTTCAGGGAGCTCGCTTCGACGTCTTCGCCCTCACGCTGACGTCTCGCTCGCCCTCACAGTCAAGATCTCGCTCATCCAGATCTTCCGCGCCCATTTGTGGCAGAAGATCCACGAGTCGGTCGTCATGGATTTGTGTCAGGTCTTCGATCAGGAGCTCGAGGCGTTGCAGATCGAGACGGTTCAGAAGGAGACGATTCACCCGCGCAAGTCTTACAAGATGAACTCGTCTTGTGCCGACATCCTCCTCTTCTCGTCCTACAAGTGGAACGTCACTCGCCCCTCGCTTCTCACCGACTCGAAGGACGTTTTGGACGGAACGACGGCTGTGAGTCTTCTTGGAAGCACGACCGCCGAAGCCGAGCCGCTGCTGATCTCGCTTCCCCCTCGCAGTCCAAGTACTGGGTCGACGTACAGCTCCGTTGGGGAGATTTCGACTCTCACGACATTGAGCGTTACTCGCGTTCCAAGTTCCTCGACTACAGCTCGGACAACATGTCGATCTATCCCTCGCCGTGGGTTGCTTGTCGCTTCGTCCGCTCGATGCCTCGACTGACTCACTCTTCTCCTTCACAGCACTGGAGTTCTCATCGCCATCGATCTCGCCTACAACCTTCACTCGGCATACGGAAACTGGACCCCGGGCATGAAGCCGCTCGTGCAGCAGGCGATGGCCAAGATCATGAAGGCCAACCCCGCCCTCTACGTTCTTCGCGAGCGAATTCGCAAGGGTCTGCAGCTCTACTCGTCCGAGCCCACCGAGCCGTACCTCAACTCGCAGAACTACTCCGAGCTCTTCAGCAACCAGATGTGGGCTATATGCTTGCCTTCGCCCGCTTTGCTCGTCTCGCTGACCTTCTCATCTTCCCTCTCTCGCAGCATCTGGTTCGTCGACGACACCCAGGTCTACCGAGTCACGATCCACAAGACCTTCGAGGGAAACTTGACGACCAAGCCCATCAACGGAGCCATCTTCATCTTCAACCCTCGTACCGGTCAGGCCTTCATCAAGATCATCCACACCTCGGTCTGGGCTGGTCAGAAGCGTCTCGGACAGCTCGCCAAGTGGAAGACGGCCGAGGAAGTCGCCGCACTCATTCGTTCGCTCCCCGTCGAAGAGCAGCCCAAGCAGGTCATCGTCACGCGCAAGGGTATGCTCGACCCTCTCGAGGTTCACTTGCTCGATTTTCCCAACATCGTCATCAAGGGTTCCGAGCTGCAGCTGCCCTTCCAGGCTTGCATGAAGCTCGAGAAGTTTGGAGATCTCGTACGTCCTTTCCGGCTCTCCCTCACCGACTCGAGCTGACCTTCTCGCTCGCTCGCCGCACAGATCCTTCGAGCAAGTCAGCCCCAGATGGTGCTCGCCAACCTCTACGACGACTGGCTCAAGTCGATCTCGTCCTACACCGCCTTCTCCCGTCTCATCCTCCTTCTTCGTTCGGTCCACGTCAACAACGAGAAGGCCAAGATCATCCTTCGCCCGAACAAGAACACCATCACGGCGCCTCACCATGTTTGGCCTACGCTTGAGGACGAGGAGTGGATGCGAGTCGAGATTGCCCTTCGCGACCTCATCCTCAGCGATTACGCCAAGCGCAACTGTTTGTCGCTTTCGTCTCTTCTTCCGACGAGAGCACCTCGCTGACGCCTTCGCCTTCACAGCCGTCAACACCGCTTCCCTCACCTCGTCCGAGATTCGCGACATCATTCTCGGAATGGAGATCGCGGCGCCCTCGATCCAGCGTCAGCAGATGGCCGAGATTGAGAAGTCGACCGAGGCCGCCGCCCAGGTCACTGCCGTCCAGACTCGCACCACCAACATCGCCGGAGACGAGATCCAGGTCGTCACCACTACCGCCTACGAGCAGCAGGTCTTCTCGTCCAAGACCGACTGGCGCATCCGTGCCATCTCGGCGACCAACATCCCTCTCCGTCTTCAGCACGTCTACGTCACCAACGACGACGTCAAGGACGACCTTCCGACCTTTGTTCTCGCGAAGAACATCATGAAGTCGTTCGTCTGCGCCGCCGACTTGAGGGCTCCCGTCGCTGGCTACCTCTTCGGTACCGTCGCTTCGGACAACTCGCGCGTCATTGAGGTCAAGGCGGTTGCTGTGGTCCCTCAGCGCGCCAGCCAGCGCTCGGTCGAGCTTGTCAACGACCTGCCAACGCACCCTCTCCTCGCCGATCTCAAGATCGTTGGTATCATCAGCGTTCGTCTCCGGGTCCTCTGTACCTCATCGCTTCGCTTGCTGACCTACTTTACCATCTACAGACCCAGGCGCAGGAGACGCAGACCCTCACTCCCGCCGACGCCATCCTCTACGCCAAGCTGATGGCCGCTCACCCCGAAATTGACGGCAACTCGATCATGCTCACCGTCGCCTTCACTCCCGGATCGCTCTCGCTCTCAGCTTACGCCCTCACCCCCAAGGGATTCGAGTATGGTCGCAATGGTGAGTCTGAGGGACTTGAGCGACTTTCAGCCAGTGCCGAGCTGACCCCGTTTTCCCCCTGGCAGCCGACCCCAACTCGCCCGCTGGCTACAACCCTGCCTCTATGGTCGACCGTTGTCAACTCCTTCTATCCGACCGTATCCTCGGCTCCACGTTCGGTACGTTTGCATCCCTCAGCCGCGACTCGGCGCCGAGCACCAGCTAATCTCTCGCTCGTTTCACAGTCCCTCAAGGCGACGTCTGGAGTTACTCAACGGGACTTGGGGCCTCCTTCACGCCCAGCATGCCCTACTCCATGACACTGGCCGGTTCGCCCATCCCCTACTGGGCTCCGGAGCACAGGCCAGCTCACTTCGCTGCCTTTGTCGCCACGGGCAACGACAACGAGGATTTGGGAGACAACGAGGATGCGTTCGCTTGAGCGCTCAAAATTCTGAATAGGGTTTAGATTGAATGACAAGTCTGTCTTTTGTACAACATCATCACCGCTTCTGCACGTGACGCGGCCGGCGAACGCAGCGAACGAGCCGGGAGGGCTCCGTCGGGGGTTAACTTCAGCGAGGCTTTCGCTTCTGCCACATCTTTACCTCGCTAGCTCGCTCGACTCGGAGAATGCTCGCCTCACGTACAGCGACGATCGCCCGCTCTGCAGCCACCTCTGCTGCTCGTCAGCCCCGCAACTTCAGCACAACAGCAACCTCGATGCACGGGATTCAGCGCTTGGGAGTGGTGGGAGCTGGACAGATGGGACTTGGGATCGCACTGGTAGCAGCAAGGGTATGACTTCCTTCTTGTTCAGCTCCCTGTCTGCCCGCTGACGTCGCTCGTATACAGACCGCTAAGGTCGAGGTGCTCATCGCGGACAACTCGGAAGCGCAGCTTGCCAAAGGGCTCAAGTTTGCCGAGACGCTGCTCGCCAAGGATGTACAGAAGGGCAAGCTATCGCAGGAGGATGCCGATGCCGCGAGGAGCAGGCTTAAGTCGGTCGGAGGCATCGAGGCGTTCGGCGATGTCGACATTGCCATTGAAGCCGTGTCCGAATCGCTACCGCTCAAGGAGAAAATCTTTGATTCGCTTGCCAACATCCTACCTGCCGGAGCCATCCTCGCCAGCAACACGTCCAGCATCTCCCTCAGCAAAATCGCCGCCGCCTGTGGACCAGAGCGTGCGTCCCACTGCGTCGGCTTCCACTTTTGTAAGTAACTAGCGTTTCTTGAAACACTGGCTGTACCTCCGGCCCCCTCCACGCACGCTACACCTTTCGCTTTGACGAGCTTCTCTCATCGCCGAAGCCGAGCTGACTCCTCCGCCTTGCCCAGTCAACCCTGTACCCGTGATGAAGCTGGTGGAGCTCATTCCGGCACTTCAGACCTCTCCTGAGGTGCTCGCGCGGGCTCGTGCCTTCGCCGAAGCGATGGGCAAGACGGTCACCGTCTCGCAAGACACGCCTGGTGGGTCCATGCTCGACGCTTCTCGCTTGCGTAGAGGCGCTGACTGACCTCATCACACCCTGTTTTTGCCTCTAGGATTCGTCTCCAACCGCCTTCTGATGCCCTTCATCAACGAGGCCGTCATCGCTCTCGAGACGGTGAGCTGCATCAATCCGATTGTCTGTGACCGCACGCTGACCGCACGACTATCTGCAGGGTGTCGCTTCCAAGGAGGACATTGACACCACACTCAAGCTCGGTATGGGTCATCCCATGGGACCGCTAGCTTTGGCCGACTTGTGAGTTGCCGCCGAGGAAGCCGATGAGCTTCGCCGAGCGAGAAGCTGTGTGCTTCGTTGGCGCACTAGGAGCCCCAAGCTCACGTTTCTTTGCTCCTCACTCACAGCATTGGGCTGGACACCTGCCTCAGCATCATGGAGGTGCTGCAGCGCGAGACGGGAGACACTAAGTACCGACCTTCGGTGCTGCTGGGTCGCATGGTGTCGGCGGGCTGGCTCGGCAAGAAGAGCGGCAAGGGATTCTACGAGTATCAAAGTTGATAGCCTGGCGCGCAATTTCAAGCTCCTCGGCAGTACTTAATGCCCTCAGGCGAAGCCCGAACGAGCGACCAGTCCAAGCTCGAGCTCGGGCGATCCCCTCGCCACGGGACGCTCTTCCTTCCCTCTCGTTGTCTCTCGAAACGTGCTTGACTACCGAAATGGATGTCGGGTGTGACTTGTGACTCCGCTGCTACTCAGCAAAGCCCTCTCGCAGGTTTTCTCGGGACTGCTCGAGGGCGAAAGTATCCAAGTGCCTTTTCTGACCTTCGTCGCAACGCTTCATCTCGCTCCTCCCGCCTCTTTCTGACGGGTCTACCGGCCCCGTCCAACTACATCAAGCTCCACACCTAGCTGCCGCGGGCTTGCGAGTCCTGGCGCTTCTCGCGGATGGCAAAAAGGTTACGACAAAGAAGGAGCTGAGACTCTGAGACGAGCGGGTAAGACACTGACCCCCCCTCCGCTCTTGCCGAGCTGAGAAGCGCCCACTGATGTTACTGAACTGACCAGCGAGTTTCCCCAAGGAGTCGGGTAAGGAACGTCTTGCACGGCTGTTTCTCGTCGTCGCTCGGCTGGTCATTTTCGGCGATCACCCTAACCCTCGCTTGCTCTCTGCGCGTGCAAGTTCCCGTGTTTCGCTTTCGTCTCTCTTTCTCTTCGTTTTGCTTTCTCCCTCCTCTTTCCACTTGCCATTCGCCTTCAGTGCGAACGATGCAGCTCCCACCGGCGCTCGCCGGACGAGCTTCGTCGCCTTCGCCTGCCTCTCTGCTCGCCCTCACAGTGCTCTCAGGCCTTCTCCTCTTCGTCTGGCCGTTTTCAACAACAATGCTTGTCTCCCTTCCTCTGGACTCACTCTCAGCACCCCTCACATCGCTCGCTTCCTCGCCGCCGACCAGCCCGTCGCTTCGCTGGGATGACTTTGCTCGGATCAAGCGACGCACTCGAGGAGCCTCCGATGGCGTGGTAGCGCCCGTACGCCTTCGTCATCTACAACAGTACCAGGCTGCTGAGCCGTATCGCGAGGTGAGCCATTGAAAGAGGCGCCGAACGCTTTGCAAGCTGACTTTCCCGGCTCGGCGCTTTCTAGGTGTTTGTGTTCTCCTCCTACCTCGACACTCGTCCTCTTCTCGTTCAGCGTGACCCCGCTGGGCCCAAGGAGCGACCTCAAATCGCCATTATCGCCTCGCTTCTCGGCGCTCCCTTCATGTCGATGCCGAGTCTGGCCTTCCCGGACCAGCCTCTGCGGTGCCACGTCGTCATGAAGGGTCGGAAAGGGAAGTCAAGGAGCTACGTTACTCCTACGACCACCCTCAACGGCCTGCCCGATCCGCACGAGCACGAGGTCCAAATGGTCTCGGCGGTCTTCAATTGCCCAGTGGAGGGCGATGACTGGGAAGACGCTGAGTTGTAAGTTGTCACACGACGTCCCGGTTACTTGATCAGACTCCGCTCCCTTCGTGTCTTCACGGATGACTGCTCCTTCGCCGAAAGGCTCGCCAGCCGAGTACCTCACTTCGCTGACCCTCTTGACTGCAGATTCGTCTCCCTTTCCCTCCCTTCTATGCCTCCTCCCTCGGACGTCTTCCTCCCCGTGACCGCACTTCCCGTACTCAACCCTGTCGAGCATCGCCGAGGTCATGGCTCGGCGGCCGTCTGCCTCCCACCTCTAACGGGAGAGATCTACGCTCGTGAGCGTCGACTCCTCGCTGTCATGGTATTTTTACTGACACCTTCGCCGTTTGGCAGCCTTCGTTGCCGACTACATCGCCTATTACACCTCGCTGGGATTCCGGCACTTCTACTCTTACCTCCTCGACCCGGGCCCACAGACGCTCCAAGCCCTCCGCCAGGTCGTGGCGGCCGATTCTACCGTGCAGCCTATCCGCTGGGCGCTGCACCAGGGACTCAAATACTCAGCGACTTACGCTCAGCACCCGACTCGCAACCTCCAAGTCGATCCCGCGCTCTGGCGGCTCCCTGGAGTCGAGGAGTTGGATGGGGATGTCGAGTTCGAGATGGGTGGAGTAGGTGAAGGAGAGCACGATATCAGGATGTGGTGAGTTTTGCAGTTTCGCTGAGCTTGGAAGCTCAGACTTTCACCGAGGTTCGGAGCCGAGCGTCGCAATTGACCCTCGCTCCCTCACAGGTACTTCGGTCAAAGTGCAGCCCAGCAGGACTGTGCTTTCCGAGCCATGCGTGACGGTCATCGATGGGTATTCTCGGGCGACTACGACGAGTTCCTCCTCCTCAAGCCCGCCGGCGACGGAATCTGGCCTCCTCCTGCTACCTCGTCCATGAGCTCCCCCTTCTCCGAGTGGTACGTTCCAGTGCTTCTCCAACCTTCTGTATCCCTGCTGACTTCTCCTACAGGGCCCGAAGCGTTGAGAAGCGATGGACCTGGCCCGAGACCCTCCCCTACGACCTGTCCGTCAAGCACGGCGTCGACGTCGCTACCAGCACCTACGGCATGCTTCCCGCCTCCTTCATGTTTGTCAGCTCCTTCTCATGTATTCGATGCACTCCTGCGCGGGCCCAGCCTCCTCCTCCAACCGATGCCATCCTCCGACTCGAATCCGCCTTCCCTTCTCTCGATTGGACGAACCCCGGGCCGGGCGTTCCCCTGAGCCTCGTATCGCCAGTCAGAAGCGAGACATGGTTCAACCAAGGCTTCCGTAGCAAAGCCATCGTCGACCCCTGGTGAGTTGTTGGGCATCACCGCGGCGCGACAGAGCTCGGCGCTGACCTTCGCTTGGCGCAGGGCATGGTGGTCGCTCGGGATCCACTACGCCGGTCTCGGATACGCCGATTGGGCGCTCACTCGAGGCTTCTGCGCCACGGCGGCTGATCCAAAGTCGCGGAGGGCAGCACACACCGACAAATGCGCGCAGGACCTTCTTCACTCCCTCGGCCGAAACACCGTCCTCGTTCGCACGCCTGAGCCGACATCCAACATCACCAACACCAACGCTCTGGAGCACGCTGTCGGTGCTCTCTACCACTTCCGCGTCGACAAGAAGCTTTCGCAAGCTCTCACTCGCTTCAACGGTGAGGCCGACGAGGAAGGGCTCGACGTGATCCAGGGACAAGAGGGCATCTCGCTGCTGAGGGAGCAGCGCGTCGACCAATACTCGTGGACGTCGCAATACGGAGATGATGCTCCTCTCGTGCAGGATTGGCAGCTTCTTGCGACGCACGGCGGAGCTTTGCTGGAGGTGCTCGAGAGGAAGAAGAAGTGGGGGGCTACGAAGTGGATTGCCAAGGGCCAGGCGAAGCGTCGGAGGGTGGTCAGGAAGTCGAAGGGATCGGTTGGAGTCAGGATGCTGCTAGGTGGAGCTTGGTTGGCGGTGGCTGCTCTCATTGTGAGGCCGCTCTGGCGGAAGGGGCACTCGGCGCAAAAGGGTCGGTCGGTCGGTCGTCGTATGTCGCAGTTCAAGTAGCTTTGTAGGATTGTAAAGTCCCCACGAAAATGTTGTCACTACTAGCTCGAACCTCCTGCTGGCTTCGACCATCCGGAAGCTAACACTCCCCTCGGCCAAAGTGAGGGCGAAGGTCGCCGAGCTGGTCTTGCTCCGACCATCTCACCCCCCTCCGCGATGGACTTTCTCGACAGGTGAGCAGCAGCGAAGGCCGATCTATGAGCTCGAACTGACCCATCTACGCTCTAGTAACCTGCATCAATCCATTTTGGGGGCGCTAGCCGCCAACCTCGCCTCGAGCAGCACTCAGGACGACCTCTCGCTGCTGACCGACTCGTTCTCCTCGCTTGAGCCTGTCACCAACGGCATAGTGAACGGAGTTCTCTCTCGTCTCGTCGCTACCACCACCGACGAGCCTGCAGGAGAGCCCATCGTGCGTATCATCTCCGTCGGGGTCCAAACAGCGCTGACCTTGATTGCGCCTGCAGACGATCCAGCAAGTCGAGAGCATCGTCGCTTTCTCCAACTACGCTGCCGAGGCGGAGCCCTCGCCTGTGCACCAGAATCGCCTGCTGCAGCTTCTGCATGACGCTCCCACTTGGGACGTCGAGCCCGCCCTCGGCCTCCAAGGTGAGTGATGCAATGCCCTGTCGAGTTCAGGATTACTTGAATGACCTTTCAAACATACAGCTTCGCAAGACTGGGCACCTCCCGACCGACTTTCGCACGCTCTCGTCTCGTCCGTGCTGGTGTTGACGGAGGTTGGCGCCGGCGACCGAAGCTCGGCGCTCAGTGCGGTCGCTGGCTACCAGAAGGCTCTAGTGGACCAGATCGAACGCTCCGAGGGTGAGCTGCGTCTTCTCTGCTGTATTCCGTTCTCCCGAGCTGACCTCGCTCCCTTCAGGTCACCGCATCATCGGCTACCTCCTTCCTGCCCTCAACGGAGCTCGTCGCGCCATCAACGAGTCGACGTTCACCTGGAACGTCTCAGATGCAACGCTCTCGGCAGCCACCCCGACGTCAACCCAGCTCACCGCCGTTTCCGAGGCCTCCTCGCAGGATTGGGATACCAGCACCGAGGGCGGCCGCCTCGCTCTCGCCACTCTCCGCCAATATGACACCTCGTCCAAAGGCCTGTCCGCTGGGCTAGTCATTCTCTGCGACCTCGAGGCGCAGCGAGCGTACTGGGCGAGCTCCCTGACCCACGCCGACGCCGCTAGCGATGGATGGACGACGCTGCTCGCCTCTGACGCTGTCAAGCTGCATGGAGGAGAGTCTGCCCACGTAGCTACTACTCGTGCCCTGGAGGTCTGGTCCCAGACCCTCCTGTCGCTGCAGCAGGTGGATACCGAGCGAGGCGCCGACCCTTACTCGCTCGACATCCTCCTCGCCAGCCTCGTGAGTGCTACTCAGCGTTTCGAAGGCAAGATTCACTCACCCTCTTGCTTCACAGAAACTCGCTACGGTGTCGACGATTGCCTCAGGAGTCAATAGCGCTCAAGTCGGCGCTACTGTGGAAGGCCTCCTCACTCATCCGGCCTCAGTCTCGGACGAAACGCTCCAGATCGGCGCGGTCGAGTGCCTTCAGGCTCTCACCCATGCGTGCGTTCTCTCTCACCTCTCATCTGTTCCACGGCGCCTTGCTCACTCAGTCTCGTCCCGCTCTTCAGCTTCCCCGCCAGCTTCTCTCAGGCTTCGAGCACTCTTCGTCGCTTCATCCTCTCGCCTTCGCCCATCTTCGAGCAAGTAGGAGAGCTTGGACCGTCTCCCGCCATGATCAAGGCGACCAAGGCTTACGCTTCCCTCATCGAGGTGGGCACTTTGCACTCCGTCGCCGCGGGGCGGTCGCTCACCTCGCTTTTTACTCCAGCTGTCGGGCGCCAAAGAGCTACGCATGTCGGCCATCCAGTCGCTACTCAACCACTTCTCTGCCGGAGAGCGTGACAGCGTTGCTCGCCCCGCTAAAAAGGAAGCCGATGCGAGCTCGGTGCACGACACCATCGCCGGCGCCAACAAGGGAGTTGTCTCAGTCAATGTCGCTCACGCCGTCGCTCGGATGGCACTGGAGCTTGATGACGAGCAGGTGAGCTAGCAGAGGAGTGGAGAGACGAACCGTTCGCTGATCGGCTTTTGGCAGATCTCGCGCCTGGTGGCTTCCATGCTTCTTCAACGACTCGCCGGAACCGACCCTGCTGTCGACGGCGCCGTCATGTTCGAGTTGACCGAGCTGGCCTACGTCGTCGACCAGTCCACCTTCGCCGACATCGTCAAGTCCATCTACGACATCTGCAAATCTCTCGGCCAGGACAGCGCCATGACCAGTGTCGTGAGTTCGTTACTTTTCTCGTATAGCTTTTCAGCGGGCTGACTGCTTCGCTACAGGTTCTCACGGCTCAGACTCGTCTCGCTACTGCTGCCGCTAGCCGCCCGGCCTTCCACACCGACTTCCTGACGGAGACGCTTGCTCTTTTCCTCCACAAGGGAGTCGGAGAGACTGGTCGCAAGACCTCCCGCAACGCAGTGAGTTTCAGCGATAGCAGCGTCCGACCATCTCGCTGACCTCTTCCCCCCCCACAGCGCACCGACAGCCTCCTCGAGCTCATCCCCGTCATCGACACCTTCCTCACGGCCGCCAAGTTCGATCCCCGAGGTGAGGTTAGCCCCGCCCTTGTCGCCCTCTTCCGCGGCACTTGGTACCTCTGCCTGCTTTCGGGCTTCCTCTCCGCGCCGGCGAGGATCGCCGAATGGCAACGCGCCGCCCTCGGTCGTATCGCCAGCCACACGCCTGGCTTGCTTCGTGGAGCCAGCAATGATTTCGTCGAGACCGAGCTTGAGTTCAGCACCATCCTCAAGTCGCAGTCCCACTCTTTGGTGAGTCCTGAGTGCCGATTGGTAAGGCGCCGAGCAAACTCACTGACTCAACTTTCGCAGTCGCCCGACGCCGTTCGCGCCGAGTTCGCATCCACCCTTCCCCAGCAAGCTACCAATGCGCGAGGTCTTCCTGTGCAGCAGGTCATCTTCCTCGCCACGGTCCTCGGCCTTGAGTCGCTGCGAGCGGAGGCAGGTCAGCCATCGACCATTCTCACCTACTTCCATGTCGAGGGCATCAACAACCATGCTCAGATCTACGAGACGCTCGTGTCCATCGCAGAGAAGGTAAGTGTGCTCTTTCTGCTCGCCCCTGCTCGTCGACGCTGATCTTCCTCGTCTCGCAGGTCAACGCGACGTTCGTTCACCGCCTTACCGAGCTCGTCACCACTCATTCGATGGAGTCTTCAATCTACCGCGAAGTGCGCGAGGTTCTGCTCGAGACGGCTCACCAGTTCGCCAAGGTCCGAACCGTCGCCATTCGCTACGCCAACGACCTATTCGCCAACTTCCCCTCGCTGTTGTGTGCCGAGGAGGTCGTCACAGTTCTACTCGAGATGCTCACTCTGCTCCGTCGGGCCTGTCTCGCCGAGTTTCTGGATGAGGTGAGTCTTGCAGCCTCGGAGAATGGGGGTCGAAGCTAAATCTCTCCTCCAAACACAGTACACGCCAACCTTTACGTTCCACTCTGCGCGAAGCAACTTCTCCATCGTGCTCCCTGACGACTACGCTATCCGCAACCAGGTCCTCAGCGACCTCAACCGCTACGCCCGAGGATGGCTGAAAGCCGGCCTCAACCGAGCTCCCCTTGAGATGCGAGGTCTTCTCCAAGTGCGTTCATATTCGAGTTCTTCGCTCGCCAAGCTCATCGCCTCTTGTCTCCTGTAGGGCTACATCGACGGTCCTGTCGACGAGTATCACTCGCCGGCTTTCGGCGACGACGAGATGGGCAAGTCGGTCGCCATCGACCTCGTCCGTCTCTCGCCTTCCAACGGCAAAGGAGGTGAGTGACGACTCTCGCTGTTATCTTCGTCTCACCTGACCAATTTCTCCTCGCAGCTTCTGTCCCGACCTGGGGCGATTGGAAGGGCGACGACTCGGCCAGCTTTGCTCGCACTTTCGCCGCCAAGGGCTACTTCAGCGGAGAGGCCGCTCGATCCGGTACGCCAGGGTTGCTCCTCCCTGATCGATCTGTCTATTGACGGCTTGGTACACAGACACGACCCGCGCCGAGCTCCTGGAGAAGCTGGACAAGCTCGCTGAGCAGTCCGAGAAGCACCAACTCAAGATCAAGCTCGCCGATCTGCGTCAGCTACTCTACCGCGCGGCGGGACATCTCGTCAAGGCTGACAAGGTGAGCTTGTGCCTCCAGGCCGATCTGACGCCGCCTTGACTGACTCCCCTCGAATGCCTGCAGCCCGACGCCGACATCCTTCACCACCTCGTCACTCTTCCTGTTCACATCTTCACCGAGGGTGCCGTCACTTTGGCTCAAGAAGTCTGGACTTGGGTAGCCGACGCGAGGCCGGAACTTGAGTCTCGCCTCATGGTCGAGGTCGCCAAGGCCTGGTCGACCACCCTCCTCGACAGGCGCGGACTCTTCTCATCGGCGCACAAGTGAGCGCTGCTCTTCGATCTCCGTCTTCTCGCGCTAACCCTCGGCTTTGCAGCCGCGAGGACCCTCTCAACCAGGAGACGCAATACTCGCCGACCGACAAGGAGGCGATGATGAAAGAGACTCACCTTGCTACTCGCATGCTTCAGCCTCACACGACGCTCCTCGCCTTCCTCGCGAGCCGCTTCCAGTCCTTCCGCTACCGCGATGCGGATCTCGTGCACAGCTGCCTGCGTCTCGTCTTGAACTCGTCCCTCGTCGCCGAAACCTGGAGGTGGGCCGTCTTCTCCTTCTCTGCACACCTCGTGCTGACCCATCCTCGCAGTACTCATCAACTCGCTCGCGAGCTTCGCATGCGCCTTCTCGCCTTCGGCTTCTGCGTACTGCAGGGCAGTCAGCTCGAGTCGACAATCGAGTTCAACCTTCGCGCCAGCCTCTACGATGCCGCTCTCGCCTGGTTCGCCATTCCTGCTGGGTGCGTTTGAGTCTTTGTCTCTCCTCCTCATCGTGCTCTGAACCCGCTTTGCACCCCAGATGGACGTATGGAAGCAATCGCATTCAGCTCAAAGCCGACCTTCAGGCCGTCGAGGAGTTGCAGGCGGCGATCAAGTCCGACACGCCTTCCTACAGCCACATCTCGTCGAGCGCTTCTTCTCGCTCTCTTCCAGGTATGTTTCAAGACCTATGGACGAGAATGTCTTCGCTGAAGAGCTCTCCACTCAGGTCGTCTCTCGGTGTCGTCGGCGGTCGCGCTTCACAAGAATCGCACCCACCTCCTTCTCGCCCTGCTGGAGAACGAGGCTGATCGCATCAAGCTCTGGTTCAACCCGATGATGGATTCCAAGCGAGGACCTGTCCCTTCCCGCTCGGTCGTGTCAGAGGTGCGCTTCACGTCCGCGTCGTCGAGCGAGCCGAGCCTGACCCTTCTCTCCGCAGGCCTCGTGGCGACAGCTCGTTCGCATCGCATGGTCAAGCTGGCCCGATGTCGCTGTTCAGCTGCCCGAGCGCGCCAAGCATGCTGCTGCTACCGCCGAGGTCACTCGACTGGTGCGAAGCCATCCTGTTCGCGTTCAATCCAACGCCGACGCTCTCAAGTATTTCATCGGAGACTCGATCGGGCCCGAGACTCGATCTCAACTTCGCGTGAGTTGTTGTGCACATTTTTGGGGGCTCCTCGCTTACCTGCTTCCGTACAGCACCTCTTGTTCTGGGCTCCCGTTCCCGTTATTTCGGCGCTCCGTTTCCTCTTCGCCAGGTTCGGAGGCGACCCCATTCTCCTGCAGTACTCCCTTCGCGTTCTCGAGCACCACCCTGTCGGCGTCACCTTCTTCTACATCCCTCAAGTCGTGCAGGCTCTTCGCACCGATGCGCTCGGTGAGCCTGAATCCTCACGGCCGCCGGAGCTCGACATTGACCTTTTCGTTTGCAGGATACGCGGAGCGCTTCATCTTCGAGACGTCGCAGATCTCTCAGCTGTTCTGCCACCAGATCATCTGGAACATGAAGGCCAATGCCTACCGTGGCGACGCTGGCGAGGAGGTGAGGTCGGGTGCTGGTTTCTCGACCGGAAGCGACGCTGACCTTCTCCGCCCATCACAGGAGGATCCCATGAAGCCCACTCTCGACCGCATGGTCAAGATGATCGTCGGAGCGCTCTCGGGCGAGGCGAAAGCCTTCTTCCAGCGCGAGTTTGCCTTTTTCGACGAGGTCACCTCCATCTCGGCCAAGCTCAAGCCTTTCATCAAGTCGCCCAAGCCCGAGAAAAAGGTACGCAAGACTCCCGCTCTTCCTCGCCTTCATTCGTTGACGCTGGCTTCGTTTCGCAGGCCAAGATTGACGAGGAGATGGCCAAGATCAAGGTCGACCCGGGCGTCTACCTTCCGAGTAACCCCGATGGAGTCCTCGTTGACATCGACCGCAAGTCGGGTAGGCCTTTGCAGAGTCACGCCAAAGTCGGTCATCCTTCCTTCGCCAGCGCCGAGCCGACCGAAATGCTGACCTTCTTCGACAGGCTCCCTTCATGGCGACCTTCAAGGTAAGGCGCGATCGCAAGACGCGAGGAGAGGTCGACATCGATTCGCAAGACGCCATTCTCGACAGCGAGGACGTTGCCGGCGAGAGCAAGACCTTCGACACTTGGCAGGCGGCCATCTTCAAGGTGGGCGACGACTGCAGGCAGGACGTGCTCGCTCTTCAGATCATTGCCATGCACAAGAACATTTTCACCAGTCTTGGTCTCGACCTCCTTGTCACGCCCTACCGAGTCACGGCCACTGGTCCCGGAGTGCGCCCTTCCCTCTTCATCTCTAGCTCACTCGCTGACCTTCTTGCGTCCCACAGTGCGGAGTCATCGACGTCGTGCCTAACGCCACTTCTCGCGACGAGATGGGACGAGCTAAGATCAACGACTTGAAGAGCTTCTTCGTCATCAAGTATGGCAGTCCCGAGGGCGTCGATTTCCAGCGCGCCCGCACCAACTTTATCCAGTCGATGGCCGCCTACTCGCTCCTCTGCTACATCGTCCAGATCAAGGATCGCCACAACGGTAACATCATGATCGATGGACGAGGCTGCATCACCCACATCGGTGAGCTCTGTCTCTCTCTCTCGCTCGGCTGTGAAGCTGACGTCTCCTTTCGCTGCAGACTTCGGCTTCCTCTTCGACATAGATGAGTAGTCATCGCTTACTCGCGGCCTAGCTCTGTACTTACCTTCTCTCCCCTCTTGCTTCTCCGTGTCCACGCCCCGGCGTAAGTTCTCTTCGCGCTTTCGTCGCCTTCATCCGACAATGGACTGACCTCTTCACTCGCGCTCGCAGGGCGTCAAATTCGAGCCCAGCTCCTTCAAGCTCACGCACGAAATGGTCGTCCTCATGGGCGGACGCGACAGCTCCGGCTTCCGTCAATTCACCGAGCTGACCGTCAAGTCCTTCCTCGCCTGCCGCCCCTACGGTCAAGCTGTTGTCGAGACTTCCACGCTCATGGCCGGCGCAGGATTCCCCTCCTACAAGGACGACTTGACGATGCATCGCCTCGCCGAGCGCTTCAGGCTCGACTTGAGCGAAGTCGAGGCGGCCGAGTACATGAGGGGCGTCATCAACAATGCGCTCGAGAACCCGAGGTCCATCATTTATGATCAGTTCCAGCTCTCGACCAACGGTGAGTTGTCTTGACTGGTATCGAAGCTCGCTCGGCGCTGACGCCTTTCTCCCTGCACAGGCATCCCTTACGTTCGCTAGACTTGAACAGCAGTAGCTTAGTTCCCGGTAATCCGTCTTCTGTGAATCTCTTTGCGTACATCCAAGGCGAGAGTAGAGAGGTAAACTGCCCCAGCGCCTCTCGCCCGAGTCTCAACGTCAAGCGAACTCGGATGGCACAAAGCGGAGAAAGTACACACAAGCAAAGGCACAGCACTACAGCACAAGCTCATAAGTCTTCCTCCTCTTCCTCCTCTTCCTCCTCCTCCTCCTCGTACTCCTCATCGCTGTCCATGTCCTGCCTACTGACCATGCGAACCCCAGGAGGGGGGCCTCCGACGACCGCTCCCGTTCCCAACACCCTGCCTCCACTCCCCGCCGCCAGCAACGACGCTCCGTAACTCGGAGGGAGATCCCCATGTGCTCCGTCGACGTCCATGGTAGCGGCCGAGGTGTCTTGAGTGGTGAAGAGAGGGTGGTCCGCATCGGCCGAGTGAGGGTCGACTGGCGGAGGAGCAGCGGCGGCAGTGGCGGCGGCAGCGGCGCGAGCATCCCTGACGATCTGTGACGAAATTTATCAGTAGATAGAGCAGAAGCGAGACGAGAAGCCACGAGCTCACCTTCTCTCGCTCGTCCTTCTCCTTCCTCAAGCGACGATCCTCCTCGAACTGGAGCAACGCCCTGCCCGAGCGCGCCTTCTCGGCATCCTTCTCACTCTCCCTGTAGCGTTTCTCACGATCCTCGGCTTCACGAGCGCGCTGGACGACCTGCTCGAGAACGTAGTTGCCGGTGCGGAGGAGGTGGAGCTGCTTGGAAGAGGGCGCCGAGGAGAAGTTGAGATCTGCGATGGAGGGGCTGTGAGCTCGAGCGTTTCGAGGGACGGAAGTAAGACTCACAGGCGACATATTCGACCACCGTGCGATGCCAGCCGCATGCAATGAGGTAGTCGAAAGCTCCGGGCACGTCGACGATGTTGCGAACGATCTGGGCGTTGGCGAGCCTCAATTGCCTGTACTTGGGAGCAGCAGCAGGATTCGGAGGATCGAGTACGTTGCTGCAAGGGCATAGGAAAGAACCGCAACAGTCAAAGACGGTCAGCTCGGCTTCAGCTTGGAGAGGCCGTTCGAATGACGCACCCAGTGACCTGCAGCAGCATCTCCAGTGTCTTGACGGCTTGAGGCTTGGAGCACTTGGGGAGGAGCTGTAGCGGTGCAGCAAGTCAGCTTGACCCTGCCTCCTCGTCGACGTCTCTGGACGCACCTCTGAATCGAGCAGGCGATGAAACGGCAGCTTCTCCTTGGCCGACGGATCAAACGTAGCAGGGTCAAAATCCTTCTTGTGCGCATCACTCGAAGCCGAGTGAACGAGGGAAGGAGGGGCGGCTGCACGCTTCTCTGCGGCGAGACGCGCGGCCTGGACGGGAGTGAGCGCGGGCTGCTGAGCTGCAGGTTGCTGAGCTGTAGGAAGTGCTCCTGGGACTGCTGGTGGTGGATCCATCTCGATGCGAGCGCTAGCGAGGGTCGAGATGAGAAGCGAGGAATTGTGGAGAAGCAAGCGCAAGTTCGAGCGGAGGTGGTGCTCAGGCGAAGAGGGTCGTCTTACAGCGAAACTGTAGCCAGGAATTACCTCGCGCTCATACTGTTTTAATCGCGCTGCCACTGGCGTGCCCCGAGGTCATGAAGCTCCTGACTCTCGTTCTCCTCTTCGCCGAAATGGTCGAGGATGCTCGAGTGCGAGAAGTCAAAGATGGGACTGCATTGATCGATAGCACGTACGAGGGTAAAGAGTGTATCTATAAGGCTCTACGCCACCTTTTCTATGCGAGTGCTGAGGCTACAGAAGGACTGTAGGAGAAAGTAAGGTCAGCGCCGAACTCGGGCGAACGGTGGAAAAGGGGCAGGCTCACCAAGAACTGAAGTGGAAGATCACAGGGGCTACACGTAACGCTACATATAGAGAGTACAGATAGAGAGTACAACAGCTCGGGGTACTAAATCTCGCTCAGATATCGACAAAGGTGGAGCCTTTCGGCGATTGAGGGGGAGCGGCGGAAGGAGGAGGGATGTTGCCGTAGGGAGTGGAGGGAGTGGGAGTATAGTGGGGCTCGAGGTTGTCGAGGAACGCTCTGGAAGTGGGCGAGCCATCGATAATCTCCCGCTCATCTCCCTCTGTCTCGAGCTCGACCGCCAAGTCCTCGCTCAGTCCCCGAAGCGGGCGATTGACGAGGAAGGCCACCTTGGGCGGTGATGGAGCGGCTTGAGAAAAGGTCATGTGGTCCAGGGAGTGTGCTCGGGACATCGAAGGGCGAGGGCTGCCGAAGGAGCTTTTGGAGAATTGGGACCGAGGGAAGGCGCAGTCGGGGTAGGGAGTGGGAGGAGGATGGCCGGCTTCAAGGTCGAAGGAAGAAGCCGGCGTAGCTGCAGAAGTGATGACGTAGACGATGATGGCGTTGAGGAGGACTATAGGTCGGACAGAGGTGTCAGCACGACGTTCTTCGCGACTTCGGCGATGCTGTTCCTTGGTTCTTTCTCCCTCAAGATCCGCCAAGACCATGTGAGACTCACCATCAGCTCCGCAAGTCCCAAGCCAGACAAATGAACGCTCCCATCCATCATTCCACAACAGCACACCGAGTACAATCGCCTCGGAGCACAGCGTGGCGGCGCTGGCGAGGCAGCTTTTGCGGGCGATCGTCCTTGCACGGTTGAATTGAGCCTTGAGAAGTGGAATGAGGAAGAGGACAAGGAGAAGGGCTGAGAAGGCGCAGGAAGTGGCGAGGAGAAGGGGAGCGCCAATGGTGCTGTCCACGCCGAGGTGGCAGGAAAAGCGCGAGCGAGAGCCGGCGCTGGCGTAGGGTCGGAGCTCGTGATGTCGTGTGGCGATGACATATCCAAAGACAAGGCAGAGACCCACGAAGGGCAGCGCGGCGAGGCGGTAGGTGGCTGACTTGCGCCGAGGAACGAGACGGAGGTGCCAGACCACGTAGACTGTAGTCGACAGAGAGGTAAGCAAACGCTAATGTAGAGCAAGGAGCTAGTAGACTCACCTCGCTCCAACAAGAAGGCAAAGACCAGCAGTTTAGTGAAGAGATACGAGACGAGGCCAGCGATGCCCGCCGCCGAGCAAGTCGCCTCACTCATGCCTGCTCCCAAGGCGAAGAGGATCACCGACGAGAGTCCAATGTGAATGAGGGCTATTGAGAAGATGTGCCGAGGATCGTCGTCAGCCCAACACCCCGGCGGCCATCAAGTGAGGGAGGGAGCTTGCCGAAGAGAAGCACGAGCACGCCGAGCCGCTGTATGACAGTAGAGCTCCTGAAGTGGGTCGCCCGCTTGACCAAGAGTGCTGAAAGGGTGCAGCATGCGACGAGGAAGAGAACCCCAATGGCGACGCGGCGCGAGAGGGAGCGCACCGAGCCCGTGTCCATCGCCGAGGCGCCGAGCTCAGTAGCAGGGCGCGGTGAAGTAGGGAGTTGACGGGCGAAGCAAATGCGAGAAACGACGGCGAAGAAGGTAGGAGGGAAAGAGAGATGTGCGACGGCGAGCGGCAATGTGACGAGGGCGGGCGAAAATCCTTGAAAACGAGGGAACGAGACAGCGCTTGCGGGGAGAAGGAGAGAGGGGCGCAAATGAACAGCCGAAAGACTACTGAAGGCAAGTCGCACGTCACGTTTGGGCTCTTGCAACACGACGCCTAGGGTGATCTCGCCTGCTCCAGCTCACCACGAACCGACGATCCGCCCGTGCTGGCCAGCTGAACTTCCGAATCCGGCGGAACCAGGCGCCCGCCTCCTCCTTGAGGCAGTTGGGCAGCAAGCTACCCCAGCTGGACCTTCATGTGCACGGTCAGTTCCAATCAACCATGTTGTGTAAAGGGGAAGTCGCTTATCCCCTCCTTCTCCGACTTCCTCTGCCGATGAGGCAAAGTCGAAGGGTTCGGCGACGACTGCTCGAGGCCGCTCCACGCTGCCCTTGGGAGGTCCTGGGATCTGCAGAGGGCTCTCAATCTATTCCACGTGTAGTGTAGGCCATCAGGTAGGATCTCCAACAGTGGAAAGCGCCGTATCTGTAGACGTCCCGTCAAATCTCGGCGACGGAAGCCAAGTCCGAAGGGAAGAAGCCGCTGCAGCATTTCATCAGAAGGTCGGAAGCATTAGTTGACTAGCGTGCATTTCAACTGAGGCAAGGTTGCATTCAACGGGAGGCTGACCTTCTCGAACTTGCTTCGCTTCGCAGCCCTCCACTCCCTTCGGCGCTTGTCGTCCCGTCACCTCTAGCGAAATCACACGAGACTATCTCACTTGGACCGCTGATCCCAAAAGCTCAAGTTGGCTCGATAGATGAAAACAAAAAGTAGGCTCTTGATACGAGAAGCCCACCACCCCAGCCATCGAGAGCTCGGGGGTCGCCTCGAGTCGCGCCGAACTTCAGGTCGGCGGCTTTTTTGAAGAGGGGAAAGGCCGACTCGTTTCGGGTCGAACCATGACATTTTGGGGTTGGGAGAGGGGAGTGAAGTGTAGTGATGACAGTGAAGCAGCATGGTCGGTCGTGGAACTCTCCGTTCTAGCGAAAGAGGGCAGGCCTTGCTACCGGCGCCGGCGCCGAGCAGGTTCGCGAAAGTGGGTATTATGACCGCTCGAGGGGGCGGCGGATGGAGGCCCACCATACCAGAGATAATCGCTAATTGCACTGCTTAAATGAGAGATAGTGCTCGTGCTGCTGGCTGAACCGTACTCATTCTGCGCAGGAGCGAGCTCCGAACGAGAGCGAAAAGAGGAGCTGGCCTGTGCTCCGAGGCCCAGTCAGGGATGGGCGAACCGGCCAGTGTCATCGAGTAGGGCATGTTGGGGGTGAAGGAGGCCCCAAGTCCCGTTGAGTAACTCCAGACGTCGCCTTGAGGGACTGTGAAACGAGC